>LPNX010818036.1:8798-223429 GCA_001517045.1 Pseudotsuga menziesii | reverse complement strand
CTGCATAAAATAATATATATGTCAATGTTAGCAAATCAATGGGTGCACCAAAAAGATACTTGCATGTACAAAGAAAACTATACTACATGGAGGGACAATGAATTTTTCAAAGAAATCGAGACATACATGTACATACAGGGGAGAGGTGGGTGACCAGTGGCCCTAATTGGGTTCTCTTCAAGCACCACTAGCTCACTAGATAGTTGCATATAAAAATATATATGTCAATGTTTGCAAATCAATGGGTGCAAAAAAAAGATACTTGCATGTACAAAGAAAACTATACTACATGGAGGGACAATTGGCAACACATAGATACAACATAAGATAGATACACATATACCTCAGGGACGTGAAGAATTGGTTCACCAGTGGGTGAAACAACTAACACGGGATGAAAAGGAAGGGCATATGCATCAATGACAAATGTTTCTCGGTGGAAAAATCTATCGAACATATGTTCTTACATACAAAAACCTAGAGATACAATTAGACAATTTTAGATAATTAAAAAAGTACATGTTGAATCATTAAAAGCATAACTAAAATCATATATGTACTTGTGAATATTACTCTATCTCTAGCAGACTTGTCTCAGATGCAACATACTCATTGTGTCCACACTACATAAAATATATTGTATCAATCTTAAGGTGTATGAAATGTTCCAATCCCTATTATAAATATGTAAATCATGATGATAAATAAAAAATGAATGTTCTTAGAAGTAATGGTGAAGCACCAAATTGATATGTAGCATTGACCATTGGATCCATATCATTACCATCAACCAGCGGAGTATGGGATTTTGGGGTGTCATTGGACACCAACTGTAAATGTGTTCTGGTAAATTCTTAGATACTTAAAATATAAATAATTTTTGAAACAATTGAACACTATGATATAAAAATAACAAACTATGTGAAGAACAAGTTTGAATTACATATTTGACTAACCCATCATCACAAAACTTTGAATAAGGCCCATAGCATATGTTTAGACAAGTTGTGTAAGGATGCACTATGACATGATGATCTGAACCCTACGCATGTCCAGTGTGATCTCTAGATCTGGTAGGGTTGGGAGACCTAAGTAGATCCTCTGTGTGTCATTTTCCAACACTATATGTTCCAACCCGAGATGTGCCAGCCATAGATGTGCCAACACCTTGGCCTATATTTCCCTCGACAACAGTCCCATGTCGAAGCAATGTATCCCTCAAATCAAATAATGCCTCTCGTGTTCCATCATGATCATAGGACTCATAGGAGGATATAAATGAGGGGTTTTTTGTGTGCATGGAGTTCTTTGCACATGGTTTGGATCAGTCCTCGCTCATTTCCCATCTTGGGGCATCTTATGTCCTACCCCTTCGATCCCTAAAATATCAAAGTAATTTACATGTTTTCCAGATATAATTTTGGCATACAATTTCCTAAGGAAATAGAATGGGATGTCTCTATTCCCATGAGGGTATTCATCGACGACAATGTACCAATGAACCATCAATTTGGCTTTAATATTTGGTTCTATACACAAGTTTATAGAAATGTGTGTTCAACTAGTGGGAGGAACCAATCTAGTTCTAGGGTCCCGAAATAGTGAAAAAAATTGGTCTTTTGTTATCTTTAATGTTTTTACATCTTTGTAGCTCGGCCACGTTGAATAGTATCTCCCGTGGGAATCCCTTTAGGTTTGAATGTTGTACAATGCTCATTGGGTATTGGAAATTGTATTTGTAATGTTATCTAGGGTCTCTACCAATGGACCTCTTATGTAGCCCCACTCTAAAAACTTAAATAAGGCGTCTCAATGCACCCAAACAAGCAACAATTTCGGAAATCCTATCGTGTTCCTCCTCTATTGGTTCAGAGTTTGGATTTTGATTATTGGAGGTTTGGTTTTGGACATTTTCTTCGCAATTTCTGTTGTATCTTAATATAAAAAAAACAAATTTAAAAGTGAATTAATACTTCATTATTTGTTTCAATTAAAACTTTATTAAATTAAAAGAGAAAATCAAAAGAATTCTTACCTAATCCAAACCAAAAAAAACAAAAAAATTCTTTCATGATCTTAAACCAAAAAATCAATGCAATTCTTACATTCCATTGCATTCAGCCTTGTCGATCTCCTCCTTCAAAATGCGCTCAATCTCCTCCCTCACAATGCACCCTCCAAAATGCATGCACCCCAAATTGACTTTTCGATATTCCTCACTTCGGTTCTATGTGACATGCAATGCAAAATAAGCAAATAGAGGCTACAGGCATGTGTTTTATTTTGTTTTTTAACTTTTAAATATCGCAAGTGCGATATATCACACTTGCGATTTGTAATTCTTCAAAAACACAAGTGCAATATATCATACTTACGATATAGTCTAGCCATATTTTGTTTTGGTTTTAGGCTCGAGTTTTCCGAACCAAACCATCCATAACGCATATGCATTATGGATTTCATTTTCGGACTTGCCTTTTGGATCTATATAATGGCACTAAAAATTGAAACCATTTCCATGCATGCACCCATCATTTAAACACTAGTCTTTCTCGTATTTATAATAACTCATCCTGTACTCATAATATCATTGATCTAAAATTATTTTAAATAATAAATTTAATTAAAAAAATTCCCCTCCTTCCCATAATAATCTACTCTAATAAATGTATTCATAGTTTCTTCCCATCCGTGAGCACCAACCCTATATATATATATATATATATATATATATATATATATATATAGACATTGGATTCTAACTTTGACAACATATTAAATATTTTCAATTTTGTTTATTTACTTTAAAACATCAATGCCTGAAATAAATATATTCACAATTGCTTCCCATCCATGAGCACTACCCATATACATATATAAAAGAGATGTGATGTCTATATATAAAAGATTTGATGCAAGACATTGGATTCTAACTTTGACCAAAGGTTAAATTTTTTTATTTTTTGTCAATTTACTTTCTAAATATCAATTTTCTTTCATTATGTTCTCTTTATTTTCGGATGAGAGTACTAATGTTTAGCCTTTTGTGTGCCTAGGATACAAACACGATCTATGGCACATTGGAGGCACCAAGAATTAATGATGTCTTTAGATACAACCACATATAATTTGGAAAATAACATGCTCTAGAGTTGTTTCAATTTAATTTTAATGAATATTTTTTATATTAATGCACATTTAATTACAGTAATGCACATTTAATTACATTCGTCAGTCAACTCTTGGAACTCTTACATTGGTGGGTCAACTCTACAAAAATATCCACCATGCCGCTATTGGTAGTTTTTCCATATTGGCCTTTCCAATACACACATGTAGCAACCAACGACATGCAATTATGCCGCTTCGTTTGTTTTTTCGCTCCACGACCGAAAGTCACCAAGTGTCCTTGAGCCACATTTTGCGGCGACTTTCAACTAGACATAAATGGACAACCGGTGGTCACATCAACGAACCATTGAGTCAGTTGGTCTCCTGGAATGTGAATACATCTAGGGGTCCCTCTCCACCATGTTTTCATGGCCTAGTGACTACATTGTGCGTTGATTTAATAAACTAGGGTTTTGCTCAGTTTTCTTGAATACAACTCTTGCATTGTTGTGCCAACTCTACAAAACCACTCTTGTGTGAAACTATTGGTAGTGTTACCAAATTGGTCATTCCCATACACACCTACAAGAGACAATGACATGCAATTATGATCCTCCATTTGGTTTTTCACTCTAGGACAAAAACTCACCAAGTGTCTGTGAACCACATTTTGAGGCAAATTTCAATTGGACATAAATCGACAATCGGAGGTCGGATTGATGCATCGTTTACTTCGTTGGTATTCTAGAATGTGAATACATATAGGGGTGCCCCTCCACTATGTTTTCATTTATCAATGACTAAATTGTGCATTGATTTCATAAAATAGGGTTTTTCTCAGTTTCCTTGAATGCAAATCTTTCATTGGTGGGTCAACTCTACAAAGCCACTATTGTGTGCAACTATTGGTGGTGTTCCCATATCGGCCTTTCCCATAAACATCTGCAAGAGCCAACGACATGCAATTATGTTGCTCCATTTTTTTTTTTGCTCCACGAACAAAAGTCACCAAGTGTCACAAAACCACATTTTAAGGCGACTTTCAACTAGACATAAATCAGAAACCAGTGGTCGAATAGATGAATCATTGAATATGTTGGTCTCGTGGCATGATAATACATGTAGGGGGAACTCTCCATCATTTTTTCATGGAGTAATGACTACATTGTGGTTTTATTTCATAAACTAGGGTTGTTCTTCATTTCCTTGAATACAGCTCTTTAATTCGTGGGTCAACTTTGCAAAAATATACACCGTGCAATGATTGGTGGTGCTCCCATATCAACCTTACCCATACACACCTGCATGATACAATGACATGCAATTATGTTGCTCCATTTTGGATTTTCTCCAGGGCCAAAAGTCACCAAGTTTCCCTAAACCACATTTTTAGTCGACTTTCAACTAGACATAAATCGATAACGGGAGGTCAGATCGACAAACCATTGATTCCATTGGTCTCTTGGTATGTAAATACATATAGGGAGGCCTGTTGACCATGTTTGCATGGCCCGGTGACTACATTGTGCATTGATTTCATAAATTAAGGTTTTGCTCAGTTTCCTTGAATACAACTCTTGCATTTGTGGGTCAACTATGCAAAACACTCCACCATGCAATTCATGGTATTTATCCCATATTAGTGTTTCCCATACACACCTGTAGGAGACAATGACATGCAATTATGCTGCTATGTTTATTTTTCGCTCGAGGACAAAAAGTCACTAAATGTCCATGAACCACATTTTGAGGCGACTTTCAACTGGACATAAATCCGCAACTGGAGGTCATATAGATGAACCATAGATTTCGTTGGTATCCTAGAATGTGAATACATGTAGGGGTCCCTGTCCATCATTTTTTCATGTCTCAGTGACTACATTGTGAATTGATTTAATAAACTAGGGTTTTGCGCAGTTTCCTTGAATGCAACTCTTCCATTGGTGGGTCAACTCTACAAAAAAAATCCACATTACACTTATTGGTAGTGTTCCCATATAGGCCTTACCCATACACACTTGTAGGATCCAAAAAAATGCAACTATGCTACTTTGTTTGGTTTTTTGCTCCAAGACGAAAACTCACCAAGTGTATATGAACAAAATTTTGAGGCAACTTTCAACTGTACATAAATCGATGACTAGAGGTTGGATCGACAAATCACCAACTTCGTTGGTCTCCTAGCATGCGAATGCATCTAGGGGGACCTCTACACCATGTTTTCATGGACCGGTGACTACATTGTTAATTGATTTCATAAACTAGTTTTTTTCTGAGTTTCCTTGAATCACGGTGGATTCACCTTGTTGAGCAATATCTTATCATGTTCATTCATAAAGGGGGGTTTTTAATTCTGAAAAATAAGGTCAATATATTGTATTTATTGGGGGGCGGGGAATATGGTATGCGGGGTTTAGAGGTATTCGAGGTATAAAAGGGGGTTTATAGAAAAAATAAGGAATATATTGTACAAATATGAGTTTTTTAATTAGAAATATGTATTGGGAGAGGGGCTCAACAAAATGATTTATGTAAGTAATTATCAATATCTAGTGAAATTATGGGTATTATTTAATATCACATGAATGAAGGCACTGTGACATGGTTTCACTAAGTCAAGACCCCATGCCTTGAATACAACTCTTGCATTGGTAGGTCAACTATTGCATTGGTGGGTCAACTCTTGCATTGATGACACACATATGCTAATTTCGGAAGTCTCATTAATTTTTCCAAGTTCAAAACATTTTTACATGCCATCATAATTTTTTTGTTTGGATCACTATATAGGTAAAAGAGGGATTTGGTATTCCAATTGTTGTGTACCTAGGTTAGGTGCTTCAATTTGTTGATATTTTTGGGTGTGATACCTTAAGTTTCTTGGGAGAAGCTCTTGGACCCTAAAAAATGTTTTTTCTTGTTTATATATATATTTTTTAACATGGATATGGCTATCATTTCTTGCTTATTAAACATATGATAAGTCATTATTAAGCATGTCTCAAGAGAAAGAGGGAGGCATGAGTGTGGATCTTGGTTATGATGCTAGCTATCATGTGTGAGTGATGTTCTATTTGTTCCTTGTTTGAATAAGAATGTTTTGACAGAATTCCATATGTGATATACACATAGTATAAAGTTCCATTTGAAGGAAAATAGTGCACCATCAATTATTGTAGTTTGTTGAGATTGAGTGTCCTTTACAGGTTTCTTGTTGATTAGGTGCCACTTGTACAATCCGTGGAAAGGAAAGATGGGCCATCTATTTTTTTTTAGGCATATGTAGAGAATGTGTGGTGAGATGCCAGGAAGATAGGTTTCTAAGCTTGAAAATGATGAGAGTGTCTTCAACTATAGGGACAGGGTTGTTGGAATATCTTAGGTAGAGGGAAATGACCTTGATGATACTCTTTCTTGAAAATTATCTTAGAAAGAGAGACTTGACCTAGCTCAATTTAGTGTGTTAATTGTTAAATTTGTTAAGGTGTGTGAGAGAAGGTTATGATGTAAAAAAGTTGATGATAGCTCTACAGGGGTTGTTGATTGTACAGTGATATTGGTATCTCATTAAGGATGGATTTCCAAAGTTACCTATATTTGTGATTTTCATAGATAGAATCCACTTGTCTTGTTCTTGTATGGATATGTGAAGATCTTTGTAGGATGTCCGGAACAAATTATGATGTGGTTTCTAGTGATTTTCTCCCATGGTGTTGACTTGAGGGATGATGGATTTTGGAAAGTTGTTGATGATGCAGAGTTATGTTCCTTCATATTCATAGTTGGTCAACATTCTTCGAGGTTTTAGATGTTGTGATCTAACTAGATGGCAGGTCTAGTGGATTTGCAATGGGATCTTACTTGTATTTGTGAAAACACTTTCCTTATAAGATTGAGTATTAGATTTGGATGGTATGTGAAATATTTACATATTAGAGGTGGATTACTTAATTATTACTTGATATTAGTTGGATGAGTCATACATTGTTCCTTGAAGTATTGGAGATCTTGAAATAGTTCGTGGGATATTTCATGATAAGGTATATAATATCATAATATCACATTGGTGAACCACACATTAAGTATAATTTTAATTAAACACATACTTAATGAAAGGCATAGTTAAGCATATTTGAAAGGAATATAATAAATATCATGTCCCCATGTCAAGTCATCCATATATATAAATCTGAACCTTGCTTTATATTATATGTACATATAATGTTTTCAAAAATGGCATGCCATGGCCATAATACAAAATAGTGGATCTTACTATACATGTGTGTGTATACAAACAAAAGAGTACATGTATGTATTCCCCCTATACATGAATTATATGTATCCACCCTTTCAATTGCACTATTAGTGGCTTTTGAGAAGTCTATCTTTCTTTTTCAGCTGCTCGATGGTGTTCCCTGACGTTGAACAACTAGATCCGATCTCATTTCTAGAGACTACACAAAATCCATAATTTCTAAGTTATTTTACCAACCTATAAAAATTATATGTACATTTTTACAAATTCCAAGGTAATATAACTTTTTTACTTACTGTTCATGTTTAAGTGATAATGGGTCGTGGTGTAAATGCATGTACCATGGGTGCCTCACTAACATTCTACAAAAAATAAATCATACCAACAATTAGATACATGTTCAAGCTTGTATAAGATGACCAATTATATAAATATTTGAAAATTTATCTACATACTACAATGACCTTTTCAAAGAAAGCAAGACATACATGTACCTAGGGGGAGGGAGAGGTGGGTAAGCAACGACCCCTATTGGGTGCTATTCAAGCACCACTTGCTCAGTAGAAGGTCATGTAAAATAATATATGTTAATTCCAGCAAATAAATGGGTGCACTAAAAAGATACTTGCATGTACAAATAAAAATATATTACATGGAGGGACAATGACCTTTTCAAAGAAAGAGAGGCACGCATGTACCTGGGGGGGAGATGTGGGTGAGCAGAGGCTTCGATTGGGTTCTCTTAAAGCACCACTAGCTCACTAGAAGGATGCATATAATAATATATGTCAATGTTAGAAAATCAATGGGTGCACCAAAAAGATACTTTCATGTATAAAGAAAACTATACTACATGAAGGGACAATGACTTTTTCAAAGAAAGCAATACATACATGTACCGAGGGTGGGGAGAGATGGGTGACCAACAACACTGGTTGGGTGCTCATCATGCACAAATGGGTCACTATAAAGATGGATAAAATAATATATGTCAATGTAACCAAATCAATGGGTGCACCAAAAATATGCTTGCATGTACAAAATAAACTATTCTAGTTTGAGGGAGAATGAATTTTTCAAAGAAAGAGAGGCATACATGTGCCTAGGGGGAAGAGAGGTGGGTGACCAGCAGCACCGATTGGTTGTTGTTCATGCACCACTAGCTCACTAGAAAGCTATATAAAATAATATATATGTCAATGTCAGCAAATGAATGGGTGCACCAAAAAGATACTTGCATGTACAAAGAAAATTATACTACATAAAGGGACAATGAATTTTTCAAAGAAAGAGAGACATACATGTACTTAGGGGGGAGAGGTGGGTGAATAGTGTCCCTAATTGGGTTCTCTTAAAGCACCACTATCTCACTAGATAGTTGCATATAATAATATATATGTCAATGTCTGCAAATCAATGGGTGCAAAAAAAAGATACTTGCATGTACAAAGAAAACTATACTACATAGAGGGACAATTGGGGACACATAGATACAATATAAGAGAGATATACATATACCGCAGGGACGTGAAGAAGTGGGTTACCATTGGGTGAAACAATTGATGTATAGGCCTAAAAGGAAGGTCATATCCATTAGTGTGTAATGTTTCTTAGTGGACAAATGTATCGAACATATGTTCTTACGTACAAAAACATAGAGATACAATTAGACAGTTTCATATAATTCAAAAGGTACATGTTGAATCATTAAAAGCATAACTAAAATCATACATGTACTTATGAATCTTACTCTATATCTGGCAGACTTGTCTTAGATGCAACATACTCATCGTGTCCACACTACGTAAAATATATTGTATCAATATTAAGCTGTATGAAATGTGCCAATCCCTATTATAAATATGTAAATCATGATGATAAATAAAAAATGAATGTTCTTAGAAGTAATGGTCTAGCACCAAATTGATATGTAGCATTGACCGCTGCATCCATATCATTAGCATCGACCAGCAGAGTATGGGATTTTCGGGTGTCATTGGAAACCAGCTGTAAATGTGTTCTAGTAAATTGTTAGATACTTAAAAGATAAATAATTTATGAAACAATTGAACACTATGATATAAAAAATAACAAACTATGTGAAGAACAAGTTTGACTTACATATTGGACTAACCCATCATCACAAAACTCTGAATAAGGCCCATAGCATATGTTTCAACAAGTTGTGTAAGGATGCAATATGACATGACCCTCTGAACCCTATGTATGTCGAGTGTGATATGTAGATCTGGTAGGGTTGGGAGACCTAACTGGATCCTTTGTGTGTGATTTTCCAATCCTATATATTCGAGCCTGAGATGTGCCAACCCCTTGGCTTATATTTCCCTTGACAACAGTCCTATGTCAAGGCAATGTATCTCCCGAATTGAATAATGCCTCTCACGTGCCATCATGATCACAGGACCTACAGGATGATATAAACGAGGGAGGTTTGGTGTGCACGGAGTTCATCACACTCGATTTGCATTAGTCCTTTCCCATTTCCCAACTTGGGGTATCCCATGTCCTACCCACTCGATCTCTAAAATATCAAAGTAATTTACATGTTTTCCCAATATAAATTCGGCATACAAATTCCTAAGGAAATAGAATGGGATGTCTCTATTCCCATGAGGGTCTTCATCGAAGATGATGCACAAATAATACATCAATTTGGCTTTAATCTTTGGTTCTATGCACAAGCCTATCGAAATGTGTGTTCGACTAGTGGGAGGAACCAATCCAGTTCTACGGTCCCGAAATAGTGAAAAAAATTTGTCTTTTGTTATCTTTAATTTTTTTACATCTTTGTAGCTCAGCACCATGGAATAACATTTCCGATGGGAATCCCTGTAGGATTTAATGTTGTGCAATGTTCGTTGGGCATTGGAAATTGTATTTGTAATGTTATCTAGGGTCTCTGTCAATGGCCATCTTATGTAGCCCCCCTCTAAAAACTGAAATAAGGCATCTCAATGCACCCAAACGAGGAAAATTTTGGAAATCCTATCGCATTCCTCATCTATTGGTTCAGTTTTTGGATATTGATTATTGGTGGTTTGGTTTTGGACATTTTATTCATGATTTGTGTTGTATCTTAATATACAAACAATAAATTTAAAAATGAATTAATACTTCATTCTTTGTTTTCATTAAAAAATTATTAAATTAAAAGAGAAAATCAAAATAATTCTTACCTAATCCACATGAAAAAAACAAAAAAATTCTTTCGTGATCCTAAACCAAAAAATCAATGCAATTATTACCTTCCATTGCATTCAGCCTTGTTGATCTCCTCCTCCAAAATGCGCTCGATCTCCTCCCTCACAATGCGCCCTCCAAACCGTATGCACTCCAAATTGACTTTTCGATATTTCTCAATTCCGTTCTGTGTGACATGCAATGCAAAATAAGCAAATAGAGGTTGCAGGCATGTGTTTTATTTTGTTTTTTAACTTTTAAATATCTCAAGTGCGATATATCGCACTTGAGATATATCACACTTGCGATTCGTAATTCTTCAAAAACACAAGTGCAATGTATCGCACTTACGATATAGTCTAACCATATTTTGTTTCGATTTTAGGCTTGGGTTTTCCAAACCAAACCATCCATAATGCATATGCTTTATGGATTTCGTTCTCGGACTTGCATTTTGGATTTATAAAATAGAACTAAAAAGTGGAACAATTTTCGTGCATGCACCCATCATTTAAACATTAGCCTTTCTCTTATTTATAATAACTCATCCCCTACTCATAATATGATTAATCTAAACTTATTTTAAATAATATATTTAATTTAAAAAATCCTTGTCCTTCCCATAATAATGTACTTCAGTAAATATATTCACAATTATTCACACATGTTTCCCATCTCTTCCACAAGAATCTATTCTAATACATATATCCACAAGAATCTACTCAAACCAAAATCTAATCAAATCAAATACATCTAGGGGGCCCTCTACACCATGTTTAATGGCCCGGTGAATACTTTTTGCATTGATTTCATAAACCAGGGTTTTGCTATGTTTCCTTGAATACAAATATAGAATTGGTGGTTCAACTCTGCAAAAAAATCCACCGTGCACCTATTGGTGGTCTTCCCATATTAGTATTTCTGATACACACCTACAAGAATCAATGATATGCAATTATGTTTCTTCGTTTTGTTTTTTTCTCTAGGACCAAAAGTCACCAAGTTTCCCTGAACCATGTTTTGAGGCGACATTAAACTGAACACAAATAAAAAATAGGAGGTCATATCGACAAACCATTGACTCTGTTGGTCTCCTAGCATGTAAATCAATCTAGGGGTCAATCTCCAACATGTTTGCATGGCCCGATGACTACATTGTGCATTGATTTCATAAACTAGGGTTTTGATCAGTTTCCTTGAATGCAACTCTTACATTGGTGGGTCAACTCTGCAAAACATTCCATCATGCAACTATTGGTATTGTTCCCATATCGTCCTTTCCCATACACTCCTATAGGAGCCAACGACATGCAATTATTCTGCTTCATTTGGTTTTTCACTCCACGACAAAAAGTCACCAAGTATCCCTGAACCACATTTTGAGGGGCCTTTTAACTCGGTACAAATAAAAAAATGGAGGTCAGCTCGATGAACCATTGACTGTGTTAGTCTCCCAGCATGGGAATACATATAGGGGGACCTATCCACCTTGTTTCCATGGCCCTGTGACTACATTCTGCATTGATTTATTAAACTAGGGGTTTGCTCAGTTTCCTTGAATGGAACTCTTGCATTGGTGGGACAACTCTACAAAAAATTCCACCATGAAACTATTCGTAGCATTCCCATGTAGGCCTTTCCCAACACACCTATAATATCCAATGACATGCAATTATGCTGATCCATTTTTTTTTTGCTCCAGGTCCAAAAGTCACCAAGTGTCCTTGAACCACATTTTGAGGTGACTTTCAACTGGACATATATCGACAACTGGAGGTTGGATCGACAAATCGTCGACTCCGTTGGTCTTCTGGAAAGAAAATACATTTATGGGGGCCTCTACACCATGTATGCATGGTTTAGTGTCTACATTGTGAATTGATTTCATAAACTAGGGTTTTTCTTAGTTTCCTTGAACACAACTCTTGCATTGGTGGGTCAACTATTGCATTGTTGGGTCAATTCTTGCATTGATGACACACATATGCTAATTTTTGAATTCTCATTAATTTTCCCTACTTCAAAACGTTTCTACATGGTATAATATTTTTTTTCTGCTGAGATCATTGTATAGATGAAAGAAGGATTTGGTATTCTAGTTGTTGTGTACTTAGGTTAGGTGCTTGAATTTGTTAATATTGTTGGGTGTGATACCCTGAATTTCTTCATAGAATCTCTTGGACCCTAAAAACTGTTTTGTGTTCTTCATATTGTTGGTTTTTTGACATGGATATGGCTACGGTATCTTGCTTATATTTTAAGATTGTGTCTATACTTTCATGGTATGTGGACATTGGAGCTTTAAGAGGTGTGACATATGATAGGTCATTATTAAACATGTTTCAAGAGAAAGAGGGGGGTATGAGTCTGGATATTGGTTACGATGCTAATTATCACGCATGAGTGATGTTTTAATTGTTCCCTATTTGAATAAGAATTTTTTGAGAGAATTCCTTATATGATATATGTATAGTATAAAGGTTCCATTTCAAGTAAAATAGTGCACCATCAATGATTGGAGTTTATTGAGAGAGGGTGGTATTTACAACTTTCTTGTTGATTAAGTGGAACTTGTACAATCGATGGAAAGGAAAGATGGTCCATCTAGTTTTTTGTGGAGGCATATGTAGAGAATGCATAGTGAGATGCCATGAAAATAGGTTTCTAGGCTTGAAAATGATGACATTGTTTTCGACTAGAGGGATAGGGTTGTTGTAATATATTAGGTAGAGGGATTTGACCTTGATGATACTATTTCTTCAAAATTCTCTTAGAAAGAGAGACTTGACCTAACTCAGGTTAGTTTGTCAATTGTCAAAGGCCTTAAGGTGCGTGAGAGAAGTTATGACATTAAAAATTTGATGATAGCCCTACATGGGTTATTAATTGTACAATGATATTTGTATTTCATTAAGGATGGATTTCTAAAGTTATCTATATTTGTGATTTTCATAGATAGAATACATTAGTATTGGTCATGTATGGATATGTGATGATCTTTGTAGGATGTCCTGAACAAATTATGATGTGGTGTCTAGTGATTTTCTCCCATGTTGTTGACTTGAGGGATGATGGATTTTGGAAATTTGTTGATGATTAAGAGTTATGGTCGTTCATATTCACAGGTGGTCAACATTCTTGGAGGTTTGAGATGTTGTGATCAAACAAGATGGTAGGTCTAGCGGATTTGCAATGATATCTTACTTGTATTGGTGAAAACACTTTCCTTATAAGAGTGAGTATTAGCTTTGGATGGTATGTGACATATTTATATATTAGAGGTGGCTTACTTAATGGTTACTTGGTCTTAGTTGGATGAGCCATACATCTTCCTTGGAGTATTGGAGATATTGAAATAGTTAGTGGGATATTTCATTATAAGATCTATAATATCATAATATCAGATAGGTGAACCACACATTAAGTATCATTTTAATTAAACACGGACTTAATGAAATACATAGTTAAGAATATCTGAAAGACATATAAGAAATATTATGTTCCCATATCAAGTCAACCATATATATAAATATGAAGCTTGCTTTATATTATATGTACATATAATGTTTTCAAAAATGGCATGCCATGGCCATAATACAAAATAGTGGATCTGATTGTACAACTATGTGTATACAAACCAAACAGTACATGTATGTATCCTCCCTATACATAAAATCTATTTACCCCCCATTTCACTTGCACTGTTAGTGGATTTTGAAGAGTCTATCTTTCTTTTCTAGCTGCTCGATGGTGTTCCCCAGCATTGAACAAGTGGATGAGATCTCATTTTGAGAGAGTATACACAAACCATAATTTGTAAGTTAGTTTACCACCCTATAAAAATTCTATGTAAATTTCTTGAAATTCCAAACCAATATAACATTTTTACTTTCCATGTGTAGGTGATAATGGGTTGGGGTGTAACTGCATAAACCATTGGTGCCTCACTAACATTTTGCAAAAAATAAATGTTACCAACAATTAGATACATGTACGACCCTGTATAAGAGGAACAATCATATAAATATTTCAAACATTATCCACATCCTATATTGAATTTTTCAAAGAAAGCGAGACATACATGTACCCATGGGGGGAGAGGTGGGTCAGCACTGAGCAATGGCCCCTATTCTGTTCTCTTCAAAAATCACTCGCTCACAAGAAGGTTGCATAAAATAATATATGTCAATGTTAGCAAATCAGTGGGTGCACCAAAAAGGTACTTGAATGTACACAAAAAACTATAATACATGGAGGGACAATGAATTTTTCAAAGAAAGAGAGACATAGATGTACCTGGGGGGGTGAGAGGTGGGTGAGAAGTGGCCTCGATTGGGTTCTCTTCAAGCACCACTAGCTCACTATAATGCTGCATAAAATAATATCAGTCAATGTCAGCAAATAAATGGGTGCACCAAAATGATACTTGCATGTACAAAGAAAACTATACTACATGGAGGTACAATGACTTTTTCAAGGATGAAAATACATCATACATGTACCTGAGGAGGAGGAAGGTGAGTGACCAGCAGGACCAATTGGGTGATCTTCATGTACCACTGGCTCACTAGAACTCTGCATAAAATAATATATGTCATTATGAGCAAATCAATGGGTGAACCAAAAAGATACTTGCATGTACAAAGAAAACTATACTACATGGAGGGACAATGACTTTTTCAAAGAAAGCGAGACATACATGTACTTCGGGGTGAGAGAGGTGGGTGATTAACAACACCAACTCGATACTCTTAATGCACCACTGGCTCACTAGAAAGATGCATAAACTAATATATATGTCAATGTCATCAAATTAATGGGTGCACCAAAAATATACTTGCGTGTACAAAGAAAACTATACTACATGGAGAGAAAATGACTTTTTCAAAGAAAGTGAGACATACATGTACCTGATGGGGGTAGGTGGGTGACCAGCGGCCCCAATTGGGTTCTCTTCAAGCACCATTGGATCACTAGAAAGCCACATATAATAATATACATGTCAATGTAGGCAAGTCATTGGGTGCACCAAAAATAAAACTATACTAAATGGAGGGACAATTTGGGAAACATAGATGCAAGATAAGCGAGATAAGCATATACCTGGGGGAAGTGTAGAAGTGTGTCATCGGTTGGTGAAACAATTGACACAGGCCTAAAAGGATGGGTATATGTATCAGTGAGAAAGGTCGCTCAGTGGACAAATCTATCGTACATATGTTATTATGTAAAAAAACATAAAGATACACTTAGATAATTTCAAAGAATAAAAAAGTACATGTTGAGTCATTAAAAGCATAATTAATATGATCCATGTATGTGTGAATCTTGGTCTCTGACCAACATACTCGTCGAGCCCACCCTGTATAAAATATATTGTATCAATATTAAGATGTATTAAATGTGTCGATCCCTATTATAAATATGTAAATCATGATTATAAATAAAAAATGAATGTTCTTACAAGTAATGGTGAAGAACCAAATTTATATGCAGCATTGACCATTGCATCCATATCATTAGCATGGATGAGAAGAGTAAGGGATTCTAGGGTGTCATTGGACACCAGTTGTAAATGTGTTTAGGTAAATTTTCAGATACTTAAAATATAAATAATTTATGAAACAATTGAACAATGATATAAAAAAAATAAAATATGTGAAGAATGAGTTTGACTTACATATTTGAGTAACCCATCATCGCAAAAATCTAAAGAAGTCCCATAGCATATATTTTGAGAAGTTGTGCAAGGATGCGGCATGACGTGACGCTCTGAACCCTTTGCATGTCCATTGTGATCTCTAGATCTGGTAGGGTCAGGATACCTAACTAGATCCTCTGTGTACGATTGTCAAACCCTAGATGTTCCAGCCCCATATGTTCCAACCCCTTGGCCTACATTTTCGTTGATAGTAGTCCCATGTTGAAGCAATGTATCTTCCAAATTGAATAATGCCTCCTGCGTGTCATCAATCTTAGGCACTGCAGGAGTATATAAACGAGGGGGTTTTTATGTGCACGGAGGTTGTCACAGATGGTTTGTATCAGTCCTTACACCTTTCCTATATTGGGGCATCCCTTTTCCTACCCACAATAAATTTAAAATATCAAAGTAATTTACATGTTTGTCGAATATAAATTCGGCATACAATTTCATGAGGAAACATAATGGGATGTCTTTATTCCCATTATGATCTTCATCGATGACCGTGTATGAACGATCCATCCACTTTGATTGAATATTTGATTCTATGCACCAGTCTATAGAAATGTGTGGTTGACTAGTGGGAGGAAGCAATCCAATGCTAGGGTCCCGAAATAGTGAAACAAATTGGTCTTTTGTTATCTTTAATTTTTTACATCTTTGTAGCTCATCCTAGTGGAATAATATCACCTCTGGGAATCCCTGTAGGAGGTAATGTTGGAAAATGCTCCCTAGGAATTGGAAATTGTATATATAATGTTATCTAGGGTCTCTCCCAATAACCATCTTATGTGGTCCCCCCCTCTAAAAAGTGAACTGAGGAATCTCTATGCACCCAAACGAGCAAGAGTTTCGGAAATCCCATAGTGTTCCTCTTCGAGGTTTGGTGTTTGGATTTGGGTTTGAGTTTTTCTTATTGGTGGTTTGGTTTTGGACATTTTCTTTAGTATTTTTGTTGTCTGTTAATATAAAAACAACAAATTTAAAAAAGAATTAATGTATGATTCTTTTTTTAATTAAAAAATTATTAAATCAAAAGAAAAAATCAAAACAATTCTTACCTAATCCAAAACGAAAAATCCAAAACAATTACTTCCTGATCCTAAACCAAAAAAACCAATACAATTCTTACCTTCCATTGCATTCAAACTCGTCGATCTCCTCCTTCAAAATGTGCTCAATCACATCCCTCACAATAAGCCGTCCAAATCACTTGCCCTCCAAATCACCTTCCCGATATTTTTCACCTCCGTTATGTGTGACATGAAATGAAAAATAGGCAAATAGAGGTTAGGGTCCTATGTTTTATTTTACTTTCTAAGTTTTACATATCGCAATTGCAATATATCGCACTTACGATTTGTAACTCTTCAAAAACACAAGTGAAATATATCGCACTTGTGATATAGTCTAACTAGATTTTATTTCGGTTTTAGGATTGCGTTTTTCCGAATTAAACTATCCATAACACATATGCATTATGGATTTGATTTTAGGACTTGAGTTTTGGATTTATATAATGGCACTAAAAAGTGGAGCCATTTTCATGCACGCTCCCATCATTTAAACTCTATTTTTTTCTTATTTATAATAACTCATCCCTTACTCATAACATGATTAATCTAAACTTATTTTAAATAATAAGTTTAATTTAAAAAATTCCCCTCCTTCCCATAATAATCTACTCTAATAAATATATTCATAGTTTCNATATATTCTTCTATGTATCTATTTGCTTCCCATCACACAGAACCAACCCTATATATATATATATTGACATTGGATTCTAACTTTGACCAAAGGTTAACGTTTTTTAGTTTTTGTCAATTTACTTTCGAACCACCAGTTTTCTTTCATTATGTTCTCTTTATTTTCTGATGAAAGTACTAATGTCTAGTATTTTGTGTGCCTAGGATACAAACACGATCTATGGCACATTGGAGGCGCCAAGAACTAATTATGTCTTTAGATACAACCACATACAATTTGGAAAATAACATACTCTAGAGTTTTTTCAATTTAATTTTAATGAATATTTTTTATATTAATGCACATTTAATTACATTCGTTACTCTACTCTTGGAACTCTTACATTGGTGGGTCAACTCTGCAAAAATATCCACTGTGCCACTATTGGTAGTTTTTCCATATTGGCCTTTCCAATACACACATGCAGGAACCAACAACAGGAAATTATGCTGCTCCATTTGATTTTTCGCTCCAGGACCGAAAGTCACCAAGTGTCCTTGAGCCACATTTTGAGGTGACTTTCAACTACACATAAATCAACAACCAGAGGTTGAATCAACGAACTGGTGATTCAGTTGGTCTCCTAGCATGTGAATACATCCACGGGTCCCTCTCCACCATGTTTTCATGGCCCAATGACTACATTGTACATTGATTTAATAAAATAGTTTTTTGCTCAGTTTTCTTGAATACAACTCTTGCATTGGTGGGTCAACTCTACAAAAAATCCACTGTGAAACTATTGGTAGTGTTACCAAATTGGCCTTGCCAATACACATGTACATGAGACAACTACATGCAATTATTCTCCTCCATTTGGTTTTTCGCTCCAGGACCAAAAGTCCCAAGTGTCCCTGAACCACATTTTGAGGCAACTTTCAATTGGACATAAATCGACAATCGGAGCTCGGATTGATGAAATTTTTACTCCACTGGTATTCTAGAATGAAAATACATATAGGGGTGCCTCTCTAATATGTTTTCATTGCTCGATGACTACATTGTGCATTGGTTTCATAAAATAGGGTTTCGCTCAGTTTCCTTGAATTCAAATCTTGCATTGGTGGGTGAACTCTACAAAACAACTCTGTCGTGTAACTATTGATAGTATTCCCATATTGTCCTTTCCCATACACACCTACAGGATCCAGCGACATGCAATTGTGTTTCTCCATTTGGTTTTTTGCTCCATGAACAAAAGTCACCAAGTGTCACAAAACCAGATTTTAAGGCGACTTTCAACTAGACATAAATCACAAACAAGTGGCCGATTCGATGAATCATCAAATATGTTGGTCTCGTTGCATGATAATACATCTAGGGGGGACTCTCCATCATGTTTTCATGGCCCAATTACTACATTGTACATTTATTTCATAAACTAGGGTTATTCTTAGTTTCCTTGAATACAACTCTTGAATTGGTGGGTCAACTTTGCAAAAAAATCCACCGTGCAACGATTGGTGGTGTTCCCATATCAACCTTATCCATACACACCTACATGATACAACAACATGCAATTATGTTGCTCCATTTTGGTTTTTTCTCCAGGACCAAAATTCACCAAGTTTCCTTGAACCACATTTTGAGTCGACTTTCAACTAGACATAAATCGACAATGGGAGGTTAGATCAAAAAACTGTTGATTCCATTAGTCTCCTAGTATGTAAATACATATAGGGGGGGTTGTTGATCATTTTTGCATGGCTTGGTGACTACATTGTGCATTGATTTCATAGACTAAGGTTTTGCTCAGTTTCCTTGAATGAAACTCTTACATTGGTGGGTCAACTCTGCAAAACACTCGACCATGCGAGTAATCGTATTGATCCCATATCAATGCTTACCATACATGCCTGTAGGAGCCAATGACATGCAATTATGCTGCTATGTTTTTTTTTCGCTCCAGGACAAAAAGTCACCAAGTGTCCGTGAACCACATTTTGAGGCAACTTTCAAGTTGACATAAATCGACAACTGGAGGTTAGATAGATGAATCATAGGTTCCATGGGTATCCTAGAATGTGAATACATGTAGGGGTCCCTCTCCATTGTGTTTTCATGTCTCAGTGAATACATTGTGAATTGATTTAATAAACTAGGGTTTTGCGCAGTTTCCTTGAATGCAACTCTTGCATTGATGGGTCAACACTACAAAAAAATCCACATTGCAACTCTTGCATTGATGGGTCAACACTATAAAAAAATACATATTGCAACTATTGGTAGTGTTCCCATATATGCCTTACCCATACACACTTGCAGGATCCAACGAAATCTAATTATGCTGCTTTGTTTTTTTTTTGCTCCAGGACCAAAACTCACCAAGTGTCTGTGAACAAAATTTTGAGGCGACTTTCAACTATACATAAATCGATGACTGGAGGTCACATCGATGAATCGTCAACTTCGTTGGTCTCGTGGCATGTGAATGCATCTAGGTGGGCCTCTACACCATGTTTTGATGGACCGGTAACTACATTCTTAATTGATTTCATAAACTAGTTTTTTTCTTAGTTTCCTTGAATCACGGGGGATTCACCTTGTTGATAAATATCTTATCACGTTCATTCATAAAGGGGGGTTTTTAATTGTGAAAAATAAGGTCAATATATTGTATTTATTGGGGGGCAAGGAATAGGGTATGTGGGGTTTAAAGGTATTCGGGGTATAAAAAGGGGTTTATAGTAAAAATAAGGAATATATTGTAAAAAATATGAGTTTTTTAATGAGAAATATGTATTGGGAGGGGGGCTCAACAAAATGATTTGTGTAAGTAATTATCAATATCTAGTGAAATTAAGGGTATTATTTAATATCACATGAATGAAGGCGCTATGACATGGTTTCACTAAGTGAAGACCCCATGCCTTGAATACAACTCTTGCATTGGTGGCTCAACTATTGCATTGGTGGGTCAACTCTTGCATTGATGACACACATATGCTAATTTCTGAAGTCTCATTAATTTTTCCAAGTTCAAGACAATTTTACATGGCATCATATTTTTTTGTTGGGATCACTATATAGGTAAAAGAGGGATTTGGTATTCCAATTGTTGTGTACCTAGCTTAGGTGCTTGAATTTGTCGATATTGTTGGGTGTGATATCTTAAGTTTCTTGGGAGAAGCTCTTGGACCCTAAAAAATGTTGTATTGTTCATATATATATATATATATATATTAACATGGATATGGCTATCGTTGCTTGCTTATTAAACATATGATAAGTGATTATTCAACATGTCTCAAGAGCAAGAGGGAGGTATGAGTGTGGATCTTGGTTATGATGCTACCTATCACGTGTGAGGGATGTTCTATTTGCTCCTTGTGTGAATAAGAATGTTTTGATAGAATTCCTTATATGATATATGCATAGTATAAAGTTCCATTTGAAGGAAAATAGTGCACCGTCAATGATTGTAGTTTGTTGAGAGAGAGTGGTGTTTACAGGTTTCTTGTTGATCAAGTGGCACTTGTACAATCCATGGAAAGGAAAGATGAGCCATCTATTTTTTGTTGAGGCATATGTAGAGAATGTGTGGTGAGATGCCATGAAGATAGGTTTCTAGGCTTGAAAATGATGAGAGTGTTTTTTACTATAGCGATAGGGTTGTTGGAATATATTAGGTAGAGGGAAATGACCTTGGTGATACTCTTTCTTGAAAATTATCTTAGAAAGAGAGACTCGACCTAACTCAGTTTAGTGTGTTAATTGTAAAATTTGTTAAGGTGCATGAGAGAAGGTTATGATGTAAAAAAGTTGATGATAGCCCTACATGGGTTTTTTATTGCACAGTGATATTGGCATCTCATTAACGATGGATTTCTGAAGTTACCTATCTTTGTGATTTTCATAGATAGAATCCACTTGTCTTGTTCTTGTATGGAGATGTGATGATCTTTGTAAGATTTCCTAAACAAATTATGATGTGGTGTCTAGTGATTTTCTCCCATGGTGTTGACTTGAGGGATGATGGATTTTGGAAAGTTGTTGAAGATGCAGAGTTGTGTTCCTTCATATTCACAGGTGGTCAAAATTATTAGAGGCTTGAGATGTTGTGATCTAACTAGATGGTAAGTCTAGTGGATTTGCAATGGGATCTTACTTGTATTGGTGAAAACACTTTCCTTATAAGATTGAGTATTACATTTGGATGGTATGTCACATATTTACATATTAGAGGACGATTACTTAATTATTACTTGATCTTAGTTGGATGAGTCGTACATTCTTCCTTGAAATATTGGAGATCTTGTAATAGTTAGTGTGATATTTCATGATAAGGTATATAATATGATAATATCACATAGGTGAACCACACATTAAGTATCATTTTAATTAAACACATACTTAATGAAAGGCATAGTTAAGCATATCTGAAAGGAATATAATAAATATTATGTTCCCATATCAAGTCAACCATATATATAAATATGAACCTTGCTTTATATTATATGTACATATAATGTTTTCAAAACTAGCATGCCATGGCCATAATACAAAAAAGTGGATCTTACTGTACATTTGTGTGTATACAAACAAAATAGTACATGTATGTATCCCCCCTATACATGAATTCTATTTATCCACCCTTTCAATGGCACTATCAATGGATTTTGAGAAGTCTATCTTTCTTTTTCAGCTGCTCAATGGTATTCCCTAGTGTTGAACAACTAGATCCGATCTCATTTCCAGAGACTGCACAAAAACTATAATTTGTAAGTTAGTTTACCAACCTATAAAATTTCTATGTACATTTGTTCAAATTCCAAGGAAATTTAACTTTCTTACTTACTGTTCATGTGTAAGTGATAATGAGTCAAGATGTAACTGCATGTACCATCAGTGCCTCACTAACTTCCTGCAAAAAATAAATCGCACCAACAATTGGATTCATGTACACGCCTGTATAAGATGACCAATTATATAAATATTTGAAAATTTATCTACATCCTACATTGACCTTTTCAAAGAAACCGAGACATACATGTACCTAGGCGGAGGGAGAGGTAGGTAAACAATGACACCTATTGGGTGCTCTTCAAGCACCACTTGCTCAATAGGGGAGCACCACTTGCTCAGTAGAAGGATACATAAAATAATATATGTTAATGCCAACAAATCAATGGGTGCACCAAAAAGGTACTTGCATGTACAAAGAAAAATATATTACATGGAGGGACAATGACCTTTTCAAAGAAAGAGAGACATGCATATACTTGGGGGGGAAGAAGTGGGTGAGCAGAGGCCCTGATTGGGTTCTCTTCAAGCACCACTAGCTCACTAGAAGGATACATATAATAATATATGTCAATGTCAGAAAATAAATGGGTGCACTAATAGTATACTTGCATGTAAAAATAAAACTATACCACATGAAGGGACAATGACTTTTTCAAAGAAAGCAAGACATACATGTACATAGGGGGGGAGAGATGGGTGACCAACGACACTAGTTGGGTGCTCATCACGCACCAATGGCTCACCAAAAAGATACATAAAATAATATATGTCAATGTAAGCAAATCAATGGTTGCACCAAAAGGATGCTTCCATGTACACAATAAACTATACTACTTAGAGGGACAAGGAATTTTTCAAAGAAAGAGAGACATACATGTGCCTAGGGGGGAGAGAGGTGGGTGACCAGAAGCACCGATTGGTTGTTGTTCACGTACCACTAGCTCACTAGAAAGCTGTATAAAATAATATATATGTCAATGTCAGAAAATCAATGGGTGCACCAAAAAGATACTTGCATGTACAAAGAAAACTATACTACATGGAGGGAAAATGAATTTTTCAAAGAAAGCGAGACATACATGTACCTGGGGGGCACAAGTGGGTGACCAGTGGCCCTAATTGGGTTCTCTTCAAGCACCACTAGCTCACTAGATAGCTACATATAATAATATAGATGTCAATGTCTGCAAATCAATGGGTGCAAAAAAAAATATACTTGCATGTACAAAGAAAACTATACTACATGGAGGGACAATTAGGGACACATAGATACAAGATAAGAGAGATATACATATACATCGCGGATGTGAAGAAGCGGGTCACCAGTGGGTGAAACAATTGAAGTATAGGCCTAAAAGGAAGGGCATATGCATCAATGAGAAATGTTTCTTTGTGGACAAATCTATCGAACATATGTTCTTATGTACAAAAACATACAGATACAATTAGACAATTTCAGATAATTAAAAAAGTACATTTTGAATCATTAAAAGCATAACTAAAATCATATTTGTACTTGTGAATCTTACTCTATCTCTGACAGACTTGTCTCAGATGAAACATACTCATCGTGTCCACACTACATAAAATATATTGTATCAATATTAAGGTGTATGAAATGTGCCAATCCCTATTATAAATATGTAAATCATTATGATAAATAAAAAATGCAGTAGAGGAAATTTCAACTCAAAATGGGCCTTTTAACTTTTATTCAAATTCCATGTCGTCATGTGTTAGCCAATGAAATTGCTTTAAATTTGAAATACCATATAGGTCTTAAACACTTTTTTAATATCAATTTAGGGATATGTATCATAAAAAAACTACTTTTTTTGTTTGTATTTTTGACATATCTCCCTGTGTTTTTACTCAAATATCGATTGTGAGAGCTCGTTGGATGTGGAATTACATCATTTCATTTTTTCAGGTATTTCTTGTTTTTGGGGTAGCGGAGTCCATCAAAAGTATGTCGAGTGGGTACTCGTTGGATGCAGAATTTAATTCCGCATCCAACACGCTCTCCCGATCGAAATTTGAGTAAAAACACAGGGAGATATGTCAAAAATACAAACAAAAAAGTAGTTTTTTTCTTTTCTTCCTCCAAAATTAATAAATATTATTTTATTATTTTAACTATTATTTTATTAGTTGATTTTAGGAGGCCCATTTTGAGTTGAAATTTTCTCTAATGAGTGTTCTCAGAAGTAATGTTGAAGCACCAAATTGATATGAAGCATTGACCACTGCATCCATATCATTAGCATCACCATCGAAGTATGGGATTTTGGGGTGTCATTGGACACCAGGTGTAAATGTGTTCCAGTGAATTGTTAGATACTTAAAATATAAATAATTTATGAAACATTTGAACACTATGATATAAAAAATAGCAAACTATGTGAAGAATGAGTTTGACTTACATATTGGACTAACCCATTGTCGCAAAACTCTGAATAGGGCCTGTAGCATATGTTTCGACAAGTTGTGTAAGAATGCGGTATGACATGATGCTCTAAACCCTATGCATGTCCAGTGTGATCTCTATATGTGGTAGGGTTGGGAGACCTAACTAGATCCTCTGTGTGTTATTTTCAAACCCTATATGTTCTGTCTCAAGATGTGCCAACCACGGATGTGCCAGCCATAGATGTGCCAATCCCTTGGCCTATATTTCTCTCGACAATAGTCCCATGCCGAAGAAATGTATCTCCCAAATTGAATAATGCCTCTCGCGTGCCATCATGATCACAAGACCTATAGGAGGATATAAACGAGGGGGGTTTGGTGTGTACGGAGCTCGTCGCATATGGTTTGGATCAGTCCTCGCCCCTTTCCTATCTTGGGGCATCCCATGTTGTACCCCCTTGATCCCTAAAATATCAAAGTAATTTACATGTTTTCCCAATATAAATTCGGCATATAATTTCCTAAGGAAATAGAATGGGATGTCTCTATTCCCATGAGGGTCTTCATTGAAGATGATGTACCAATCCAGTTCTAGTTCTATTGTCCCAAAATATGGAAAAAATTGGCCTTTTGTTATCTTTAATTTTTTTACATCTTTGTAGCTCAGCCCCGTGGAATAGTATTTCCCGTGAGAATCCCTATAGGATCTAATGTTGTACAATGCTCCTCGGGCATTGCAAATTGTATTTGTAATGTTATCTAGGGTCTCTTCCAATGGTCGTCTTATGTAGCCCCCCTCTAAAAACTAAAATAAGGCGTCTCACTACAACCAAACGAGCAAGAATTTTGGAAATCCTATCGCATTCCTCCTCTATTGGTTTAGTGTTTGGATTTGGTTTTCGGTTTTGATTATTGGTGGATTGGTTTTGGACATTTTCTTCATGATTTGTGTTGTATCTTAATATAAAAACAACAAATTTAAGAAGGAATTAATAGTTCATTCTTTGTTTTAATTAAAAATTCATTAAATTAAAAGAGAAAATCAAAACATTTCTTACCTAATCCAAAACAAAAAAAACAAAAAAATCTTTCGTGATCCTAAACCAAAAAATCAATGCAATTCTTACCTTCCATTGCATTCAGCCTTGTCAATCTCCTCCTTCAAAATGTGTTCGATCTCCTCCCTCACAATGTGCCCTCCAAACTGCATGCACTCTAAATCGACTTTTCGATATTTCTAACTTCCGTTCTGTGCGACATGCAATGCAAAATAAGCAAATAGAGGCCGTTGGCATGTGTTTTTTTTTTTCTACTTTTAAATATCTCAAGTATGATATATTGCACTTGCAATTTGTAATTCTTCAAAAACACAAGTGCAATATATCGCACTTACGATATAGTCTAGCCATATTTTGTTAACTTTTTTTAGTTTTAGCAATTCAATTAAAAATTTGTTTTTAATGTCCAATTCAGATTTAATGGTTCGTGGTTAAAAATCCAAATTATTGATAAGTTTCCCAATGCCTTTCTAAAGTTATAGGTAGTTTCCTTTAACGTAAACTCTACGCTTAATAGTTAGTCCATTAAAAATCCAAGATGTTGGTAGGCTTCTCAATACCTTCCCTCACTCGATCATCTACATGGAGCAATCAAACTCTTACATCCTACTCCCTTTAAAAACACTTGGTTTCTGTCAACATTGGTCATGGACACCCACAACAACAAACAAATTCTAATAAAGTCTACACAACATTTAGGGTTCTATAGGGTTTGGTTTATTTGCCTTAAAGCAGTATTTCTATTTTCAACAATGTATGGGTTTTGTTTATTTGCCTTAAAATAGTAACCCTATATTTTAAAAAATCAATTATCTTTTCCTTTATCAAAACTAAACTAGGTTATTTATTATATAATAAAAAAATAAATTCAACCTTTCAGCATACATTTATCATCATGGTTAAAAACCATAAAACTTCCGTTCCAGCAAATCTTCTTATGAGATTAAGCAAATCCTAAGAAATTATGAGTCATCAGGTTCAGAATCGCTGGAGTCATCAGAGAGTGGTAATTGTGGGTAATTATTGGCATTTCCAACATCTTTGCAGAATCTGTTAGACCATACGCAACAAATACCCGCATCATTTGCCGTGAAAATCTCAAGGGTTTTCTCGTCATATGCAAATCCCTTAATTGGAAATTTCAATGCTTTCTCTCTGATTTGTGAACACTTTGAAATATCGGAACTAATCTTGCCAAGCATTTTCCTGTATCAATGCTGCTAACATTGATGCTGTACGGATCAGATCGATCTCTCCGGCAAACAGAAATGATAATATCCTCTGATTTTGTAATGTGAGAAGCGTAGGTAATGCTATACTCCAAGTCATTCCAAAATATTCCATGGCCTTCGAGTGTGGCTAAAATGTCACCTTCTAGATTACAAACGTAAACTCTTCCAGTTGAGTAATCGTTGCAGATGAACTTGGAGCTTCTACTTAAATAGTAGGGCTTATTAGTAGCATAAATATTTGTTTTCTTTATGTAAACAGGATTTTGACAGCTTATGTCTACTACTTCCAACGGTTTGCGTCCTAGCTTGCACAAGCATTCTATCACTACCATATAGGACAACGAATTCAATATCCTCTGGATCGTTCAAAGGGAGAAAAAACTCTTTACGAGGTTTTCCATTGCGTTTGCAATAAATTCTGAAGGAAACAAAATTTTCCTTAAAGATTCTTTGATGGATCACCATGTCCATACCTACTGAAGTTCCCAATGTAAATACAGGAAAATTAACAGCTATCTGGCTAATGTAGTGTACACAGATATCTGGATATGGTATTATAAACAAATGACTGTATTGTTTTAATTCAAACATCTTGAACACTTTTTCTAACCGATTATCAATCATTGCCCTGCAGTTTGGAATATCAAAATCCCAACGATCTATCGTGGACTCACCTTGAAAAAGTTGTTTGTAGGTTGTACTCAGCCCTGCTTTTATGGATGGTATTTCAATGCTTATACACATGACTGGCACTCTGCCCCGATCCTCAGCCAGTGATATCAGTGAATCATTATGGGGATTGTAATGCATAGTTTCGAATGTTCGAGGCAGTTTAATGATTATTGGCGTGTTGTCATCATTAGTAATAGCTGAGATTTGGTATGGATTTGCCTGTCGCCTGTATGGAACGATACAGGAAGACTCCTCATAGTTGTAATGCAAAACACATATCAGGTCGCCAGCCAGAACCATTTGGGAAACATAACTCAGCCCAACATCAAAGGTATGTAAATGATAATCGCTTAAAATATCTGGTAAAATATTTGGTAACTTTTTGATGTCGTATTTACCCAACTCGCAGTCGCGCAGGACGTGGAAGAGATTAATAGATGATGATGAGTATCGTCTTACATGTTCTTGCTTCTGTTGAGGTTGGAGATGAACGTCACCGGAAGTACTAGCTGATGCAGATATCCCATAATTGGCGGCCATGTTTGCTTGATGCACAGATCTTCTTTATTTTCTTCCCTTGGCCTCTTCTTTTCTGCCATGGCTTCATCTTCTTCATTTTCTTCCCTTGGCCTTTTCTTTTCTGAAGTGGCTCCAACTTCTTCATCCTCTTCCCTACCATTTAAACGGTCTGGCAAGGTTTGATCTTGACCTTGTCCGTTTTCTTGCCCTGGTCCTTTATTCTCTAAATTTTCTGCCATGCTGTCCTCTTTCACTCAGTATGTATGTCAATATCACAACAAATTCAACCAACTATAGGAATGATATTAATAATTACTAAGAAGCATACTACAGTAAAGAAATGACAGGGAAGAGGCAGACACGGCTCTTGGCAACAGACACCATATTTACGATTCGCCCACCATCAACTAGCATTCATGGCTTATCGAAACCATACATCCCACTTAAAGATATATACATCAAATTCGGTGACGAAAATTGTTAATAAGCCAGGTTATAACGAAGATGTGATGACTCGTATGCATTCGAGTACATTTCACTTAATTGATCGGTTTAGTCCAATGCCACAAACTTACTTTTATATTAGAAATATTCTTTGATTATTGTTTTTTATTTTGTTAGAAAATAACATTACAACGTTTTTTCCATACATGGTTTTAAAACCATGTGCAAGGCCCTCCTAAAACTATGAGTTGTTTTAAGAGACCTTGTACATGGTCTTAAAATCATTTGCAACGAGCTCCTAAACCATGTACAATAAAACCATGGGTTGTTTAAGAGGCCTTGCATATGGTTTTAAAACCATTTGCAATGCCCTCCTAAACCATGTACAATAAAACCATGGGTTGTTTAGAAGGGCTTGCACATGATTTTAAAACCATGTGCACAATCAACATTTTTTTTTTTGTGGATAATTCAATTTATTACTTTTTATTTTTATTTTGTTAAGTAGGAACATTACAACATCTTCCCCATATTTACTTTTAATTAATGACGGAGAAAATCTAAATCACAACTAAATAGAAGTAAAAATTAAATATCTATAGCAGACTTTTACATGAGGAAAATAATATTTATATGGGACATTTACATGAAAAATGTTAGGGAACCATACAAAGTGTACAAGATCTCCCCCATAACGTTACAAGATCTCCCACATGCTAGGGATGCAATAAATCTTATTTGATTCTATCCGCATTCAATTTGTTATGTCCTTTAATATAGATATGTAACAATTGACATATAAAATTTAAACTTTGAAATATTATCATGTTTATCTTTTAACGAAGGTTTTTTTTTTTCATTAGAAGGTTTCTCACTATATATATTTAGTTAACAAAACTTCAAGTTTGAATTAACCATGATTTGGGTACCTTGAGCTAGCAACAACTTTCTTTCCTAAATATTTTCTCGGGTTCAAAATATAAACAAAAGGTGGAGAACCTTAGAGTTTTAAATAATGTTTAAGCATATGATTTTATTAAAAAAATATGATCTTTGGTTGAACTTTCTATACAGTATTTCATTATGCTTAAATGATTTTAATCTTTTGTTTCATATTTATAAATTATTTATTTTTACATGTACTATTGTTATCCAAATTTTTACTAGTGAGTACTTTTAACTAATTTATCTATTAAATTTTAACCTACCTTATTTTTCTTGTCACTCAAGTTTTTCCACTTATTGTATATTGACAAGATTTTCCATTTTGGAACTTACTCTATCACATCTCATCATATATTTATTCCCAAAAACATATCACAAGTTTCACCATTATTGAACTCTTCGAGTTGAGCAACATTATGCACTACTACCATTCTCTCTAGTGGGTTCTATCCCTAATCTTTCGAAAATGTTTCAAAAAGAAAGAAAATAAAATGAACCAATTGAATCATGTGACACATGGAAAAAATTAACTAACTCGTGGTAGTGCAATAATTATTCTGCAGTTGGATTGTAAATGGTCCTTGTGTCACATCACGAGGAAAAGTAACTTTAAAAGCATCATGGCTTGTGACAAAGTTCAATGATCAAATTTTAGTAAGACACACCTTATTTAAACTAAGAATATGACATTCAATATGATGGGAGAGTAAAAGTAGAGATAGTATAAACATGGCATATTACAAGGGTAAGATGATTAGGTTGTGACATCTCTTAGGGAGCAAAGATGAAATAATTCTTACATTGTGCCACAACACATAAAATCAATATATATAATCAAAATAATTACCTAGCAATATGACATAAATAACATTTTCAAATACCTTAACCCTTGTGACCAAGTGCAACATAAAAATAATTTAGTGTTATTTCCCACTAAAAATAAAAGAGGTCCACTCTAAATTATTATAAAAGGTTAATATGAGAGGGATACATAACTTTCATCTCATTATCCCCAAAGTTAAAAGGTGGAGAAAAATGGTTTTGTACTCAACTATACCACTTTTATGCATGACGTTGCAAAGTAACCTAATCACCTATAAATCATTGCAACTGAAAAATCCCATAGTCCATGTCATCGATTTCTTTGTAAACCCCTTTACATTTGTCCACTTGAGTAAATAGGGATTCTTGTTACTTTTCATGCATGGATTAAATCATTTCATTTTCCATTTTATTAATGGATTTCAAACTTCCTTTGTATTTGTTGCACCTATGTGTGTCTTCGTCTTGTTTAAAGTGGTTTTATTTTTATTTGAAATAATGACCAATGTATCATCACAATTCCCATCGGTAATCTTATGATTTATTTTATTTATCTAACATCAAAGACCTATTCACAAAATCTTAGATTCTTATGGCTCACACGTCTAATCTCTCTTAGGTCGACTACAGGAAATAGTTGAAACTTCATTGCAAAGTAGAAACCCTATTACTTTATATCCTCATTGTTGTCCCTAAACGAATAAGAATTAGCTTCATTGATCAATTACTGCTTAATGTGGAAATATGGTAGGGTCATATCCTCATATTTTATGGGGTACTTCTACATGATCCATCCTTAATATTATCCCATAGAAATTTTTTCGTAATTGTTTCCTCAGAATTTGGGGAATCACATATTCTTGCAAATTCGGTATTATATTTTTCGTGAACACTCTCTTAGTTTTAGACAAAGCATTAGAGGAAATTTGAGGTCTAAAATGGGCCTCCAAAGGAAAATAATAAAATAATACTTATTAATTTTAGAGGAAGAATGAAAAAAACTACTTTTTCTGTTCATATTTTCGACATATCTCCCTGTGTTTTTACTCAAACTCTAAGCACGAGAGCTTTTTGGATGTGGAATTTAATTCCCCATCCAACGAGTACCCACAATGCATACTTTTGATAGACTCCGCTACACCAAAAACAAGAAATACCTCAAAAAATGTGATGATGATGTCATCATCATGTTTTTCCAGGTATTTGTTGTTTTTGGTGTAGCAAGGTCCATCAAAAGTATGCAATATGGGTACTCATTGGATTCAAAATTAAATTCCACATCCAACAAGCTCTCCCGCTTGAAATTTGAGTAAAAACACAGGGATGTATGTCGAAAATACGAACAAAAAAATTAGTTTTCTTTTATGACAAATATGTCAATTCAACCATTATGGTTGACTCATTTTATTGAAATTCTATTGGTTCTTGAACTCCAACTCACAAAATTTATTGTTGGCGCATTTTCTTATAAGGCCCATTTTAAACCCCAAATTTCCTCTAATGGGAATCTAAATAGACATGGATTGACATGTATATTGTATTTTTTCTTTCCTTAACCATGCTAATGTGCATTGTTGCTAACATGGAATAGCCTCAGTACCTATAAATGGATTCAAAGTGAGAAAATAAACAGGAGGTAATATAGGGAGGAATCACCGAAGAAAGAACAAGAAGGGGTCCCAAGCCCATTCTATAGGGATATGTTGAAAAAGATATATTTAAAAACTAGCGACAAATGCAAAGATATCTACCAAATGTTTAAATAAGGAACATACGTAGAGGTCCCTTTTCTACTAGGAGATGTGAATCCCAATGTTGGAGTATACCGATGAATTGGAAAAATGGTCTTTGTAAAGGATAAAATTGTTGGTCTCCTATTTTGACTGTTCACTACAACATTTTCTAGCCTAAATCTTATGAAATCACATAATAGTTAGTTTTATTAATGTTGATTTGTGCATAGTCATGCTTTTGTGGAGACCAACGTTGATAAGGTTTGGTAAGTGATTTTTTTAATTATTTATTTCTTACTTTACCTTGTTTTATGTATAAAATTGGGCTTTTTAATCCTCCGTTTAAATGCTTGGTCAACTAACGGTCATTGTTTCTTTTGTGCAGTGGTCTCGGTGCTCCAGGAAAGATTTACGCTAACTGCACCTGCGATTTGGGGATTCTGTCCACATTTGGGATGTCTCTTGAACTTCCATTGCCTTCCAGATATCTATGCGGATTTTTCAGGTGTTGTTTTACAGGATGTTCTTCGATTGAGGAGCTGTTGTTTTCCCTCTTCACTACTATGTGGATTTCAGGGGATTTGAGTTTCTATCTTTGGCTCAGATATGCCGAGATGGCTGTAGGGTTGTTCGTTGGATCGATCTTTGTTTCACGGTTGATTTTATTTTGTATCTTCAGTATAAAATGACTCTTGAAACCCTAAGTAAGAGGATACTTAGAGAAGATTGTAACACTTTATTTCATCAATATAACCACCGTCTATCTCCTTTAAATCTTTGACTTACGACTGGAAGGCGTTGAGGGTAGGGCCCCCTTCAACACCAATCCTTGGTATTTTAGTATTGTGCATTTTACAATAGTGGATGTAACGTTTTCTTCTTTTGACAGTGTTTTATGGAATATTGATGGTTTTGCTTATTTGTGAGTGGAAATAGAATGAATGTCTGCAGATTATTGGTTAATATCACATGCATTTGACCTAGACTATAGAATAGATTGAGGAATGGTGTGTATTTAAATTTCCCTTTTGATTTCCAGTGTGAATCGTTTATTGATGATTGTGGTATTGGAAAACTGGGTAATGAACTCGACTTTAGTTGTTGAAGAATCGATTTGCTGAAGAGAATAGATTGAACCTTATATTTCTTTTTGCTGTAGCGTTAGAGTAACTGGTGAATAGCGCCATTCTTTTGATTGTTGAGCTTGAAAAACTATAGGGTATTCTTGCATTGTAGAGTGTGGATTCAAAAAGAATTGCAGTAGCAGAAGGTTTGAATATGTTGATTTACCAAGCATCTAAGGCTTGTTAAATAGTTTTCTGAATGGGTGACTAGATAGGAGTTGGAATTTGGAATTGAATGAAGGAAAAGAGATAGTTTACAGTGCTGGATTGAACATCAGCTTCATAGTATATATTTCGTGAATATTTCCTGAACAGTTCTAATATTCAATGGTGGGCATCTTCTGAAAATTCCAGCATTCTGTTGTGTGCATTTATATGCACAAAACACAAGCAGAGTATATCTAGATAGCAGCAACAAACCAAAATTCCCTTTGATAGACTGTTTGTGGATAAGTTAGAGTTAAAAGGTAACAGGCTTTATCTAAGCAATTATTTGAGAAGTGTTAATGTGGAGTTAAGCATTAGATCTTGTAGGATTAACGGTGGATTTTTCAGGTTAATTGAGCATATTCACTCTGAAACTTATTAAGCTCTTTCACTTGTAGAATAGATCATCAGTATTGTAGCTGAGTGTGGACTGTTGAGCGTTTTAAAAGATTGCTGTAGTTTAAGATTTTATGTACTCCCTTAGCAGGTTGTTTTGTCCTAGAAATGAATCATAGTGTTGCAATTTGATGTTGTTTTTAAAATTGTTGTAGTTTAATATTGTTTTGAAACATTGCTGTGGTTAGGATTTCTTTGAAAGATTAGGGCTGCTTCAAAGATTACTATAGTTACATATTGCTATAGGTTGTTGTATGCAAATTGATTTCATTTTTTATGACAGATCTAGGAGTCCTTAGTATAGGTCATCCATGACAGCAATAGTTTCATCTATTTTATTTTCATTTGAAAGTAGATTAGAATTCCTATCAGCACGAGCATTAAAGCTGCCTTACCTGAACATATAGTGTAGCAGCTCAAAGTTTACGTCCTCCGGTTGACAATTAAACCAAGGTGAATTAAGTAACATTAATTTTAACCAACAAAAATAACCAAGAAATATTTCTCTATGCCAACATTATATGCTTATTAATCAACCATATTTATACTCAAAACAAGATGGTAAGGAAATTGGATAAAATGGACTATCTCAGTTCAACTTTCATCGTTAGATGTATGTTACAAGTTTTTAAGGTCTTTTACATGCTTAGTGGCATCTTTCTTATAATTTGTTCTTAATCATCATGAAATTTTAAAATTTTATAAAAAAATTATTAATAAAAATATATCATGTTCAAATCCATTGACACATGTGAGAACAATATATAAAATTTAACAATATATAAAATTGTTATAGCTCTTATAAGTGGGCTATATGTAGAGGAATATACAACACTCTTTATGTAATCCTAGATCTCATTGGTGTATCAAGTAACAGTTTTTGGAATAGTCCTCAAATGGACTTCCATCTTATCAACATAATAGATTCAAGATACATCCAAAGCTAAGTAAATGGCCACAAGATTCTCTCGCGCATTCCACATTACACATGATACGTATCTTAAATAATTTTACTATGTTGGGATGAGGCACTAGAAAACTAACGAAAACCCATCTATGTGTGCATTAGATACTCCATGAGCATTTTTAGGATCCCTGAATATTTTATGATCCCTATGTATCAACCCATTTTCTATGACCACATACATTATAAAAAAATTATGCAAATCATCAAGAAGATTAGTAATGTGTATGCCATAGAAAGAGGGACATACATAAGAGACAGCAAGGGCCCACATTTTATAGAAATATTAATCCCATAAAAAATTTCCCCTTAAGTGGCTTATACAACCTGTTTAAATGGACTTGGGTAGCTCTCGTTCAAAACAAGAACAATTTATAGCCTCCCTTCCCTTTTTATAAAGGAGGTTATGGTGTAGATAACATGATGACATCAAAATATTATATATGTTTACCACATTGTATTAAAAATGTTTTTGCCACATGGTCCACTTAATATGGCATATTGCTTCTATGCATCTTCCAACTAAAAATGACCTTGCTGGATTGTAGTACTCAGGATAAGGAGATCTAGTGAAGAGTTACATTATTGGATGGCATAGCAATGTGAATAAAAAAAAAAGTAAAAGTGTTAATGACAAAATAAAACAATAAATAGAGAAGGAAAATGAAAAAAAATTCAATAAAAGAGTAGTATAAGAGGAAGTAATTAAAGCATGCGGTAAAGCATAAAGAAAATAAGAGGCCTTCGGAGAAACAAGAAGAAGAAGAAAATATGAGATCATAAGAATTGAAAAAAAAAATGAGTATCCATCACATTCCCAGCGAGGTGAATAACAAAAAATAATATTAAAAGAAGAATTTAAAGCCAAGTAGAAATAAGGAGCAACTAGATCAAGAAACAAGACAAAGAAGAAAATAAATGTGGATACCAATAATATCTAAAACATACATATACTAAAGAGTTTGATACGCTCAATTAAGAAAGGAGATAAATAAATAAAATAAATTGTTATACCAACAATTTATAAAACATACATATAGCAAAGAGTTTGATAACCTATGTAAGAAAATAAAGTTAAAAAGTAATCTACAACACAAGAATTAACAATTGCGCATACACACAGTACACATAAATTTATTTCAGAATCCCAAAACTAGGATAACCATCATAACTTGGAATTTCTCTGATCTTTATCTCATTTTTTTATATGTTTTCTTTACAATACAATATTATAGCGTCAACAATCTAAATAAATTAACATAAATTAGATTAGAATTTTGATTGCTTAGCTAAAACTAGATTACAATGTGTCAAAAAATTATCGGTAGATAAAGATGAAAGTGGACACAAAATAAACCTAAAACATACCTGGAAATTTATTTTCAAGATTCCCCCCTTGAACACTCAACTGGGAAGCGACTGGTACCCCATGCTCTGCTATGCATGGTATAATCACCCTTGGAGCCCATTTTCTTTAGGAGCATATAAAGAGTACAACATATCTCAAACATATATCAACCTCCAACCTAGAATTATCCATTGATTCACGAATGTCATCCAGCACTAGAGACTAGTTCCCTCTTCATGTGTTTTCTATGCAATATTTATTATCTATAAATATGAAGCATTCAAGGTCTTATAAGATTTTTTTTATGATAAAGAAGTAAGAGTAATAAAGATATAGGAAATAATCTTAAATTACCAAGAATATTCAAACTAAAGTTACTATCAAGACTGTAGCAATCACCAAAATAGAGGTTGATCCAATGGCCACAACTTATAAGGAATTTTGTTCCATTCAAAAAATTGAATTTAATATCAAAAAAATGGTAAAAAAGATGGAACGCTACAAAAATATAATAAGCAACCTAGGAGAAGAGGTGTTGTATTACAAAGTAGATATGACCATCATGATGGTGTTGAAGGCCTTTTGTTTTGAAATACATTATGAATTTAACATTACAAATAGGTTGATATATAATGATGTGAAATAATTTCATGAATATGTTTCCTAGTTCCTAAATTTATTCAAATGATGAAAGATAAAAGGATGATATTGTATATATTTTAAATGGGCGTGGATGAACTAAAAAATGGAAAACCAGATAGAAATATGCTTCAAAGGATATTCTTGTTAGAGAGTATTTACCATCTATGTAGCATGAGTCTCTACTACATGAGTTGTGCATACTTAAATGCTTTATTTTAGGTAAATAAGACTTGAGTTGTCCATTTAGGTCAGTTATAAACTAGTGAAATATTCTTATGTGTTTCCAACTCACTCTTCTACTCTATTTTCTACTAATCTCTGTTGCAAATCTAAGTGAGGATGTAATGGCCCTAAAATCCGTAAAAACAAATGTAGGGTCAATAACAATGCTAAGATATAAGGGAAATCTTTTCTTAACTTCAAAATTGTAAAAAATTAGTAAGAACTATACTTGTGTTCTTGTTTTGATTTTCGAACGTAGGTTACTACATCTTATTCTGATTGCAATGATATTTATTATCATTTACTTATGTACTGGTGTACTTGTATATTGATGTCTTTTATTTATTTTAATGATGTTATGATATCACTTCTTTATAATGGATGCTATTTTTGTGCAACCTTGTCTTATTTACTAAAATGACGAGGCTAACTGACCTCTGCTTCTAAACGGGAGGAGTGGATGGATTTTCCTAATGACTCAATGGGAAATATAAGGAAAAATCCTATGGCTTGGGCTTACTTAGTTATTATGAACTAATTCATCATGTATCTGTGGTTTTCTAGGTGTTAAATTGTTGATCCAATGCGACATGTGCATACTGAACAAGGGAAAATACCTAGCTCACAAACTTTCTAAACCCTAAACACTAAGCGTTTAAGGGATTGGTGTAAAACACAAACAAAATAAACAACGCATAAACTCTAGGGGAGGGGTAAAAATCAAATACATAGTGGAAGGTAGTTGTCACATAAAATGGGAGCCATGTGATGGCTATGTCGCTCCCTCCATGGTGGCAAAAACTTCAACCCAGAACTAGGGTTTCGAAAATTATTCTTTGCATGGATATTTTGTTGATGGGAGAGAGCTCTATGGTTGGGGATTTCACTAGAAGAGGCAGAGCGTGGAAGAAAAATCAATGGGTTTTGGAAATTATTGCCAATGTATATCCTTATTCTATGTGGTTATAAATATGACTCTATTTGTTTTATTAGTTTTGGTTGGAAATGCTCTGATGTATGTCTGGTTTCTTTTGTGGAAGGTTCAACTTGGAGTGGGTTGCAACTATGGGGAAAGGGAACCATTCAACCAAAACATGGGAACCCCAAACACCAAGGTCCTATCTTGTGATTAATCGTTAAGTTGTTAGAGTAGTTATTGGAATTTTTTGTCCACATTTTCAATGGCTTCCCATTCCTAAATGCCAAGGTTTCAAAATGAAGTGATGCTCAGACCAATGTTGCGATTTTAGAGTTTTTATGAGATGATTTAGGAAATTGTTGAGAATGTAATCTTAATAGTTATTGTGGTGATTTTCTATTTAAATAAGAAATTGTATTTGGATTTTCATGGTTGAATGTTGTTCTATGTTCTTGTTCTCTGCGTTGATTAAATTTTAGGAAAATTATGGTATAGTGAGAGCTTCAAAAATATTGTAATGGTGATAAATATATCTCATTATGTAATCCTTGTATTTGTTTTTGAACGTTGTGAGCTGGTAGATGAGTTTGTATTTCCTTACTGTGTTTAAACACTCTGTATCTTATTTAAGAATGAAATCGTGGTATCTGTAATTGGTTTTAAACTCTGCATTTTTTAACTTGTATCTCTAGTGTGTTTAAGAGTAATGTTTGGAAAAATGTAGTTTTATTACTTAGATTTAATTTGGGCAAACATTGTGGGGAACACTGTATTTATAGAGGAGGGTTTCAGAGTTAACAGTGCTATTTCCAACAATGGTACTATGATAATACAATTGTAATTATTATTTGGGTGTGAATATTTTTGGGTCTATGCTTACGCGGTACCTTTTATGAAATTGTAATGTGATTTAGTTCGCAATGTAGAATCCTAATCGTTAACTTATATTTGTTGTTTTCAATATGATGATTTCACTTCTATATAGAAGCAAAGGGAAAAAGTCATAATGTGGCTTGATATGTTTATATGCCAATGCTGAAAGCATGGCCCTTCTTTCTACAAGTGGCTGGAAACGCAACCCTAGGGGTTTCAAAGGTTGATTGATTGGTTTCATTATTTTAGTTCAAAATCAAGAGCAGGATTCATAGCCAATGCTTTATGGAATTTCAAGAATGTTGGGTTATCATGGTTTATTTATGGCTTCAACCAACACTTATGGGATTCGATGGTTAATGGATTATTGCTAATTTTAAGTATTGCTTTTAAATGGATTGTCATATTCTAGCCAATGGTCAATAGGTTTTGACGGTTGGTCGATATTGCGATACTTTATATCTCTTGTGGAGATGACTGTATATTTTATTTAATTTTTTAAGAGTTTAAATATGGTTCCAATCAATGTTCTTTCATAGCATGCGAAGTTAAATTTATAGTTATGGAAATGTTTGCTAAATGTGGACATGGATTTCCAAGGGATTCGATCTGTGGTTCAGTACTCCTTTTTTATTGTTGAGCTATAAAATGTTGAATTAGTGGATACTTTATTTATTTGGTTAAGTTGGTAAAGACCTGCATTTTCTTAAAATGTAAAGCATTACTCCCATGCAATTCTTTCAGTACTGTTTTAGGCACTGTGTTAAAATTCAGGACACACTCATAACGTGGATATGGAAAATCCATTATGTTTTGACCTAAGGCTTAGTACTCTGTCTTATTATTAGTTTCAATCATTTATTTAAGTGATGGTTATTACTTGGTTATACCGGTAAACCTTTGTGGGTTCTCTGTATTGTTATGCTAATTGTTTTATTTGTAAAATTAGTTTTAACCTTGAGTGAATATTTGTTCGAGTGCTAAATTTAATAATCTAGTTTTAGTAATAGAGCTCCAGCACTAGCTTTGCTTGGCTAGAGCAAATGTTGTGTTTCAAAAATATCTCTGCCCTATCTGGATAAAATTCTTTAATAGACAATTTATATTGTTGTTGGGATATAGGGTTTCTATGTGTGGATTCAATACTGTTTATTATTTTTCGGGAAATGTTTGATCATAATTTTTTTAGCAGAACTAAATGTTAAATCTAGTCTATACCCTAATACACTATAGAATCTTTCAAACTAATTTAACAAAATCCTTATAAGAAGCTTAACTTAGATTCTACCCTACTAATAAAACATTTAAAATAATTTAGTTACATAGATGAAGGATGATGTTTAGCATACAATTTTTCATAACTGTAACCTCATCCTGCAACATAATTATAAAGAATAATAAAATTTAAAATGGAGGAAACCTCTCACCTATAATTACATAGCTTTAAATGGATGTAACACCCTGCACACTTCAACACCAAAAATTAATAAAACACTCTCTATTTATGACCGTAGGAATGATAACCAGATGATCTTGGAACTGTCGTGTTCCTCCCAACGATGACCGGGAACCGATCATGGTTCTAAATAGGAACCCCACGAGCTGTCTCCAACATGCAAGAGATATAGAAACTCCTAAGGATGAGGTTGCTGGTGTTTAGAATAGAAATTTTATTTAAAAAAATTAGTTTACAAGGAATCAAGTAGGGATTTGGTTGGTGAACTAGGATAGGTAGCTCTAGATCTTCCTTGCATGTTGGACTACCTTGTATTTGTGGTAGTATATTCCAGTCCTTAATGAGAAGTAGATTGAAATTTCAATTAATCAACTTAAATAAGTATGCTGAGGGTTGGTGATATTCAGAGTATTTCCAACTCAAGACCATTAATTACAGTAACCCCTAGTGCTATTCAGAGCCCACATTCAACTCTATCAAACGACCGTTACACTAGTGCAATTTCAGAGCCTCTCACTCAACACTAATACTAGTATGGACTTGTACAATACACCTAGGGATATAATGGAAAAAGATCTGATGCTCTAGAGATTATGCTCAACATCAAGTTGCATTGCTCCAAAGATTTTTCCCAACCCTTCCATTCTTTACTTGTTAGGGTTACCTATGTTCTCCAGAGCTTATGCTCAACACAAAATATCATAACCCATGTGCTCTAGGGCTTACTCCCAACACCTCATAGAAAAAAATTACGCACTCAATCTTCTGCACAATACATCACAAAATAATAATCTCAGTATATATTATAGATTGTTCCCAATAACATAATAATAAATCTAGTACATCGGGGCCCTTGCCTAGTACAACAACAATAGTCCTTGTCCATCACAGCCTATGCCCAACATATATAATCATATAGAATACATGAAAACATGTGCATTGGGGATTACGTCCAATATATATATAGAACCAATCATAACTCAAGTGTAGTGGGGTATATACCCAATATATAGATCATTCCCAATATAGTCAACGTCAAAATTTAGGATATTACATCCATCCCCGCTTAGAACAACTCTGCCCCGATGTTCTCGGTACTAGAAATGAAATCATGAAGCAATGTGGGGTAATCCTCTTTATTGGTGGTTTCATTCTCCCATGTGGCCTGCTCAAGCCCAAAGTGATTCCATTGCACTTTCAACTAGACAATACCTTGCTTCCTGATATGTACTTCCCTTTTGTCCAAAATGTGAAGGGGATTTTGCATAAAATCCCCTTCATGTTCCACTTGTATCCAGGACCAATCAAATTACATGTTTAGTATCATAGAAATATTTCTTCAATAAATATGTGTGCAAAACATTATGAAACTTTACATGAGCAGTTAAAGGATAGGCAAATCATATGCTTAGAATGAATCTAAGATGGTAGGTGTTAGGCGGTACTCAAATTTAACTGTTTCTCTAAGACAAAGAATAAAGATATCCAAAAGGTAATGGTAAACTTTGTATCTCGATCCAATATGATTTCCTTGGGTATCCCATGTAATCGAGATATCTCTTTTAGGAACATTTCAGCAATGTGAACTGTTTTACATGTTTACTTTACTGGAATAAGTGTGCCTCTTTTGACAACTTAGCAACCATTGAAAAACTGGAATCATTTTGCTTCTTTCACTTTGTTAAATACATAATGAAATCAATACTGATAACCTCCCATTTCCATTATAGAATGGGTAACAATTGTAGAAACCCTAAAGGATGTTGGTGCTCTACTTTGACGATTTGACACTCTTGGAAATTTTCCATGAATGTTGCTATGTCGTCATTTGACTTAGGCAAGAAAAAGTGTTTCTTTACTGTCGATATCATATTTTGATATCCCAAGTGCCCCGAGTAGGGATTTCGATGGAACTTTGTTAGAATGCTAGACCCAATGTCTCCTCCCTCCAAGACATATAGTCTCTCTTTATACCACAATAGTCCAGTCTCATCTACCGTATATTATTTTTGTTGTTGGAATAACCTATCTTCCTGAATATTTTTAAGGACCTCAACATAGAAATGGTCCACTCTGTTTGTCATTCTAATCCTATCATGAAAATTCGAATCGTTTTGGCTCAAATTTACCTCATACAACATATGAGATTGTCATCTTAAAGCATCTATGATTTTATTTTCCTTTCCCTTTCGGTGCTCTAATTTGAAGTGGTACTCGCTAAGGAAGGCCAGCCATCTAGCTTGTCCAATATTTAAATATGGTTGTTCGAACAAATACTTGAGACTCATGTTATCTATCTTTAGGAGAAACTTATTCCCCATGAGATGGTTCCTCCACATCTTCAAGGGGTGGATAATGGTCGTGATCTCAAGATCGTTTGTGGGATAGTTTTGTTTGTGCTCTTTAAATTTCTATGATTCCTAACACATTGCGTAGCCATTTTGCATGAGGATCCCACCAAGTCCTTACTTTCTTGAATACGTGCAAACAACAAAATCCCCATCAAGATCCACAATTCATAGTATAGGTGTAGTAGTCAAGAGTTGTTTAAGATTTTGGAAGCTTTCTTCGCACTTGGTCGTCCAAATGAATTTGTTTACTTTATTTTGTAACGAGGTCATGTGACATAAAATCCTTGAAAATTTCTCTATGAAATTGCGATAGTAACCTACTAGTCCCTAAATAGGCCTAATATCGGTGACACAAGTAGGGGTAGGACATTCTTCAATGGCTTTAATCTTTTGTTGGTTGATGACTATCCCTTTCTTGGAAATGATGTGACCAAGGTATTGTATTTATGGTTTGTAAAAATCACATTTTCTAAACTTAGCGTAAAGTTGGTGTTCCTGTAAAATTCCTAGTACTATTTAGAGATGTTCCTCATGTTCTTCTTTACTCTTTGAGTAAAATAGTATATCTCCCATAAATTCTAATAAAAACTTATCCATGCATTCACTAAAAATATTGTTAATCATGTGCATAAAATTGGTCGATGTATTGGTTAGCCTGAAGGGAATTACTGCAAACTCATAATGCTTGTATCAAGTCTAAAAGGATAGTTTGTGTATATCTTCATCATGCATCCTTACCTGGTGGTATCCAAATCACAAGTCAATATTCAAAATAGATCTTTGCTCCTGTAGCTTAATTGAACAAGTCATCGATCCTCGGCAGCAGGTAATAGTTATTTATTTTGATATTGTTTATATGTCAGTAATCGATGCACATTCACATCATACCATCTTTTTTCTTTAAGAATAGTAGGTGTTACCAAATGAGACAAACTAGGTCGAATGTAATCCTTCTCTATCAATTCTTGTAACTATAACTTGAGCTCCACCAAATCTGGTGTGCTCATGTGGTATGGTTCATTTGAAGCCGGTACTGATCCTGGTGTTAACTCTATGGAAAAATCTAATTCTCGCTTGGGTAGTATTCCCAGTATTTTCTCAGGAAATACATATTTAAATTCTATGAGAATTGAAATTTTTTCAATTTGTTGTTCTCTCTCAGCTTCTACATCATGGATGTTAACTACAAAAATTTTGTATCCCTTCCTTATACATTTATTCACTTGTAAGATGGATATCTGTCTCACAGAAACATTCTTTTGTATGCCTTGAGTCTTTCTCTGATTCCCTTGGTTGTTTGTGCATAATATTGACTTGTTTAAATACTCAAGCATGACATGGTGTTGTTCCAACCAGTCCATGTCTATAAGTATGTTGTACGACCCTAAGGGAAGGATATTTATGTCTAGACTATTTGGAAAACCGTTCATGTCTACCTCACAATATTTTAGTAGTTCCAAAATTTTTCTTTTTGTACCAATGGCTAGTTGTACCAGCCACGGTTTCTCATGTCTCTCTTTTTTTACTTTACATGTTTCGATAATATTGGCAGAAACATAACTTCGACAAGCACTAGGATCAATTAAAATTGAAATAAAAGTGTTCAAAAACTTACATGATCTTAGAATGAGGTAGAGAATATGCCTAGAATGTAGGTGACTAACAATCCCACAAAGTGGGAAGATTTTATGCACCTCCCATAGTTTGCATATAACAACAGATAACACAACTCCCCCAAAATGAGTCCCTTCGAGGTACTCTATGGAAAAAATAGTAGGACACTGGTGACTTGGGATATGCCAATGGAAAGGGTCATGGTAGGGCAAGGTTTACTGAAATACATAGAACAATTAGTCACCAATGTGAAACAAAATATCAAGGAAGCACAAGACTACTAATATAGTTATGCATATTAGAAAATAAAGGATAAATATTTCCAAGTTAGCGAACATGTCTCTTAGTATGTTTTGGGTCTCTCTAAGATTACCATCAAGAATTGTTACCCACTCCCTAGGATTGATGACTTGTTTGATCAAGTCGGAGGAGTAAAGATTCTTTTGAAGATTGACTTGTGATATGGATACCACCAGGTAAGGATACATGATGAAGATATACATAAAACCACCATTTGGACTCAATACATCCATTATGTGTTTGTGGTAATTCCTTTCAAGCTAACCAACGCACCGACCAATGTTATGTCCATGATGAACAATATTTTTAGTGAATACCTGGATGATTTTGTTTTAGTATTTATAGATGATATACTAGTTTACTCAAAGAGTAAATATGAAAATGAGGAACATCTCTGAATAGTACTACGAGTGTTATGGGATCACCAACTTTACACAAAGTTTAGCAAATGTAATTTTTACAAACCACAGAAACAATAGCTAGGTCATATCATTTCGGAGAAAGGGAAAATCGTTGACCTAGAAAATATTAAAGGCATAAAATAATGGCCTAGCCCTACTTTTGTCAATGAACTTAGGTCATTTTTGGGACTAGTGGGTTACTTTACAAATTTCATTGAGAACGTTTCAAGGATTTCCTATCCCATGACCTCCTTAAAAAAGAAGGAAAACAAATTCCTTTGGATGACCAAGTGCAAATAAAGCTTCGATAAGCTCAAACAATTATTGACCATTGCACCTATACAACGAATTGTTGATCTCGATGGGATTTCATTGTTCACACAAATGTGAGCAAAGACGAACTTGGTGGAGTCCTCATACAAAATGACCATGCAATTTGTTATGAACCAAGGAAATTATAAGTACATGAACAAAACTATGCCATAGAAAATCTTGAGATAGCGGCCATTATCCATGCCTAGAATATGTGGAGGCACTACTTCATGGGGAATAACTTTCTCCCAAAGCCAGACAACATGAGTTTGAAGTATTTGTTCGAATAGACAGATTTAAATTCTAGGCAAGATGGATGGTTGGCCTTCCTTAGTGAGTACCACTTCGAATTCAAGAACATAAAGGGATTGTAAAACAAAATCGTTGATTCTTTAAGGAGAAGAGATCATATTTTGTATGAGGTAACTTTGAGCCAAACTAATTTGGATTTGCATGATAGGATTAGAAAGGAAAGAATAGTTAACCATTTTTTTTGTTGAGGTCCTTAAAAAGATTTAGGAAAATAGCTTATTCCAAAAAATAGAAAGAATATAAGGTAGACAAGATAGGACTGTTGTGGTCCAAAGATAGATGGTATGTCCCGGAGGGAGGAGACATAAAATCCATCATTATAATAGAGTTCTATCAAAATCCCTACTCAGGGAACCTGAGATATCAAAATATGATATCAAAACTAAAGAAACACTTTTGATTTCCTAATTTAAAGGACTACATAGCATTATTCATCGCAAGATGTCAAGAGTGACAACTGGTCAAAGCAAATCACCAAAATCCTTCAGGGTTTCTACAATTATTTCCCATTCTAGAATGGAGATGGGAGATTACCAGTATGGATTTCATTACAGGTTTACCAAATAGCAAGAAGAAGAATCATTCAATTTTTTTAGTGGTCTATAAGTTTTCTAAAGAGGCACACTTTATTCCTAAAAGAGATATTTTGATTGCATGGGATACACAAGGTGATCATCTCAGATTGAGATAAAAAATTTATTGGTAACTTATGGAGATCTTTATTCTCTAGTTTAGAGACAGTTAAGTTTCAGTACTTCCTACCACCCATATACAGAAGAACAGATAGAACGAGTGAATCAAATTTTGGAGGTTTTGCTTAGAATGTACGTGATTAACAATCCCACAAAGTGGGATGATTATCTCTAACTTTCAAAGTTTGCATATAACAAAAGATACCAGTCATATGCCAAAATGAGTCCCTTTGAGGTACTCTATGGCTGAAAGTGTAGGACACTGGTGACCTGGGATAGCTCGGTGGACAGGCTCATGGTAGGGCCAGATTTGAGGAAAGAGCTAGAACAATTAGTCATGAAAGTGAAATAGAATGTGAAGGAATGTGAAATATAATCTGAAGGGAGCACAAGACCGCTAGAAGAGTTATGTGAATAAGAAAAGAAAGGATAAATATTTCCATGTTGGTGAACATGTTCATTTAAAATTAAAATGAAAAAGAAGCTCACTGACCATGGGAAGGTATAGAAAGTTGGCACCAATATTTTGTGGACCCTTTGGGATAGTGGCCAAGAAAGGGCCAGTGGCATGTGAATTAGTTTTACCTGCTCATGTAAAGTTTCATAATTTTTTTCACACATATTTATTGAATAAAAATGTGTAAGATACTAAACATGTGATTGATTGGTCTGTGCTATAGGTGGAACCTGAAGGGGATTTTTTCTCAGTGCACCTTAAAATTTTGGACAAAAGGGATGTACAATTCAGGAAGTGAACTATTGTCCAGATGAAAGTGCCAAAGCACTTTAGGCCTAAGGAGGAGGCATGGGAGAGAAAAACACCATGAAAGAGGCTTACCCTGCCCTGTTTCATGATTTCATTTCTAGTCCCTAAAACACTTAGATGATGTTGTTATAAGCAGAGAGGAATGTAATATCCTGAATTTTGACATTAACTATTTGGGCATGAGCCCCACTACACATGATTTACTTTGATGTTATGTTTATGTCTATATATTGGGAATATACCCCACTGCACTTGAGTTATTATTGGTTATATAGATATACTAGGCATAAGTCATAATGAACATGTTTTATTGTCTTGTATATGATATATATGTTTGGAATAGGCCAGGATGGATAATGACTATTGTTGTTGTACTGTACATAGGCCCCGATGTACTAGATTTATTATTATGTGATTGGGAACAAGCCCTAATATATACTAAGATTATTATGTTGTGATGTATTTTGCAGAAGAATGAATGCATGATTGATTTCTGTGAGTTGTTGAGAATAAGACTTGGAGCACATGGGCTATGATATTTTGTGTTGAGCATAAGCTCTAGAGCACATGGGTTATGATACTATGTCTTTAGCATAAGCTCTAGAGAACATAGGCAACCTGAACAAGTAAATAATTGAAGTGTTGGGAATAATCCCTGGAGCACTCCAACTTGATGTTGAGCATAAGATCTGGGTCATCGTATCATTTTCCATTGTATCCCTAGGTGTATTGTACAAGTGAATCCTAGTATTAGCATTGAGCGAGAGGATCTAGAATTGTGCTTATGTAACTCTCATTTGATAGTGTTGAGCGTAGGCTTTGAATAACACTAGGGGTTACTGTACTTAAGTGTTGAGTTAGAAATACTCCGAATAACTTAAACCCTCATCATACTTCTTTAAGTTAATTAATTGAAATTTCAATCTACTTCTCATCAAGTACTAGAATATATAGTCACAAATACGAGGTAATCCAACATGCAAGGAAGATCTAGAACTACCTATCCTAGTTGACCGACCAAACCCTATGTGAGGCCTTGTTAAAAGAAATAACAGAAACTAAGGGAAGCATCGAAATAAATNAAAGTTTATATATATATATATATATATATATATATATATATATACATGAAAAGGAAATAAAGGTAACAAAAGTAATAAGTTAAAGTCTATATATATTATATTATAAACTAAATATTTAAATAAAAAATTTATTCTAAAGCTCAAATAGGAACTACTAAAAGTTCCTACTTAAGAAAATTAATATATATATTCCATAAAGATCAAACTAAATATTATTTTCAAGAATATAGTAAAATCTTAATTTAAATGAAGTTAAACCAACTGCCCTTTTTCCAAATATTATCTATAAAATCAAAATCCCAAAGAAGGATTGGTGATTTGTTTATTATTCCTCGATGCGATTGGAGAGAATTTTCCAAACCAACACTTAAATACATATAGACACTGACTTCCAAAACCCAATAACCTCACCCTTAGGAGTTTCTAGATCTCTTGCATGTTGGAGCCAACTTGGGGGGATCCGATTTAGAACAACGATCGGTTTCAGGTAATGGTTGGGAGGAATGTAGCAGCTCCAAGGTCATCCCATTATCATTCCTAAGGTAAAAAATAATGAGTATTTTATTAATTTTGGGTGTTGAAGTGTGCAGGGTGTTACAACCATTTAAATCTATGTAATTACACATGAGAGGTTTCCTCCATTTCAGATTTTATTACTGTTTATAATTATGTTACAGGATGAATTTATAGCTATGAATAATTGTATGCATAACATAATCCTTCATCTACTTAACTAAATTAGTTTAAATGTTTTATTAGTAAGGTAGAATCTAAGTTAAATTTCTTATAAGTATTGTGTTATATTAGTTTCAAAGCTTCTATAAAGCATTAGGGTTTCGACTAGATTTAACATTTAGTCATGCTAAAAAAATTATGATGAAACGTTTCCCAAAACATAGTAAATAATATTGAATCCACACATAGAAACCCTACATCCCAACAATAATATAAATTATCTATTAAATCATTTTATAAAGTTAGGGAAGATATATTTTTCAAAGAAAGCATTCTATCAAGTCGAGCAATGCTAGTGTTGGTGCTCTGTTATTAAAACTATATTCAATTAAACTCAACGCTGAACAAATATTCACACAAGGTTAAACCTAATTTTACAAATAAAACACTTAGCATAACAATACAGAGCACCCACATGGGTTAACCCTTATAACCAAAAAATAACCATCACTTAAATAAATGGTTCATACTAATAATAAGACAGAGTAGTGATCCATAGGTCAAAACCTAATGGAACTTTCCTATTCACACTACGAGTGTGTGATGAATTTTCAACACAGTCCCTAAAACACTACACACAACATTGGATGGGAGTCATGCTTTACATTTTAGGAAAATACAAGTCTTTATGAACTTAACCAAATAAATAAACTATCCATTAATTCATCATTTTACATCTCAACGATAAAACAAGAGTAATGAACCATGAATTGAATCCCTTGGAAATCCAAGTCCACATTTAGCAAATGTTTCCATAACTATAAATTTAACTCCACATGCTATGAAAAGATGTTGATTGGAAGCCTATTTAAACTCTTAAAGAGTTAAATAAACTATATTGTCATCCAGACAAGAGATACAAGTTATTAGGATACCGTCCAAACATTGAAACCTCTTAAGAAAATGATGTAATATAATAAGCCTTTTAAAAACAATATTTCAAAATATCAATTATCCATTAACCATTGAATCCCATAAGTGTTGGATGAATCCATAAATAAACCATGATAACCCGAGATTCTTACACTTCCATAAAGCATTGGCTACAAAGCATGGTCTTTCTTTTTAAATAAAATAACTAAAATAGAAAAATGAATCAATCAATCTTTGAAACCCCTAGGGTCATGTTGGAAAACCCTTGTAGAAAGAAGAGACACACTTTCAATGTTGGCATATAAACATATCAAACCACATTAAGAATTAAATAAACAACAGAACTAGGGATTTGACCTTTTATTCTATACAAAAGAAAACAATCATATTGCAAACAACAAATATAAGTTAACGATCGAGATTCTATGTTTCAAAATAAATCATATTACATTTCTTGAAATAGAGAGCATGAGAATAGACCCAAAATATTCACACCCAAATAATAATTACAACCATATTATCATAGTGCCATTGATGGAAATAGCAATTTTAATTCTAAAATCCTCATTTATAAATACAGTGCTCTCGAAAAAAAATTCCCAAATTAAATCTAAGTAATAAAACTTCAATTTTCCAGACATTGCTCTTAAACATACATGGTCTACAAGTTTAAAAACGCAGAGTTTAAAACCAATTACAGAGACTAAGATTTCATTCTTAAATAAAATACAAAGTGTTTAAACAGATTAATGAATTATAGGTCTTCCACCAGCTGAAAGTGTTCAAAACCAAATACAAGGCTTACATAACGAGATATATTTCTCACCATTAAAAGATTTCCTAGGTTTTCATCAAACCACAATTTTCCTAGATTTAATCAACGTGGAGAACAAGAACATATAACAACATTAAACCATGAAAATATGAATATAGCTTATTATTTAAAGAGAAAATTCACCATAGTAGCAATTAATTTTACATTCTCAACAATTTCTTGAACTATGTCATAAAAAAACTAAGACCCCATGATTAGTATGTGCATCACTTCATTTCCAAACCATGGCATTTTCGAATCGGAATCCATTAAAAATGTAGAGAAAGAATCCTTATAACCTCTCTAACCACTTAATGACGAACCAGAGGCTAGGACCTTAGCGGTTGGGATTACCATGTTGTGGTTCAATGGTTCCATTTCCCCACAGTCGTAGTCCTCTCCAAGTTGAAACTTCCACAAAAGAAACTAGACATACATCACAACATTCGCAACCAAAAATACTAAATCAAATAGAGTAATATTTATAACCACAAAGAATAAGTGCATACCTTGGAAATAATTTCCAGAACCCTATGATTTCTCTTCCATGCTCTGCCTTTGCCAGTGAAATACCCAACCAGGGATAGGCGGGTGGCCGGGTGGNAGTGCATACCTTGGAAATAATTTCCAGAACCCTATGATTTCTCTTCCATGCTCTGCCTTTGCCAGTGAAATACCCAACCAGGGATAGGCGGGTGGCCGGGGGGTACTAAAATTTAACTGTCTCTAAGACAGAGAATAAAGATATCTAGAATTTAATGCTAAAATTTGTATCTCGATCCAATATGATTTCCTTGGGTATCCCATGCAATCAAAACATCTCTTTTAGGAATATGTCAGCTATGTGAATTGCTTTATATGTTTACTTTACTGTAATAAAGTGTGTCACCTTAGACAACTTATCGAACACTACAAAAATGAATCATTCTTATTTTTTCTATTTGGTAAAACCGTAATGAGATCCATACTAATAACCTCCCATTTCCATTCTGGAATGGATAACTATGGAAATTGAATCCAAGAGATAGAACAATTACACTCACAAAATTGCTAATCAAACATGAAAAATTAACACCAAAGGAGACTGAAATTGGAGTATAACACTAATATATATTGAAAAAGCATACAATAGACAACCTTATGAAGGAATAGGCTGCTGTAATATATAATTACATGAGAGATTTGAATGCATAAGGATTCCATTCGAAATAGTCAAAAAGTAGGCTTACTAAATCTAGTCAAATCCCCCATATGTGCATAAAGCAATTTCCAAATATAAGTAGATGCTCAAAAATTTGCTAAATCAAGTGGGAAAGATAAAGAGGAATGGAAATACAACTCCTACATGCTTTTATTTCGAGAAAAGGAGTGAGGACGATGTGGGAAAAAAACAAGTCAATTACACCTAGTCTAGCTTTTCCCTTTGCCTTAAATCATAAATAAAACAAGGAAGCTTTTCCGAAAAAGAAGATATGTGATTTAGAGAATCTGGAATAAAGTAGAAATGCTAAATTGGGTTTCCAAGATGTTTCCTAAGTGCTCCGTGACTCCGTTTAGCATGTGTTGACTTCTACATGTCCTAGAAGTCAACACATGCTAAAACTGAGTCATGGAGCGATTGGGAAACATCTTGGAAACCCAATTTATCATGTATTATTTATTCTATATTCTCTAAATTGCATATCTACATTTTCTGAAAAGCTTCCTTCCTTTATTTCTGATTTAAGGCAAAAGGAAAAGCTAGACTAGGTGTAGTTGACTTGTTTTTTTCCCAGATCATCCTCCCTCCTTTTCTCCAAATAAAAGCACATATGAGTTGTCTTTCCATCCCAATTTAGCTTTCCCAATTGACTTATGAAATTCATGAGAATCTACTTATATTTGGAAACTGCTTTATGCACCTATGGGGGATTTGACTAGATTTAGTAAGCCTTCTTTTTCACTATTTCGAATGGAATACTTATGCATTCAAATATCTCATGTAATTATATATTATAGAAGCCTATGAATTCATAATTTTGGCTATCATTACACTTACTAAATACAAATTAGTGTTATGATCCAATTTTAGCCTCCTTTGGTGTTAATTTTGCATGTTTGATTAGCAATTTTGTGAATGTAATTGTTCTATCTCTTGGGTTCAATTTCCACATGGTATTAGAGACTTTGTATATCAATTTATCTCCTTTGAAATTGTTATTACAGGTTTTACATCTTGACTGGGAGTGTATTCTATGGACTAGATGGCATGGTTTCTGAGCTATAGATCAATCTTAGAAGATAATCTTGACTCCATTCAATTTGTTTGAGTGGAAAGATGAGATGGAGATATTGTTGAGAGTGAAAGGTCTCTACTTGGTGACTATGGGAACTGAGAAAGATCCCAATGCAACTGCAGAGAAAATCAAATGGCACAACATGAGCAATGAGGCCTATTGGTCTTTTATGTGTGAGCATCTCAAGAGACCTCCTTTTCCATCTTGATGGATTGAAATCACCTAATGAAGTGTGGGAGAAGCTTGAAGATATTTTTGGAAAGACAGATGAGATGAGAGGACATCAAATCAAGAATGATCTTAGCTCCTTGAGTCCAAGTATCTTTGAATAATTGCAACTCTACATTTCCAAGTTTAACACCCTTCTTTTGCAGTTGAAATCGTGTGGAATCGAAAAGAAGGAATAGAAACTAGTATTGGCCATACTCTCTAAGCTTGGTCCTGGCTATTCATTGTTTGATTTGACCTTTAATGCCACCAAGTTCAAAGCTCGAGCCTGGAATATTCCTAAGCTTGTAGAGTTGATGGAATCCCTCACATGGGAGCAAGATAAGTTGGTGATGATGGCCACCATCAAACCTTTCAAAGACCAAAATTTGGTTGCTGGAGATTCAAGGGTGTATTCAAAAAGAAAGAAAAAATATAAAAATCCACCTGAGAAAAAGAGAGACAAGTCTAAGTCTCATGAGGAGCCCCAAGGTTCCAAGAAGAACTCCGAGAAGAAGAAGAACAAAGGAGAAATGAACAAGTGCGCATACTGTAGTAAGGGATATCATCCTCAAAGATATTGTATGAAGAAGCAAATTGACATGTTGACCCAACTAATAGAGAATAATAACATCTCCCTTCCTGATTGCTCAAAGAAGAAGGAAGGATGATCAAATTCAGAGGACAGAGAGAGAGTACATGCTTTGGTTGCTGGCACATCAAGCTTTTCTAGATTCATCATAGACTCTGGAGCTTCTAGACATATGGTTTCAACAAAAGAGACTTTTTGCTCTCTTGACATGTCGAAAGGTCCACCAATAGTTTAGGGAAATGACTCTCTCACTTACAGTTTGGGGAAGGGTAGGATTGATATTGACCATGGTAGTTTTAATAATGTGTTGTATGTTCCAGGTCTTGCCTCCAATCTCTTGTCAGTGTATTAGACGACTCATACTGGGTCTCCAAACAAGGTTATATTCTTCCCTGATGATGTTGAAATCACTGATATTTCGAATGGTAAAGTCATAGAAAAAGGTGTTGTTGACCACACTTTGAAGGTATACAAGTTTTCCCATTTTCTACCCTACTCAAACCCCTCGGCTCTTCGGATTCATGCTAATGAAGCAAGAAATATTTTGCATGAAAGATTTTGCCATCTTAACTACAAGTTACCAAAGATCAATTTTTCTAAGGGAGTCTGTCAAGGTTGTATCCTAGGAAAACTCCTAGAGCACAAGTATGAGAAAGCTAGTCATGAGAGAACCTCTGCACCTCTTTAGCTGATCCACAATGAAATTGCTGGTCCATTCCCTCATATGTTAATGAGTCAAGCCAAATATGTACTAACCTTCATAGATGACTTTTTTAGGTATTGTGGGTTTCACTTCTTAAAGAATAAGTCTGAAGTTTTTAACCTCTTCAAAGTATTTAGAGCCTTGGTTGAAAACCAGTATGGGAGGGAACTAAAGATCCTCATATCTGACAATGGTGGTAAGTATGTCAGGTTTGAGTTCATTCAGTATTGTAAAGATGTAGGTATTCATATGTATCATTCAATCCCTTACACACCACAACAAAATGGTGTTTCTAAGAGAAAGAACAGATCACTGAAAGAGATGACAACCTGCATGATGGAGGCTAATACTTTACCACCATAGTTTTTGGTCAAGGATATAGACTATCCATCCCACATCCAATAGTTTCAAGACATATGGTTTATACAAAATATACATTCTCCTCTCTTGACGTGTCGAAAGGTCCAACAATAGTTTAGGGAAATGACTCTCTCACTAACAGTTTGGGGAATGGTAGGATTGATCTTAACCATGGTACTTTCAATAATGTGTTGTATGTTATAGGTATTACCTCCACTCTCTTGTAAGTGTATCATATGACTCATACTGGGTCTCCAAAGAATGTCATATTCTCCCCTGATGATGTTGAAATCACCGAGATTTCCAATGGTAAATTCATAGCAAAATTTGTTGTTGATCACACTTCAAAGGTATACAAGTTTTCCCATTTTCTACCATACTCAAACCCCTCTGCTCTTTTGATTCATTCTAATGAAGCAAGAAAGATTTGGCATTAAATATTTGGCCATATTAACTACAAGTATATTCTTATTTGAGTGAAAAATATATGGTCATAGGGTTACCAAAGATCAAGTTTTCTAAGGGAGTATGTTAACGTTGTATCCTAGAAAACACCCAAAGCACAAGTTTGAGAAATCTACTCATGAGACAACCTCTACACCTCTTGAGATGATCCACTATGACATTTCTAGTCCATTCCCTCATATGCCCATGAGTCAAGCCAAATATGCACTGAACTTCATAGATGACTTTTCTAGGTATTGTTGGGTTCACTTCCTAAAGCATAAGTCTGAATTTTTTGACCTCTTCAATGTCTTTAGAGCCTTGGTTGAAAACCAATCTGAGAGGAAACTCAAGATCCTCAGATATGAAAATGGTGTTGAGTATGTTAAGTATGAGTTCATTCATTATTGTAAAGATGCAGGTATTCATATGCAACATTCAATCCCTTACACACCACATCAAAATAGTGTTGCTGAGAGAAAGAACAGATCACTGAAGGAGATGGCAACCTGCATGATGGAGCCTAAGAATTTTCCACCAAAGTTTTGGGTCGATACTATAAAATCTGCATCCCAAATATAGAATAGGGTGCCTCGTAATAATCTTGATGGTATGACTCCTTTCGAAGCTTGGACTGGGTATAAACTAGATGTGACCCATTTCAGTATTTTTGGCTCAAAGGCTTGGGATAGAATTCCAACTATAAAGAGGAAGGATTTGCAAAACCAAAGCTAAGAGTGCCTTATTATTGGGTATTATTAAGATTCAAAAGGGTATAAGCTGATCAACTTGAGCATTAACAAAGCATTCATTGAAAGAAGTGTTTAGTTCCAAGAAGAGCCTTTAGTAGCAGTTAAAGTTGGAGAATCCTCTTCACCACCAAAACCATTGATTGTAAGTGGAGAGACTAATGATTTTGATGATTTTGATATGTCTGATAATGATGATTTGATTGCAGATCCTAATGGTTGTACCAGAACAAAATGGGAATCAAAGACCATTCATGTAGCTGGGGAACTAGTTGGAAATCCTAATGACACTAGGAGGATTAGATCTCAATTTGAGAATTCCCTTTGTGCGAAATATCCTTTATTTGCTGAGAAGTTCTATCTGATGGTTGAATTAGATCAAAATACATATGAATATGCAGCAAATTATCCAATATGGTAAACACACATGACAAAATAATTCAGCTCGCTCCAGAAGAACTACACTTAGGAATTGGTTGATCTCCCCCGAGGGAGGAATCTAGTTCAATGTAAGTGGTCTTCAAGACTAAGTTTGTTGCTTATGGTTCACCTTTGAAATATAAGGAAATATTTATATCCAACAACTACTCACAAGTGCATGGTATTTACTACAATGAAACCTTTGCACCAGTGGCAAAGATGGACTCCATAAGGCTAGCTCTAGCCATTGCAGCTTGAAAGCAATGGAAGGTACATCACATGGATGTTAAGTGTGGTTTCCTAAATGGAGATCTCACTGAAGATATTTAGATGTGGAAACTTGAAAGGTTATTTCTAATCCATCTTTAGTGTGCAGGTTAAATAAATCATTATATGGGCTCAAGCAAGCCCCTAGGGCTTATTATGCCAACATTGATGGCTTTCTGCCGTCACTAAGTTTTGTTCGATGCAAGTATGATATTAATGTCTATTTGAAGCTGATTCATGGTTCTTTGATGATTATTGTCTTGTCTATGGATGACCTAATTATTACATGAAATTCAAAGAAAGAGATTTCCTCCTTGAAGGATGCAATGAACCATGCATTTTCTATGACAAACTTGGGATTGTTGAGCCAATTCTTGGGTCTTGAAATTGATCAATCCCAACATGGAATCACCGTACATCAGTACAAGTATGCTTTAGATTTTTTGAACAAGTTCAACATGAGATATTGCAAGCCAAGTAAAACTCCCTTCCTTTCAGGAGTTAAGCTTGAAGAAGCGGGTTCTTCTCCTATGGTAAATAATACACTGTATAGGCAGTTGATTTGGTGTTTGCCTTATCTTACACAAACTCAACCTGATTTATCTTATGCAGCTAGTGTGGCTTTGAGATACATGAATCAGCCTCATGAGATCCAATGAAGGGCATCCAAAAGGATCCTAAACTTTGTTCAAGGAAAAAGAACTCATGGGATCTTCTACAAAGCAAAATATGATCTTTATTTGATTGGGTTTACTGACACTGATTGGGAAGGTGACAACATAGATCAAAAGAATACAACAAGATATGTGTTCATGCTTTCAGAAGGGCCATTTGGCTGGTCAAGCAAGAAGCAGAGTGCCATAGCATTCTCATCTACAGAAGCTAAGTATAGAGGAGTTGTAAATGCAACAACTCAATGTTTGCGGTTGTAGGGGATACTTGGAGAATGTGGCTTCTAATCATAGTTTTGAACCATTATATACTATGATAATAAACGCACCATTCAAATATGCAATGATCCAATTTAGAAATAGTGAACCAAGCACATTGATATCCATATGCACTATATCAGACAGCTTGTGCATGATGGTACCATTGTTCTACTCTTCTATGCATCTTCAGAAAAAGTAGCAGAAATCTTCACCAAATTTTTTTGTTAGAATACATTCAGTAATATCAAATCATTGTTGGGAATTGCGGATCATGCTGTGAAGCATGATTGATAACAATATTTTGATTTTTTGTTTTTCGTGTCCATGTTTAAGAGAGGATTTTCCCACTACGATTTTGCCTCTTTCCTTGGTTGTATGGACAAGCAGTATGTAAAGGGTGACTAAGCCTTGTTGCTAGGCCTTATAATTTTTTTATATTTACTCATAAAGTTAGGCTTAAGTGGGGCTGTTAGAATAATCAACCCATAGGTACATACATTAGACATTAATTTAATTATTTTTGTCTTATTACCAAGTTTTCTAGATTCCATTCTATGCTAGTTGCCTTCTACATGTCCTAGAACTCAACGCATGCTAAAAATGAGTCATGGAGTATTTGGGAAACATCATGGAAACCCAATTTAGCATGTCTACTTTATTTGAGATCCTATAAAGTGCATATCTATTTTTTTAGTAAAGATGCCTTGTTTTATTTCTGATTTAAGGAAAAAGGAAAATCTAGACTAGGTGTATTTGAATTGTTTTTTTCCCACATCATCCTCCTTCCTTTTCTCCAAACAAAATTATGTATGAGTTGTCTTTCCATCCCTCTTTAGCTTTCCCACTTGAATTAGGAAATTCGTGAGCATCTACTTAGATTTGGAAACTTATTTATCCACATGTGGGGGATTTGACTAGATTTAACCTCTTGGGTTCAATTTACACATGGTATCAGAGCCTTTGTAGATCGATTTATCTCCTTCAAAATTGTTATTGCAGGTTGAACATATTGACTGGGAGCACATTATGCTGACTGGACGACACAGTTTTTGAGCTATGGACCAATCTAAGAAGATCATCTTAACTACATTAAATTTATTTGAATGGAAAGATGAGATGGAGATATTATTGAGAGCGAAAGGTATCTACAGGGTGACTATGGAAACTGAGGTAGACCCCAATGCAGCTGCAGAGAAAATTAAATGGCACAACACGAGGCATGAGGCCTATGGTCTTTTGTGTCTGAGCATCTCAACAGACCTCCTCTTCCATATTGATGGAATGACATCACCTAACAAAGTGTGGCAGAAGCTTGAAGATATTTTTGGAAACATAGATGAGATGAGAGGACATCAAATCAAGAATGAGATGATATGCTTTATTCCTAGTAGCTTCTAATCATTGCAACTCTATGATTCCATGTTTAAGGCCTTTTTTTTTCAATTGAAACAGTGTGGGAAGGAAAAGAAGAAAGAGAAACTAGCCATTGTCATACTCTCTAAGATTGGTCCTAACTATTTGGTGTTTTTTTCAACCTTCCATGCCACCAAGTTGACAGCTTGAGCCTGGAATATGCCTAAGCTTGCAAAGTTCGTGGAATCCCTCACATAGGATAAAGATAAGTTGGTGATGATGGGCACCATCAAACCTTCCAAAGACCAATATTTGGTTGCTGGAGATTCAAGGGTGGATTTAAAAATCAAGAAAAAATATAAAAATCCACCTAAGCAAAAGAGAGACAATTCTAAGTCTCAAGAGGAGCCCCAACGTTCCAAGAAGAACAAAGGAGAAATGAGCAATTGTGCATACTACAGTAAGGGTTGTCATCCTGAGAGCTCTTGTATGAAGAAGAAAATTGACATGTTGACCCAAATCTTGGAGAAGAATAACATCTCCCTTCCTGATTGCTCAAACAAGAAGGAAGGAGGATCAAATTTAGAGGACAAAGAGACAGTACATGCTTTGGTTGCTGGCACATCAAGCTCACCTAGCTTCATCATAGACTCTAGATATTCTAGACATATGGTTTCGAAAAAAGAGACATTATCCTCTCTTGACATGTCCAAAGGTCCACCAATAGTTTTTGGAGATGACTCTCTCACTGATAGTTTGGGGAAGGGTAGAATTGACCTTGAACATGGTAGTTTCAATAATGTGTTGTATGTTCCAAGTCTTGCCTCCAATCTTTGTTAGTTTATTAGATGAATCCTACTGGGTTGAAAAAGAAGGTCATAATCTCCCCTTATTATGTTGAAATAAATGAGATTTCGAATGGCAAATTTATAGCAAAAGGTGTTGTTGATCACACTCGGAAGATATACAAGTTTTCCCATTTTCTAACCTACTCAAAACCCTCTGCTCTTTTGATTCATGCTAATGACGCAAGCAATATTTGGCATGAAATATTTGGACATATGAACTACAAGTATCTTTCTAATTTTAAGTGAAAAAGATATGGTCATAGGTTTACCAAAGATCAATTTTTCTAAGGGAGTCTGTCAAGTTTGTATCCTAGGAAAACACCTAGAGCACACGTATGAGAAAGCTAGTCATGAGAGAACCTCTGCACCTGTTGAGCTGATCCATAGTGACATTGCTGGTCCATTCCCTCATATGTTAATGAGTCAATCCAAATATGCACTGACCTTCATAGATGACTTTTCCAGGTATTGTTGCAGTCACTTCCTAAAGAATAAGTCTCAGGTTTTTGACCTCTTCAAATTCTTTAGAGCCTTGGTTGAAAACCATTATAGGAGGAAACTCAAGATCCTCAGATCTAAAAAAGGTGGTGAGTATGTCAAGTATAAGTTCATTCAATATTGTAAAGATACAATGCACCATTCAATCCCTTACCAGCACATAAAAATGGTGTTACAAAGAGAAAAGGGAAAATCACTGAAGCATATGGCATCCTGCATGATGGAGGCTAAGACTTTGCCACCGAAGTTTTGGTCTGAGGCTATAAACTGTGTATCATGCATCCATTAGTTTTGATACATATGATTTCAACAAAAGAGACATTCTCCTCTCTTGACATGTCGAAAGTTCCACCAATAGTTTAGGGAAATGACTCTCTCACTGACAATTTGGGGAAGGGTAGGATTGATCTTGACCATGGTAGTTTGAATAATGTGTTGTATGTTCCATGTCTTGCCTCCAATATCTTGTAAGTGTATCAGATGAATCATAATGGATCTGCAAAGAAGGTCATATTATCCCCTGATGATGTTGAAATCACTGAGATTTCAAATACTAAAGTCATGTTGTTGATCACACTTCGAAGGTATACAAGTTTTCCCTTTTTCTACCCTACTCAAACCCCTCTGCTCTTATGATTCATGCTAATGAAGCGAGCAAGATTTGGCATGAAATATTTGGCCATCTTAAATAAATGTATATTTATTATTTGAGTGAAAAAGATATGGTCATAGGGTTACAAAATATCAAGTTTTCTAAGGGCGTCTGTCAAGGTTGTATCCTAGGAAAACACCCAGAGCACAAGTATGGGAAAGCTAGTCATGAGACAACCTCTGCACCTCTTGAGATGATCCACAATGACATTTCTAGTCAATTCCCTCATATGTCCATGATTCAATCCAAATATTCATTGACCTTCATAGATGACTTTTCCAGGTATTTTTGGGTTCACTTCCTAAAGCATAGGTCTGAAGTTTTTGACCTCTTCAATGTCTTTAGAGCCTTGATTGAAAACCAGTCTGGGAAGAAACTCAAGATCCTCAGATATGATAATGGTGTTGAGTATGTCAAGTTTGAGTTCATTCATTATTGTGAAGATATAGGTATTCATATGCAGCATTCGATCCCTTACACACCACATCAAAATGGTGTTGCTAAGAGAAAGAACAGATCACTGAAGGAGATGGCAACCTGCATGATGGAGGCTAAGACTTTTCCACCAAAGTTTTGGGTTGAGACTATAAAATTTGCATCCTACATCTAGAATAGGGCACCTCATAAGAATATTGATGGTTTGACTCCTTTCAAATCTTGGAATGGGAATAAGCCAGATGTGACCCATTTGAGGATTTTTTGCTCAAATTCTTGGGCTAGAATTCCAACTATAAAGAGGAAGGATTTGTAACCCCAAATCCAAGAGTTCCTATTTCTTCGGTATTATTAAGATTCAAAATGGTACAAGATGATCAATGTGAGGACTAACAAAGCTTTCATTGAAATGAGTGTTTAGTTCCAAGAAGAGCCTTTAGCAGCAGTAGAAGTTGGAGCGTCCTCTTCACGACGAGAACCGTTGATTGTAAGTGGAGAGACTAATGATTTTTCTGATTCTGATTCCATAAATGGGCAGCAAAATGGGAAGAAAATACCATTCATGCAGCTGGGGAACTAGTTGGAAATTTTAATGACACTAGGAAGACTAGATCTCAATTTGAGAATGCCCTTTGTGTGAAAGATCCTCTATTTGCTAAGAAGTGCTATCTGATGGTTGAATCATATCCAAAAACATATGAATATGCAGCACATGATGTAATATGGAAAAAATCCATGAAAGAAGAATTCAGCTCACTCTAGAAGAACTACACTTGGGAAGTGGTGAATCTTCCCCCATGGAGGAAGCTAGTTCAATGTAAATGGGTCTTCAAGAGTAAGTTTGCTGCTGAGGGGTCACCTTTCAAATATAAGGCGATATTGGTAGCCAAGGGATACTCACAAGTCCATGGTATTGACTACAATGAAACCTTTGCACCAGTGGCAAAGATGGACTCCATAAGGCTAGCTCTAGCCATTGCAGCTTAAAAGCAGTGGGAGGTACATCACATGGATGTGAAGTGTGCTTTCCTAAATGGAGATCTCAATGAAGAGATTTACATATAGCAACATGAATGGCTTTTTCTAATCCATGTTGGGCTATAAGGCAGACCTGGGTTTTATACCGTTCACTTCGCACCAACAAAAGACCCACAATGTTGGCCCTTTTGGCAACAACCTGCGAGCAGGTTGCAGTCTCACCCGAAAAAGCTATGGGGTGCCGTAGAATCAGGTTTCTGCAAGCAAAAGAGGGATATTACTGTACCTTTATCTTTTAACAACTTATAATCATATAAAACAAAGCTTCAACATTCACATATATAACTTCGCACTTAGATAAACAAACAGTGACTTGCTTAACCCTTACTGGGAATTCACATCGAAGCTAGTATTTTAGTAGTGATATTACTTATCAGATATATATATTTATCAATGCATAAAAGAACATAACAGAAACAACACAAAGAACCACAACACCAGATATAACGTGGTTCACCCCCAGTGTAGGGGCTACATCCATAGAACTGTGTTTTATTCAAATCTTTACAAAATCACAGTTTTGATCTGTGCACTCAGCTGCAGATCCCTTCAAGTCCTTAAAGCCACGCACATAGCTGCAGTCCTCTACGCACACAGCTGCAGATCTTCTTAATCACCTACAAATCCTCTGCGCACACAGCTGCAGAGGTCGTCCATGCACACAGCTGGGACTTAACCTTCTCTTACAAAATAGCCTTAGCTTCACATCAATTCATCTCACACCAAAAGCCTAACCTCACTTCTTTACAAGAGTGCCTATTTATACAGCGAACTATCACAAAACCATGGACTTAAACCATGGGCACCCCGTACCCTAAACCCTGGACTTAAACCATGGGTTTATTACAACAGAAGACTTTGACTCAACCCCGACACCCCTAAGACTATTTTGAGTCGTAACTCCGCTTACAAACTCCTACAAACCCATGAAGTTACCTACCTCAAGGACCGTTAGGGTGTGTGCCCCAACAGGCCCCTAAGACTCACTAGTGTCCCATCCCGGGGCACTTATCTACTTTTCTTGTGCTAGAATATTGTTGGCTAAAACATAGTGCGCTACTTGCTGAAGCCATGCATGCTGTTGTTGGCTGCTTGCTTCTTTCCTCCATGATAATTATGCTGATTAAGGCCTTCTAGATCTATCAGTGACCCCATCCTTTGATCTGCTTGCCGAACATTTGACCATCCACAACTTAGGGTCCCCTGAATTGTGTGTCAAGATGCATAAGAAAAACAACCACCTCGGTTCTGCCAAACTAGGGGGATACATCTTGGGGTGTTTCAGAGTTTTTCCGTGAGGACCGGTGCTTTTCTTCGCTCTCCCTAGAGCGAACTTCTGTATTTCTTCCTCCTTCTTAGAGTGAACTTCTGCCTTTCTTCATCGTGGTCAAACATATCTGCATAGGTGGATTGCTCAAGATGTTCTGCATACCTCTCTCCCGGAACCCTAGTAACAACCCCTAGACTTCATGATCATTCGACATGGTCTTAACTGAAGAAACTCAAAGCAATACACAATATAGGAGTCACAGGACGATGTAGCTTCTTATAGAATCCTGCAACAGAATATGCCATCATGGTGTATTAATGACGCCGAATCTGATGGATTGCTGGAAATCCTATCCACACGGCGCCAAATTTTCCCAAAATATCATCATTACAGGTAGTTAGGGTAGTTCTCATGCCAGCGCCGCCAAGTCTAGTTTGTCCCATCCATCACATTTTAGGGTGCGACACACCCTCAATCTTTGACATAACCACTAATGTCAGCTTCGCCTTGATAAATACCTTCGACACAATATTAACCTTTGACCCTTCCGGACCCACACGGCACCCAAACTTCAACCTTCGAACTTTGATAGTCTTCCACACTTCGCAGCTTTGAGGACAGCTTCATTATAGTCTAGCACCCAATTTCAACTATTCTTGGTACTTAGACTTTCCTTCTTGGTGTTACTTCTGATTGGGAGGTCCCGGCCTATCCCTGTACTTCTTTAAATGATTTCCATTTAACATAGAAGGTAAAATTTCACCATTCAACTTAGCTAACTGGACTGTGCCACCATCAGTAACTTTCTGCACTATGTATGGTGCTTTCCAGTGTGTCTTGAACTTACCTAGGAATTTCATGAATTTTCTATCATATAAGAGCACAAGATCACCCTGCTGGAACTGCTTCTTCTTGATGTGCCTATCATGCCATGCTTTTTCTCAATCTTTCTGCACTTGCTGCTGGAACCCTGCAATAAATCTATCCTCTTCAAGTTCTAATATCTTTGCCATCCTTTCTTTCATTATAGTTGGGTCATCCATATCTGTGAAAGCAGATATTCTAAGGCTAGGAACAATGTACTCCATGGGCATGACTGCTTCTTGTCCATAGACCAACCTAAAAGGTGTATGGCCTGTCAATTTCTTGCAGGTGGTTCTATAAGCCCATAGTACTGCTGGAATTCTAAGATCCCAGTCATTTCTGTTAACATTGCAAACTTTCATGAGAGCATGTTCAAGGATCTTGTTAAAATATTCAACAATTCCATTTACTTGTGGATGATAGGAAGTACTCTTCTGATGATACAAATGAAATTCTTTAGTAAAAGAGTACACTTCTTTACCCCCGACATTGTCTAACACTTCATCTGTAAAGAGGGTGGGGAAAGGATCATGTAGACAAGCATCATTCAGCTTCCTTAGATCAACAGAGATGCGGATTTCACCCTTAGTCTTCTTCTCTTGCACCACCATAGCACTGACCCACTCGGATTCTTCAACAGGCTCAATGATTCCTGCAGCAAGCATCTTATCCAGCTCCACTCTAACTTTTTCTTTATACTTAGGGTTCAACCTATAAGGGCGCTATTTCACCAGCTTTGCATCAGGTTTCAAAGGGATATTTATCACATCGATATCACCAAGGATACCTTTCATCTCTGAGAACTTCGTCGGAATAAGGTCCTGATATTCATGGACAAGTTGGGTCACTTTGCTTACCATCTCTTCATCCCAATAATCTCTAATGGTAGCATACTTAGGATGTTTTTCTGATCCAATGTTGTCTATCTGCATCTTCAGGGGCTGAGTCACTTTAGGGGCTTTGATTGCTGGTCTGTGTACGTCGCAGTGTCCTTCTGACTCAAGAATATCAACATTGCATGGATCGTCATCCTCGTCAATTGCAAGGTTATAACATTCTACTGCACGAGCTTCTTGTGCTTTCCAATCAGGTCGGTATTCTACTACTTCTTGATCATCAAATACCTTAGTATGGATCAACCTGATAGCTGCATCTAAAGCTGGACAAACTTCATTAGTAGAAAAGGTAAGCACAAAACTATCAACAAGACAACCCCAACTTACAGTATCCTGGCGAAGCTCAGCCTCTGCGCACCAATTCTTTTCTATCGGTTCCAGAGTATGCATAAACCGATGTACCCATTCTTCTTGAGGTACACGCTTCCATGCTTCGTAGCACTGCACCAAATGTTCCTGAGGGATATTCTTTCCATCAAACCTTCTTCGCACCTCCTGGGGCTGATCCAAAAATCTCAGGTGAAGGGATTTCTGACAAGCTTCCCAGCTAGGAATGTACTTCTTATGGCTATTCCACCATCTGGCTACTGTGGCTCTGAATGCTGAATCCAGAGTCTCCATTTTCTTTGAATCTGGTATCTGTTCTGAGAAATGTACAATAAACTATTCTGGGTCTGACAAGCAATCAAAAAGAGGTAGGACTCTTACCTGTGTTCCAAGCCATATGAGAGATTTGGTAATTCTACCACATCTATGTCCATGTAGCTCGTAGAGTCTGTTCTACTAGTTCTCTAGACCATCATCTGAATCCGTCATGCAGGAGCTGTCACACTGCCAATCCATGATACCTTCGGCAGTAGGATCGACATAATATTCTTCCTTCGTTGTGATGTTATAAATATGGTCCAGGACATCCTGAGCTTCCTCGCTGAGTGGTTCTGTGTACCTTTCTCCTTGAGAAGGGTCCAGTGGTATTTTGACTCTCAAACCCTTCCCTTCGAAAGTCATCTTTCTCTTCTTAAGGTTAATGACTACATCATTTTCCATTGCCCATTCAATTCCTAGCAAGGCTGGATAGGGATTGCTGTCATCAATGATCTTAATAACTTCAAAATATGCTACAGTACAGACTCCATCAGTATGTACTGGGACACTAGGGAATCGTCCTAGGGGCACAATCTTATACTGATTGGCTAATCTCAACTGTATAGGGGACCAATCAAGGGTAGGTCTTCCCATTTTCTCCCAGGTTTGCTTAGTTAAGACATTTACCTCTGATCCTAGGTCTAAGATAACATCAGTCATATCATACTCTCCTATCTGAGCATTCAATCTCATTTCTTTGCCAGTTCTTCTGACTCTATTAACAGTTTTTTCCTGACCAGAACTTTGCTGAGGTTTGCAGGAAGCAATAACTTTCTGCAACTCACTTAAAGCATTTTGATTTCTTAAGAGCTTCAGGAAACTCTATAAAAAGGAGGACAGGGTACTTACTTTATCCATTGAAGCTTCTTGTGGCTGCGACTGCTGCTAATGTGGTTGCACAGGCGCTACTGATGTGCTAGGATCAACAAAATATCTCTTGGATTCCATGAATGTCTCTTTTTCTCTTTCGGTATCAAATGCTCGGACTTTCTTGGGGTCCTTACAAACCCAAGCCTCGTCAAGTTGTTTCTCCTTATTCTGTATGTGCGTCGTAGCTCCATTATGGGTAACAACATTAATGGCTAGGTAAGGTCTTTGCTCGATGGAAATCATCTGAATATTCTGAGTAGGGGCATTGTTTCTTTCCTGGATCTTAGCTATCAACTGCGGACACTGCTCGATCACATGATCTACTGCTTGGCAATACCAACATGTTGTAGTTGGGTATCGACAGTCTCTAGCTAGATGCCCGACCTAGTTATAGTTGTAACACACAACCTGGCCTCTTCCTCTTCCTGCCATACCTCCATGACCACAACCTCCAAAATCACCTCTACCTGGTGCACCACCGCGGTAACCATAGCCATCAATTCTCTGTCCCTCATTCTATACCCAATATGCATCATAGGTACGCTCTCTCATGAGGTCATAACTGTGACACTCATCTTCATTATGTCCTACTGACTTATAGAACTTGCAGTAGGGGTTCTTGGGGACTTGTACATACCTCTGTAGCAGATAGCAGTTTTCAGGTCGATGCTGGCCAATTGTTCGATAGATATCACAATATAGAACAGTAGAGTTGAATGGGTTTCGTGCACCAGTATTCAGGTAATTTCTTACCACAGGACACTTTTCCTTGTCATGACCTTCTGTCCGACATTGTGTACACCAAACCTCTTCGCGACCAGTTTTTCCTTTCTTCATATCCTGAAGCTCCAAAGCCATCGCTGCCAACTGTGCTTGGATTTGAGCGATACCAGAATTATCTTTGACAGGGGTGGTCTCAAGCTTCATCGCGATTTCTAGAGCCTCTTGCTGGTTAGCAACCTTCTGTTGCATGAGTGGAGTTCTGATATGTGGTAGAAAGGCTGCAGTGAACCATTCCTTGTGCTACGTAGGTCCAATAGTGAAAATGACTTGGTCTAGTAGAACTTTGAATCTCTGATCAAAGTCCCACACTGATTCGCCTCGCCTCTGCTGAATCCCTTTCAATTAGGTGATACATTGCAACTCTGATTTAGGTTTCTTAAACTCTTTGATTATTTCTGCTTTAATATCATCTAAGGCATGACTCTAAGTACTGGAGAATTTCATGAACCAGGTCAAAGCCCGGTCTCTGAAAGAAGTAACGAGCTGCGCCCTTCTTACATCTTGATCTGTAATGTTCTTAGCATTCCGCACTGCTTCACATAAAAACTAGAACTATTCTGGATCCTCTGATCCAGTTCCTTTGAAAACAGGGAGCTTAATATCATCATTCATGTGGGCCATACTGGATCTAGTGGGGGGGGGGAAGGGGGATGGGAAGTAGGCAGTGGGGAACTTACTGGGGTTGACTGACCTGTGAAAAAAATACTCAGGCTAGGGTTACTTTCAGTCTGCGACGGATTATCATGGATAACAGGTCTGCACTATGGGGTTACCAAAGGGTTTCCAATAGAGGGGGTTTCTTTGGGCTCTGAGGCTGCTGGACTCACGGGGGCAGACTCGGTGTCCTGACCTAGGGTATAGGACTCAAAAATTTCTCTTGTACCTTTTTCCACTTCGCAACAAACCACTTTGCTTGTCGAAGGTACTTTCACTTGCAAACATAAATTAGTAATACTAAATCTAACAGTCTGATCCAATGAGCAATATACCTTTTTCAACCAATAGCATTTTAATTCGCAAACTAAATGAATTCAAAAACTTACCCCTTGGTCCTTTGAAAAACTATCGTTCGGCTTCGCTGAAGGACGTACTTGTGTCGATGGAAAACTCCATCACAAACGCTTCAAGGGTTCGCGTTGTCCAGAAATCAACAGCGCGGGATATTTCATTGTCTACTCTTTTCAATATATTAATTCTTGTGGGGTCCAAGCAGGAAACTGACCTTCTTGGAAGTTCATCCGTCTCTCTGTTAACCTGGATAACCACTTTGTAAAAAGTCATCCGCACTACGACGCGGATCTTTGTTCTCGTGCTCAGCAAATTCCAAATAGGTCTCGTGAATCCAGTAATCGATTTCTTGCACGGAGGGTCTCCATAACATAACCCTCGAGGTACGACGTAAACCCCTCTTGAGTAGATACTGAGTTCAACCAGCAACGAAACCAATTTGTTGGGATATAGGGCAGACCTAGGTTTTATACCGTTCACTTCGCACCAACAAAATACCCACAGTGTTGGCCCTTTCGGTAACAACCTGCGAGCAGGTTGCAGTCTCACCCAAAACAACTATGGGGTGCCGCAGAATCAGGTTTCTGCAAGCAAAAGAGGGATATTACTGTACCTTTATAATTTAACAACTTATAATCATATAACACAAAGCTTCGACATTCACATATATAACTTCGCAGTTAGATAAATAAACAGTGACTTGCTTAACCCTTACTGGGAATACACAGCGAAGCTAGTATTTTAGCAGTGATCTTACGCATCAGATATATATATTTATCAATGCATAAAAGAACATAACAGAAACAACACAAAGAACCACAACACCAGATATAACGTGGTTCACCCCTAGTGTAGGGGCTACGTCCATAGAACTGTCTTTTATTCAACTCTTTACAAAATCACAGTTCTGATCTGCACACTCAACTAGAGATCCCTTCAAGTCCTTAAAGCCGTGCACATAGCTGCAGGCCTTTGCGCGCACAACTGCAGATCTTCTCAATCACCTACAAATCCTTTGCGCACACAGCTGCAGAGGTCATCCAAGCAAACAACTGGGACTTAACCTTCTCTTACAAAATAGCCTTAGCTTCACATCAATTCATCTCACACCAAAATCCTAACCTCACTTCTTTACAAGAGTGCCTATTTATACAGTGCAATATTACAAAACCATGGACTTAAACCATGGGCACCCCGAACCCTAAACCCTGGACTTAAACCATGGGTTTATTACAACATAAGACTTTGACTCAACCCCGACACCCCTAAGACTATTTTGAGTCGTAACTCCACCTACAAACTCCTACAAACCCGCGGAGTTACCCACCTTAAGGACCGTTAGGGTGCGCACCCCAACAATCCATGTTTAGTGTGTAGGTTAAATAAATCATTGTATGGGATCAAGTAAGCCCCCATGGCTTGGTATGCCAAGATTTATGGATTTTCGTAGTCACTAAATTTTGTTTGATGCAATTCTAATACTAATGTCTATTTGAACTTAATTCATGGTTCTTTGATGATTATTGTCTTGTATGTGACTGACCTACTGATTACAGGAAATTGAAAGAAGGAGATTGCCTCCTTGAAGGATGCAATGAACCATGCATTTTCTATGACAAACTTGGGATTGTTGAGCCAATTCTTGGGTCTCAGAATTGCTCAATCCTAACATGCAAACATGGTACATCAGTACAAGTGTGCTTTAGATTTTCTCAACAATTTCAACATGAAATATTTCAATCCAAGAAAGACTCCCTTCCTTTTAGGAGTTAATCTTGAAGAAGCAGGTTCTTCTCTTATGGTAAATAATACATTGTATAGGCAATTGACTCGGTGTTTTATTTATCTCTAACACACTCAACCTGATTTATCTTATGCATTTAGTGTGGCTTCAAGATACATGTATCAGCCTCATGATATCCAATGGAGGGCATCACAGAGGATCCTAAACTTTGTTCAAGGAACAAGAAATCATGGGATCTTCTACAAAGCAAAATATGATCTTAATTTGATTGGGTTTACTGACAGTGATTGGATAGGTGACAACACAGATCAGACATCTACATTAGGATATGTTTTCATGCTTGTATAAGGGCCAATCGGATAGTCAAGAAAAAATAAGAGTGCCATAGAACTCTCATCAACAGAAGCAGAGTATAGAGAAGTTGTAAATGCAACAACTCAAAGTTTGTGTTTGGAGGGTGTTATCACTCCAGGAAACTCCTCTAAGTTGTAGCTCGAGGATGCCTGGTAACTTAAACTGGGTTTTAGGGTTTTCTAATATGGATCAAGCCGAATAACCTATATAACCTCTCACTCTCAAGACATGCATGAATCTCACTCAATTACAAGGATTTTAGTTACAACTTGTTTAGTAGTTTGATAAAAAGGTGCATGGATGGAGAACTCACCGGCTGGAAGACTTACACACATAACGCATGCATATAAATGGCTAAATCCTACTAAGGATGGTATTTATAAATCAAATATCACTAAATAACCAATAGGATGACAGCGATCAGCTTTCTAATAAATTTGAAAATGACCTAAATGCACGTTTAGGCAATAAACACAGTAAAGAAAGAGATGGCTGGACAAATCACAACAAAATAGCTTATCTTTAGAATAAACCAGATGAGACGCTTGATAATGGAACAAGATTATAAATCCCCAGATTCAAACCCTTATTAATAAATTAATCATGAGCTTTATAGCCTTATACAAAAATTATAGATCCTGAGAATCCGATCTGTTTACACCAAAAATAATTGAAAGTGATAGTTTTTCCAGATTAGGGATTCAAATCCTTGCTAACTATTTGTTTATCTACTATAAAGATCTAGTTCAATAAGCTATATTTTAATGACTGAAGTGGTCATTGATCATCCCCACTGCTGGTTCAGTATGAAATTGCTACCAAAAACCAGTGTATTGGCGTTTAACTAACTTGATTTTTTCTTGTTTAAACCACTCGATTTATGTCTTGTTGCCGTAGTCATAGATCAGGGTCTTTTTCTTTTAGCTCATCAGCACTCCAAGTCTCAATGCTACTACTGTTTTGGTGCTGCAAGTTTCATTTTTTCCACATTTTTGATGCTTCAATGTTTAATTCGCTAGATTCTCTATCTTATCGCCATGGTCGCTCATCGGAAGTTCTGTCTTCTAGCACATCGACATCCTAGACTAGAGCACTACCACTGTTTCAGAGGTGCAATGAACTAAATTTACCGCTGCTGAAATTTGATTATCGATGTTGGAATCGAAGCTTTAGTCCTCTGTGCCGCTAACACTACGGAGGCGCTTCCTTGTGAACTTCTCGATCCATAGTTTATATGTCTTTCGATCGTTGATGATCTTCTATTGTCGCGCTATCGAAATATTTTTCATCTATTGGAACCCATAGTCTATTTTTCTTTCACCGTTGCGGCTCACTAGTGGACTATTTCATCGATTGTTAGTCCTTAGAACCTCCTATTACCGAAGTTATCATCTGATCAGGGAAGCTGTAGTCTATTTTTCTTCTGTCGTTGTGGCTCCATAGTTAACTAAGACTCCACAATGTCAGAGATTGGAACTCAAAACTTCTTACCATCGGATATTTTAATCCCACTATCTTCTCCGCAGTGGCAGAACTTTTAGCCATTATCTTCTCCACAGAGGCAGAACTTTTAAGCCACTATCTTCCTTGCAGTTGTGGAACTTTTAGTCACTATATTTTCCGATCACTGTTTATGAATGTTCTGATGGTGGTAGAAGTTTTAGCAATATGCATTACTGTCGAATAGGTCTTCCACCTGTTATTTATCTTCCATCTTTTGGTGGCCAATGAGATGTTCTGATCCTCGCCCAAGCCATCGAAGCTATAACTTTGTGAAATTTGCATAAAAAATAAAGGTTTTCAAAACTTTTAGTGACATTCATTTTCCACATTCTGTGAATTAAATTCTTCGTATGAAAATAAATTATCTTGGGAGATAACCTATGTCCCCTAGTTGGGGATGGGAATTTCCTAGTGAGGTCCCAAGAACCCGAGACGATAATGCCTTTCCCTAAAAGGAACTAAGTAACTTAACACTATTCTTTATTCTTCCATTGGGCATGGAGTCTTATTTTGAAAGCAAAACAACCTACTATCTACTAATTTACAATAATAAGGCCTCAGAGCCTCAAATAAAAAAGAGTTTTAGGAACCGCCCATTTACTGGGCCATCAAATACTTCTTCACCTTCTAGATTTTGCAATTTGAAGGTGGTATTATCATATACCTAGTCTATAACAAAAGGGCCAATCCACAAAGCATCAAATTTTCCATGTTTCCCCTTGTCCTTTCTGACAGCATCGCACTTGAGGACCCAATATCCAACTTGGAAGTTGTTTACCTTTGCTCTTTTGTCAAAAATGCCCTTTATCCTCTATTGATGAGCCTTTAATTTTCCTACACCTTGCTCCCTGATCTATTGTATCTCCACCAAATCCATCATCCTTCTCATCATATCATTTGGTTCATCCCCCTCTTCCTGAAAGAACTTTTCCACCAGAAGGATGAGCTAGATAGGAAATATGGCCTCAGTGCCATAAACTAGTTTGAATTGAGAAGTCCCTATGGATCTTTTATCCGTCACCCTATTAACCCATAAATCAAACTTAAGCTTTGAATCCTAGCTTTTCTGATTTGTCTCTAGCAGTTTCCTGATGATTCTGACTAAGCTTTTGTTGGATGACTCAGCCAGGCCATTTCCTTGTAGGTAATAGGATGTGGAGTGCACCAGTTCAATACCCATTGATTCACACATTATAACTAATTCCCCGGCCTTAAAATATGGTGCATTATCAGTTACTAACCTTACTGGGAAACCAAACCTACTGAATATGTTCTCATATAAGAATATCATGATGACTTAATGAGTGGCATTTCTGGTGGCTACTGCTTCTATCCATTTGGTAAAATAGTCAATGGATACCAAGATCCATTTATGCTATCCACTAGAAGATGGATTTATTTCACCTATGAAATATAGACCCCATTATTGGAAGTCCCATTCACTGTAACAGGCCTAAGGGGCAAGGATTTGAGGAGTTGCTTCCCTATAAATCCTTGACATTGGTCACAAGCCCTTACAAAAGTGCATACATCAGCAAAGAGGACTAGCCAATAGTATCTTGCTTTTAAGATCTTGTGGGCTATGGTTTGCCAATAGTGGTGGCCTCCACATGTACTGGAATGAAAGTGATGCATGACCTGTTCTCCTTCCTCTTTATCTAGACATCTTAACAAAATTCCAGACTGATCCTTCCAATACAGCAAATTGTCAATTATGCAAAACATAACAAATTTCAACTTAAGAGCTCGTGCTTGGTTAGGAGTAAGATCAGGAGAAACTTCTAATTTTAGAAAACATTGAATGATTCCTGACTACCACTCAGATGAAGATATGTTCTCAGCTATTGCTGGACTATTATTCTGATCTTGATTTACTTCTATTTCAGCTACTACCATAGTCTGCACCTTTGCTGATCTGACACATGTGAAATTTATTCCCATCAGTTCACAATTTTCTTTAGCCATGGTTTTGGCTAGACCTAATCCATTTACCATCTTGGTGTTTTTCACCTCTACATCAAACTCAATGAGTTTTACAATCCACTTAGCTCTCTTCCCATCAATGTCAAGCTGAGTCAAAATATCCTTCACAGTAGCTGAAGGGACATATGCAATGATCTTTGCATGGAGAATGTATCTTTTGAAAGTCTTCAAATATTTTATGAGATCATAAGCATGCTTCTCAATTGTGTCATACTTTAGCTCAGCATCTCTCACAGTTCTGCTGAAGAAAGCAATTGGATGATCAAGGCCTTCATCATCCTTTTATAATAGTATGGCTGCCACTGTGTCATAAGATGCAAAAGAGAAAATGAAAAAACCCTTGGTGTAGTCGAGACTAATTAGGGTTGGGGCCTCCATGATGGATTTCTTAATGTATTCAAAATAATTTCTTGCTTGGTCGGTCCACTTTATTTCTACATCCTTTTTAAGCATGGTTGTTATGTGCTTTACCAGCTCGGAGAAATTAGGAATGAATGTCCTGACAAAGTTTATCTTGCCTAAAAAGGACTGAATGTCTCTTTTTGACCTTGGTATTGACATCTACTGAATTGATTCCACTCTTACTGGATCAATATTTACACCTTCTGCTAAGACTATGTGGCCTAGGAGCTTTCCTTCACTGAGTGCAATCTCAGACTTCTTCGGGTTCAGTGATATTCCTTACCTTCTACAATTCAGAAATACCTTCCTTAAATGCTGGAAGTGGTCATGATAGATGTGAGAATAAACTATTAAGTCATCAAAATATATCAGCACAAATTTATCTTTTAGCCCTACAAAATCTAGGTCCATAGCTCTCTAAGAAGTAACCCCAGCATTCATTAGCCCAAATGGCATTTTAGCATACATGAAGGTGCCCCAGGTGGTGGTAAATGAAGTCTTCTCTTGGTCATCTCGGTGCAAAACAACTTGGTTGTATCAGTAGAATCCATCAAGGAAGGACATGACCTTGGCCCCCGAGAATTTCTGCAGCAAATGTTCCATCTTGGGTAGTGGATAGTTGTATTTTTTGAAACACTTGTTCAGGTTTCTAAAATCCACACACAACCTGTTTTCTCCACTTTTCTTTCTTACCACTACTAGATTTGCAATCCACTTGGAATACATGAGGGGGATTATGATATTGGCTTTGTGGAGGTTGTGGATCTCTTTCTCAATCAGTGGTAATAGAAGAGGGCTAATGGGTCTTAGCTTCTGTTTGAAAGGAATGGTGTCCTTCTCCAAAGGAATCCTGTGCTGGATGATGTTGGTATCATATATTTTTAGGTCACTATACTCCCATGCAAAGACATCAACAAAATCTTTTATCAAGCTGCAATATTCATACTTTTGTTCAACAGTCATCCCAATGGATAGATTTATCAGTTTTGGATGGCTTTGGCTGCCTATGCTTTGTTCTTGGATAGCAGGATCTAGTTCCCTTTTGGCAGGATTGAAAGGGATGTCATCGTGATCAAATAGTTCTTCCAATGGTACTATACCTCGGGGTATGTAGTTGGTAGGAAATTGGACAATATTGTGCTCAGTCACTTTATCTTTTAACTTGAGCTACTTTGATTCCTCCAAGTTAAGGTTTTCCTTGTCTATGTATATGTCATAGAATTCATCCACTAACTAAAGTAATTTAGTAAGCTCCCCATCATTTTCAAACACCCTCCAAAATTTTACATTGTCTGGTAGAGAGGGTCTGCACTTGATCTGAATGTCATAGCTGAGCTTAGGGGGTAAAGGAGGAACAAACAGACTTACAGAGACGGCTAGGAAATCAGCCAGGTGATTCAAATCCCTAGGAATATATGAGAGTTCAAAAAACATAAAGGATTCTCTGAGTTTCCATACCTCATCCCTGTAGGCCTTCAATTTGATATTTTTCATCTGAAACATGTTGTTGACCTGCTGTATGATGAGATCTGCATCCCCAAAAATATTTACACATAGGCTCCCCATCTCCTTGGCCTCTTTAACTCCTAGCAGCAAGGATTCATATTCGGATACACTGTTCATGGTTTTGAAATCGAGCTTATAAGACAAGTGAATGTTCTCCTTAGATGGGGAGATCAACACAATACCCGTGCGTGTTGAGTTTTCAGTGCTTGCCCCATTGAAATCCATGGTACAGATCAGTGTTGTGACTTCTTCAGGCTGTGGATGGGTGGGCTCAGTGAGCTGAATGGATGTCTACTGATTATCATCTATTTGCAATATGTAATACCCAAAATCTGTGTCCACGACATAGATCGGGTGATTCACTGAGCGATTCTCCTTACTTATGATGTATGCTAGCTGATTTTCCCTGTACGCTCTCTTAGTCTCCCCTCTAAACATGGCAATGGTGGCATACATGAGATCCATTTGAAGGATGCCGCCTAATCTTTTTCTCCATGACCGGGACAGCAAGAGGCCAAATTTTGGAGGAATATCGGCCACTACGATGTCCATCATTACGCTTTTTGAAGGTAACTAAGTTAAGTTTACAACAAGGTATTTGATGAGGCCCAAGCACTTGACCTTCCTAGAGTCAAAGGAGAATAAATAGTGGTAGGGATTGGTAATGCTGAGGCTGATTTCATCCATCACAGCCTTTCGCATCAGGTTATGAGAGGCTCCTGAATCCAACAAATAGTAAGAGAGGATTTTATCATGGATGTTCAAGGATATATAGAATGGTGGGAAGGAATCATGGAGCCCAGGATTACAACAGGATTGTCATCTTGAAGGTTCACAAAGTCAATGTCATGGTGCACCTTAGGCTAAAGAGAATTCAGAATGGAGTTTTTAAATGCATCATTCTTCATCAACTCAATTAAAGGGAATGATATTTTCAACTTTTGAATTTCTGACTCAAGGTTAAAATAATAATGAAGCCTATTTGGAAACCTTACCTCATAAGCTATAGGCTTGAGTTGGACTTGATCAGGTGTGGCTGAAGGTGCTGGTTTATGCAATGCTTTGGATGGGACAACAACTTTCTTTCATAAAACAACAACCTTTCTAGCTGGTGCAGTAGGCAGATTGACAGGTACAACATTCTTTCTGAGGGGAGAAACCAACCTAGACCTCACTTGGTAACCTCCCTGAGCATCAGCCTTATAGATATCCTCTTCAGTGATCTACTCATCAATCAGGGCTTCTTCATATGTTGCTTGTGTCAGAAAAGAGTAGCCCACCTCCTCCTCCATGTAGTGGATATTGTCTTCAGCTTCTCCTTCTTCTTCAATGAATTCCGAATCTTCTTCTAATACGACATTCTGAAATGGATCTCTTATCCTCTAGTCTTCCCCTTGATTTCTCTCCCTTTTGAGAATCTGAACAGGGGGGTTTCCTCTTTTATAATGAACAAAATTTGGGTTTCAAGGAGCAAAGTCACCTGGCCCCTTACCCCTCACCGAAATATGTCCTTGGTCCTTCAATTTAGACATTTTAGCAGTCAGGTTATCTAAAAGTTTGGTCATTTTTTCAATCTTGTTTTCTAATGCCAAAGCCCCACTATAGTCTGCCAGCTGCTTTCTCTTGTCTACCTTCCCTTTGACCTTCAGAGACACTAGAATGTTTGACTTTACCTCTAGGGAAGCATCCTGCATGAGTGATAAGGAGGAAAACCTCCTTTCTCTGAGAAGTAGGTAGAAGTCAAAGTCAAAGGAATTTTCATAAGTTATCATAGGTGAGGTACCAGTGGGCTTAATCTCAGTGGGGATCTTGTTGTACATGTTGTTGAATCTCTTGGTAAAGTTAGAGATAGACTCACCATTTTCTCTTTTCAGGTTGCTGAATTTTGTGATATAGTAGAGGTGGTCTCTCCTCTCACCCCAATGTTTTAGGAAAATGTCCTCTAGGGCCTCTATGCCTACCACTGACCCAGCAGGTAGTTATTTAAACCACTTGCTAGCCTAACGATCTAGGATTTGCAAAAAAACTCTGGTCCATACATCTTCATGTTCTATATTTGTATTTTCAACATATCTATACAAATCCTCTAGATGTTCTTCAGTAGTGAAATCTTCTTCACCGGTAAACTTAGGCATATACTTGAGGTAATCCTCGGTAGGCATGGATGCGAGAGGATTTGGAAAAATTAGGGGTGCATACCTAGCTACCAGGATCCTTTCCATCTTGGTGAATTGAGGGACAACCATATTGGAAATGGGTATGGACATGAATGTGGAAGGAAGCGGTGATGAAAATATTTGTTGAGCAAGTGGTGGTATACTTATCCTAGTGGAGTCACCAGGGATTGGATATTCACAAGGAGCAGTGCTTGAAGATGCCCAAGCCCTATATTTTTCTGATGTATCTAAAATTTTCTGGGAATTAAGAGTTTCAGCAGAAGAAATAACAACAAAAAGATTTTATAAAATACCCGATCTAGCGTTTTGTGCAGCACTATTGGTATGTCTAAGTAAAGCCCTATCTTTCCTCAATATTTCTTTTGGATCTAGAATGGGTTTTTGTTATAGCGGATTTCACCACACTAGGTGAATCACACATTGCATGGCCTTCCCCTATCCCACTGCAGACTCATTATTCCCTATGGACCATTTATTGTCTTTTGATGTATCGTTGACCATCCCTAAAAACATTAGAAAAATGATATACGCGTCCTTTTCCCCGATAACCATGTACATACGTGGATATACCCTCTATAGTCGTGTACATCGGGATGTGTGCATAATCCAAAACTGTTGGACCGTTCCTTGCCTTGAATCCGACTCATATGACTCCTGGCCTTCCATATGCCTTGAGATCACACGGATTCGACCTTTCAGTATCACTTTGGAAAGCTATATAAGGAACGATTGATACATTGAAAGCATAAGAGATAATTGAGAGTACCGAAACTATAGTCCATTGTTGCCAGAACTATACTTGAGTCTGCATCCCTTTGTCCCTTTGGAGCACTGTTGTGTTCTTCCCAAGCTTGCCTTTGTTAGTGAGCTTGCTATCGGAGTGATGGAGGATTGAGGTGGTGAAGACCTTCCATATTGGTGGCATCCACTATATGCTACCTCCTTGATCGTGCCAGTATTCCTGAGATTTCAGCTCTCGTGACTTGTTCCAGTATATGTCAGATATTTCCAACCACTATGGAGATATTAATGTGTTATATATCTTCAGCCTATGTGGAGATCATTGTACTTTGTATATATTCATCATGGAGATTCTGATCTATGTATATTGTACATGGCGATGACCACATATGTTCTATCATGTTTCATGCCTATTCATGGCCATTGTACTCTTATGTATCCGGGACTGCTCTATGTACTTGCAGTTATATGCAGAGTTGTATTATGGTATTATGCTGATTGGGTGGCTGGTCCTCCATTTGGGTACCTTCATCACTTCACTTCTGGGATGGACTTATAATGTATTTCGGCCATCGTATAACCCCTCTGATCTCATACATTAGGGGCCATCTGTTATAGCGGATTTCACCACACTAGGTGAATCACACATTGTATGGCCTTCCCCTATCCCACTGCAGACTCATTATTCCCTATGGACCATTTATTGTCTTTTGATGTATCATTGACCATCCCTAAAAACATTATAAAAATGATATACACGTCCTTTTCCCCGATAACCATGTACATACGCGGATATACCCTCTATAGTCGCGTACATCGGGATGTGTGCATAATCCAAAACCGTTGGACCATTCCTTGCCTTGAATCCAACTCATATGAATCCTGGCCTTCCATATGCCTTGATATCACACGGATTTGACCTTTCAGTATCACTTTGGAAAGCTATATAAGGAACCATTGAGACATTGAAAGCATAAGAGAGAATTGAGAGTACCGAAACTATAGTCCATTGTTGCCAAAACTATACTTGAGTCTGCATCCCTTTGTCCCTTTGGAGAACTGTTGTGTTCTTCCCAAGCTTGCCTTTGTTAGTGAGCTTGCTATCGGAGTGATGGAGGATTGAGGTGGTGGAGGCCCAAGTGGGGGATTCAGTTTCTCCGGTTCGCAGACGTGCCGTCAGAGGTTGTCACTTGTAATCTCTGATTCATATTAATAGAAATATCTTTTCCTATCCAGTAATGTGTATTTGAATGAATGCTGCATCCATTGGAATATGTCAAATTCTTATACATTATTGATTATATATGCTAGAATAGATCTAACACCGTGAAATATAGTATGCTTGTATTGTTTACTTGTTGTTGAGGACGTGCTATAACAATTCAAGCTGAAGATTGGAAAGCTCAACGGGGATCTACTTCAACCGTCCAGAATAAGGTACGAGGTTCGATCTTTTAGTGTTAGATGTTTTTAATTTCTATTGCATACTGGGGAAGATTGATTTCTGGAGTCTAGCTGTCTGTTGTGGTACCCCAAGCCATAGGAAGTTCTCTCCGTAACAGTGTTGCTGGTGGCCCCTTTGGGTATTCTCTAGTACTTGGTCTTCTTGAGGCCACCTAATATCAATGGAGTCTCCATATAGATGATTACAACCATAATAATGTCCAAGCCTTGTCTATCATCAAAGCATGGATCTATGTCGTCTCCTAGGGAAGCTGAGCTTCAATATCCTCTCCCCGACAATGGCGCCACTTTGTTATCACTCCAAGAGAGTCCTCTAGGTTGTAGCTCGAGGATGCCTAGTAACTTCAACTATTTTTTATGGTTTTCTAATATCGATCAAGCCAGATAACCTATATAACCTGTCACTCTCAAGACATGCATGAAGCTCACTCAATTACAAGGATTTTAGTTACAACTTGTTCAGTAGTTTGACAAAAAGGTGCACGGATGGAGAACTCACCAGTCTGGAAAACTTACACACATAAGACATGCATATAAATGGCTAAATCCTACTAAGGATGGTATTTATAAATCAAATATCACTAAATAACCAATAGGATGATAGCTATCATCTTTTTAATAAATCTGAAAATGACGTAAATGCACATTCAGGCAATAAACACAGTAAAAAAAGAGATGGCTGAACAAATCACAATAAAAGAGCTTATATTTAGAATAAACCAGATGAGATGCTTGATAATGGAATGGGCTTATAAATCCCCAGATTCGAACCCTTATTAATAAATTAATAATGGGATTTATAGACTTCTACAAAACTTACAGATCCTAATAATCCGATCTGCTTACACCGAAAATAATTGAAAGTGATAGTTTTTCTAGATTAGGGTTTCAAACCCTTGCTAACTATTTGTTTAAATACTGTGAAGATCTAGTTCACTGAGCGATATCTTAATGACTGAAGTGGTCGCTGATCATCCCCACAACTAGTTTAGTGTGAAATTGCCGCCAACAACCAGTGTATCAGCATTTAACTAAAGTGCTTTTTCTTATTTAATTCATTGGATTTTCTGTCTTGTCACCACAGTTGCTGATATGGGGCTTTTTATTTTATCTCATCGGTGCTCCAAGTATCAATGCTACCGCTGTTTTGGCTCTCAAAATATTATTGTTTCCATAGTTTCAATGCTTCAATGTTTAATCTGCTAGATTCTCTACCTTGCCGCCGCAGTCGCTGATTGGAAGTTCTGTCTTCTAGCACATCGACGCCCTGGACCGGAGCACTGCCACTGTTTTGGAGGTGGAACAAACTAAATTTACCACTGCTGGAAGTTGATTGTCGCTATTGGAATTAGAGCTTTAGTGCTCTGTGCCACCGACACTGCAAAGGAGCTTCGTTGTGAACTCGTCGATCCGAATTCTGTATGTCTTGTGATCGCCAATGATCTTCTATTGTCACGCTATCAGAAGCTTTTCCATTTAGCGGAAGCCGTAGACTATTTTTATTCCGCTGCTGTAGCTCCTTAGTAGACTATTTCACTTATTGTTAGTCCTTAGAACCTCCAATCACTAAACTTCTCATCTGATCGTGGAAGCTGTAGTCTATTTTTCTTCCGCCGTTGCGGCTCCGTAGTGAACTAAGACTCTGCAACATCGGTGATTGGAACTCAAAACTTCTTACCATCGAAGCTTTTAATCCCACTATCTTCTCCGCAATGGTGGAAATTTTAGCCACTATATTCTCCGCAGTGGCAGAACTTTTAGACACTATCTTTGCCACAGTTGCAGAACTTTTAGTCACTATATTCTTCGATCACTGTTTAAGAATGTTCTGATGGCAGCAAAAATTTTAGCAATATGCCTTACTGCCGAAGGGATCTTCCACCTATTATTTATCTTCCTTATTTTGGTGGATAATGAGATGTTCTGATCCTCACCCAAGCCACCGAAGCTACAACTTTGTGAAATTTGCATCAAGAATAGAGGATTTCAAAATGGTTAGTGACATTCATATTTCTCATTGCATGAATTAAATTCTTCATACGAAAATAAATTATCTTGGGAGATAACACAAAGGATCCTTGGAGAATGTGGCTTTGAATCAGAGTTTTTAAGCATTATCTATTGTGATAATAAGAGCACCATTAAAATATGCAATGATCCAGTTTAGAAATAGCGAACCAAACACATGGAGATCCATATGCACTACATCATATAGCTTGTGCATGATGGTACCATTGTTCTACTCTTATGTGCATCTTCAGAACAAGTAGCAGACATCTTCACCAATTTTTTTGTGATAATAAATTTAGTAATCTCAAATCACTACTAGGGATTGCTGATCATGCTGTGAAGCAAGATTGATAACAATATTTCCAAAAAAAAATTCCTTTCCATGTTTAAAGGAGGATTTTCCCACTGGGTTTTTGCCTCTTTCCTTGGTTGTATGGAAAAGCAGTATGTAAAGTGTGACTAAGCCTTGTTGCTAGTCCCTATATTTTTCTGATATTTACTCATAAAGTCAGGCTTAAGGGGGCTTTTTAGAATAATAAACCCATAGTTACCTACATTAGACATTAATTTAATTATTTTTGTATTATTACCTAGTTTTCCAGATTCCATTTTATGATAGTTTCCTTCTATATGTTCTAGAAGTCAACACATGCTAAAACTGGGTCATGGGGTTCTTGGGAAACATCCTATAAACCCAATTTAGTATTTCTAGTTTGTTCCAGATTCTATAAAGTGCATATCTCCTTTTTCTGGAAAGATTCCTTGTTTTATTTGTGATTTAAGGCAAAAGGAAAAGCTAGACTAGGTGTAGTTGACTTTTTTTTTCCCACATCATCCTTTGTCCTTTTCTCCAAATAAAAGCATGTATGAGTTGTCTTTCCACCCCTCTTTAGATTTCCCACTTGAATTAGCAAATTCATGAGCATATACTTAGATTTCAAAACTTCTTTATGCACCTATGGGGTGTTTGACTAGATTTAACCTCTTGGGTTCAATTTCAACATGGTATCAGAGCCCCTGTAGAATGATTTATCTCCTCCCAAATTGTTGTTGCAGGTTCGACATCTTGAATGGGAGCACATTCTGCTGACTGGAGAGAACCGTTTCTGGGCTATGGATTAATCTCAAAAGAACATCTTGACTCCATTCAATTTCTTTCAGTGGAAAGTTGAGATGGAGATAGTGTTGAGAGTGAAATTTCTCTAGAGGGTGACTATGGAAACTGAGGCAGATCCCAATGTAGCTACAAAGAAAATTAAATGGAACAACAGGAGGGATGAGGCCTATGGTCTTTTATGTCTGAGAATCTCAAGAGACCTCCTCTTCCATCTTGATGGATTGACATCACCTAATGAAGTGTGGGAGAATCTTTAAAAGCTTTTTGGAAAGACAAATGAGATGAAAGGACATCAAATAAAGAATGAGTTAATCTCCTTGAGTTCCGGTAGCTTCAAATCATTACAACTCTACCTTTCCAAGTTTAAGGCCCTTATTTTACAGTTGAAACAGTGTGGGATCGAAAAGACAGAAGACAGACTATTATTGACCATAATCTCTAAGCTTGGTCCTTACTATTCAGTGTTTGTTTCGACCTTCCATGCCACCAAGCTGACAGCTCGAGCCTGGAATATTCCTGAGCTTGCAGAGTTCATGGAATCCTGCACATAGGAGCAAGATAAGTTGGTGATGATGGGCACTATCAAATATTCCAAAGACCAAGCTTTGGTTTCTGGAGATTCAAGGGTGGATTCAAAAAGCAAGAAAAAATCTAAAAATCCACCTCAGCAAAAGAGAGACAAGTCTAAGTCTCAAGAGGAGCCCCAAGGTTCTAAGAAGAAAGCTATTCTTGGAAGTGAACACTTCTTTGAATGAAATATTTGTTAGCGCTCAAGTTTCTCAGCTTGTACCTTTTTGAATCTTCAAAATACCCAACAAATAGGAACTCTTGGATTTGGGGTTGCAAAGGCTTCGTCTTTTCAGTTAGAATTCTAGCCCAAGCCTTAGGGCCAAAAATCCTGAAATGGGTCACATTTGGCTTGTGCCCACTCCAAGATTCGAAAGGATTCATACCATCAAGGTGCTTATGAGGAACCCTATTTGGATGCAGGATGCACATTTTATAGCCTTGGCTCAAAAATTTGGTGGAAAATTCTTAGCCTCCATCATGCAAGTTTCCATCTCCTTCAGTGATCTTTTCTTTCTTTCAGCAACACCATTTTGTTGTGGTGTGCAAGGGATTGAATGTTGCATCTAAATACCCACATCTTTAAAATATTTAATGAAATCATACTTGACATACTCACCACCATTGTCGGATTTGAGGATCTTGAGTTTCCTCCCAGACTCATTTTAAACCAAGGCTCTAAAAACTTTGAAGAGGTTAAAAACTCCAGACTTATGCTTTAGGAAGTGAACCCAACAATACCATAAAAAGTCATATATGAAGGTCAATGCATATTTGTCTTGACTCATTAACATATGAGGGAATGGACCAGAAATTTAACTATGGATCAGCTCAAGAGGTGCATAGGTTCTCTCATGACTAGCTTTCTCACACTTGTGCTCTAGGTGTTTTCCTAGGATACAACCTTGACAAACTCCCTTAGAAAACTTGGGCTTTGGTAACCCTATGACCATATATTTTTCACTCGAATCAAAAAGATACTTGTAGTTAAGATGGGCAAATATTTCATGCCAAATATTTCTTTCTTCATTAGCATGAATCAGAAGAGCAGAGGCATTTGAGTAGGGTAAAAAATGGGAAAACTTGAATACCTTTGAAGTGTGATCAACAACACCTTTTTCTATGACTTTACCATTCAAAATCTCAGTGATTTCAACATCATCAAGGGAGAATATGACCTTCTTTGGTGACCCAGTATGAGTCATATGATAAACTGACAAGAGATTGGATCCAAGACCTGCAACATAGAGCACATTATTGAAAATACCATGGTAAAGATCAATCCTACCCTTCCCCAAATTGTCAGTGAGAGAGTCATCTCCCAAAACTATTGGTGGAACTTTCGACATGTCAAGAGAATAGAACGTCTCCTTTGTTGAGACCATATGTTTAGAAGCTCTAGAATCTATGATAAAGCTACGTGAGCTCGATGTGCCAGTAACCAAAGCATGTACTCTCTCTCTGTCCTCTGAATTTGATCCTCCTTCCTTCTTCTTTCAGCAATCAGGAAGAGATATGTTATTCTTCTCTAGGAGTTGGGTCAACATGTAAATTTTCTTCTTCATACAAGATATCTTAGGATGATAGCCCTTACTACAGTATTTGTGCTTTCTCATTTATCGTTTGTTCTTATTATTCTAGGAGTTCTTCTTGGAACCTTGAGGATCCTCTTGAGACTTAAACTTGTCTCTCTTTTTCTTAAGTGGATTTTTATATTTTTTCTTGATTTTTGAATCCACCCTTGAATCTCCCACAACCAAAGCTTCATATTTGGAAGGTTTGATGGTCCCCATCATCACCAAATTATCTTTCTCCCGTGTTAGGGATTCCATGAACTCTTAAAGCTTAGGCATCTTCCATGCTCGAGTTGTAAACTTGGTGGCATAGAAGGTTGAAACAAACACCGAATAGTTAGGACCAAGCTTAGAGAGTATGTCCAAGATTAGTTGTTCTTCCTTCTTTTCGATCCCACACTGTTTCAACTACAGAACAAGGGCCTTAAACTTGGAAAAGGAGAGTTGCAATTATTCGAAGCTACTAGGACTCAAGAAGATCATCTCATTATCAATTTGATGTCCTCTCATATCATCTGTATTTTCAAAAATATCTTCAGATTCTACCACATTTCATTAGGTGATGTCATTCCATCAGTATGGAAGAGGAGGTCTCTTGAGATGCTCATACACAAAAGAACATAGGCCTCATCCCTCCTGTTGTGCCATTTAATTTTATCTACAGTTGCATTGGGCTCTGCCTCAGTTTCCATAGTCATCCTGTAGAGACATTTCTCTCTCAACAATATCTCCATCTCATATTTCCACTCAAATAGATTGAATGGAGTCAAGATGATCTTCTAATATTGGTCCATAGCTCAGAAACTATGCCCTCTAGTCAGAAGAATGCACTCCCAATCAAGATGTCGAACCTACAATAAAAATTTAGAAGGATAAAAATTGATCTGCAAAGGCTTTGATACCATGTGGAACTTGAACCCAAGAGATAGAACAATTACACTCACAAAATTGCTAATCAAACATGCAAAATTAACACCAAAGGAGACTAAAATTAAAGCATAACACTAATCTGTATTGAGTAAGTGTACAATAGAAAACCTTATGAAGTAATAGGATTCAGTGATATATATTACCTAAGAGATTCTAATGCATGAATATTCCATTCGATATAGTAAAAAAGTAGGCTTACCAAATCTAGTCAAATCGCCCATAGGTGCATAAAGCAGTTTCCAAATATAAGTAGATGCTCATGAATTTTAAAAGTCAAGTGGGAAAGCTAAAGAGGGATGGAAAGACAACTCATACATTCTTTTATTTGTAGAAATGGAGGGAGGATTATTTGGGAAAAAAACAAGTCAACTACACCTAGTCTAGCTTTTACTTTTTCCTTAAATCAGAAATAAAACAAGGAAGATTTTCAGAAAAAAGTAGATATGTGCTTTAGAGAATATAGAATAAATCAAATATGCTAAATTGGGTTTCCAGGATGTGTCCCAAGCACTCCATGACTCATTTTTAGCATGTGTTGACTTCTAGGACATGTAGAAGCAAACTAGGATAGAATGGAATCTAGGAAACTAGGTAATAAGAGAACTATATTTAAATTAATGTCTAATGTAGGTGACTATTGGTTGATTATTATAACATGGTATTAGATCCTTTGTAGATAGATATCTCTCCTTCCTTATTGGTATTGCAGGTTCGATATCTTGACTGGTAGCGCATTATGCTAACTGGAGGGCATAGTTTCTGAGCTATGGACCAATCTCAGAATATCATCTTGAATCCATTCAATTTATTTGAGTGGCAAGGCGAGATGGATATATTGTTGTGAGAAAAATGTATCTACAAGGTGACTATGAAAATTGAGGCAAAGGCCAATGTAGCTATAGATAAAAATTAAATGGCACAACAAGAGGGATGAGGCTTGTGGTCTTTTGTGTCTGAGCATTTCAAGAGACCTCATCTTCCATCTTGATGGATTAGATCACCTAATGAAGTGTTGGAGAAGATTGAAAATATTTTTGGAAAGATAGTTGAGATGAGAGGACATCAAATCAATAATGGGATAATCTCATTGAGTCCTGGTATCTTTGAATCATTGCAACTCTACTTTTCAAAGTTTAAGGCCCTTGTTTTGTAGTTGAAAGATTATGGGATTGAAACGAAGGAAGACAAAACTAGTATTGGGCATAATCCCTAAGCTTGGTCGTAACTATACAGTGTTTGTTTCAACCTTCCATGCCACCAAGTTGACAGCTCGAGCCTACAAGATGCCTAAGCTTGTATAGTTCATGGAATCCCTCACAGAGGAGAAAGATAAGTTGTTGATGATGGGCACCATCAAAAATTCCAAAGATTAATATTTGGTTGCTGGATATTCAAGGGTGGATTCAAAAAGAAAGAAAAAAGATAAAAATCCACCTGAGAAAAAGAGAGACAAATCTAAGTCTCAAGAGGAGACCCAAGGTTCCAAGAAGAACTCCCAAAAGAAGAAGAACAAAGGAAAAATGAGCAAGTGCACATACTGCATTAAGGGCTATCATCCCGACAGCTCTTATATTAAGAAGAAAATTGGCATGTTGACCCAACTCCTGCAAAAGAATAACATCTCCCTTCCTGATTGCTCAAAGAAGGAAGGAAGATAAAATTTAGAGGACACAGAGAGAGTACATGATTTGGTTGCTGGCACATCAAACTCACCTAGCTTCATCATAGACTCTAGAGCTTCTAGACATATGGTTTTGAGAAAAGAGACATTATCCTCTCTTGACATGTCTAAAGGTCCACCAATAGTTTTGGGAGATGACTCTCTGACTGAGTGTTTGGGGAAGGGTAGGATTGATCTTGACCATGGTATTTTCAATACTATGTTGTATGTTCCAAGTCTTGACTCCAATATCTTGTCATTGTATCAGATGAATCATCCCAAGCCTCTAAAGAAGGTCATATTCTACCATGATGATATTGAAATCATTGAGATTTCGAATGGCAAAGTCGTAGAAAAAGGTGTTGTTGATCACACTTCGAAGGTATACAAGTTTTCCCATTTTCTACCCTACTCAAACCCCTCTGCTCTTCTGATTCATGCTAATGAAGAAATCAATATTTGGCATGAAAGGTTTGGCCACCTTAACTACAAGTATATTTATCATTTGAGTGATAAAAATATGGTCATACTGTTACCAAGGATCGATATCTCTAAGGGATTCTATCAAGGTTGTATCCGAGGAAAATACCTGTAGCACAAGTATGAGAAAGCTAGTCATGAGAGAACCTCTGCACCTCTTGGGATGATCCACAATGACATTGCTTGTACATTCCCTCATATTTCCATGATCCAATCCAAATATGCACTGACCTTCATAAATGACATTTCCAGGTATTGTTGGTTTCACTTCCTAAAACATAAGTCTGAAGTTTTTGACATCTTCAAAGTCTTTAGAGCCTTGGTTGAAATCCAATCTAGGAGGTAACTCAAGATTTAGATATGAAAATGGTCATGAGTATGTCAATTCTGATTTAATTCAGTATTGTAAATATGTAGGTATTCAGATGCATCATTTAATCCCTTACAGACCACAACAAAATGGTGTTGCTGAGAGAAAGAACAGATCATTGAAGGAGATGGCAACCTGCATGATAGAGGCTAAGAATTTGCCACCAAAGTTTTTGTCTGAGGCTATAAAATGTGCATCCTACATCCAGATTATGGTGACTCATAAGCAACTTGATGGTATGACTCCTTTTGAATTTTGGAGTGGGAACAATATAGATGTGACCCATTTGAGGATTTAAAGCTCAAAGGCTTGGGCTAGAATTCCAACTGAAAAGAGGAAGGATTTGCAAACCCAAAGCCAAGAGGGCCTATTTGTTGGGTATTATTAATATTAATAAGGGTACAAGCTGATAAACTTGAGAACTAACAAATCTTTCATTGAAAGAAGTGTTCAGTTCTAGGAAGAGCCTTTGGCAACAGTTGAAGTTGGAGAGTCCTCTTCACCACTAGAACCATTTATTGTAAGTGGAGAGACTAATGATTTTGATGATTTTGATATGTTTGATAATGATGATTTTATTTCATATACTAAGAGTCCTACAATACCAAAATGGGAAGAAAATACCATTCATGCAGCTCGGGAACTAGCTGGAAATTCTAATGAAACTAGGAAGACTAGATCTCAATTTGAGAATGCCCTTTGTGTGAAACATCCTCTATTTACTAAGAAGTGATATATAATGGTTGAATCATATCTAAATAAATATGAATATGCAAAACATGATCCAAGATGGCAAACATCCATGAAAGAATAATTCAGCTTGCTCCAAAAGAACAACACTTAGGAACTGGTTGATCTCCCCCAGCGAGAAAGCTAGATCAATGAAAGTGGGTCTTCAAGACTAAGTTTGATCCTAATGGTTGAAATTTGAAATATAAGGAAATATTGGTAGCCAAGGGATACTCACAAGTACATGGTATTGACTACAATGAAACCTTTTCACCGGTGGCAAATATGGACTCCATAAGGATAGCTCTAGCCATTGCATCTTCAAAGCAGTGGAACGTACATCACATAGATGTCAAGTGTGATTTCATAAATGGATATATCAATGAATATATTTACATGTAGAAACCTGAATTTTTTGTTTCCAATCCATATTTAGTGTGCAGGATAAAGAAATCATTGTATGGGCTCAAGCAAGCCCCCAGGGCTTGGTATGCCAAGATTGATGGATTTCTACTGTCACTGAGTTTTGTTCAATGCAAGTATGATAATAATGTCTATTTGAATCTGATTCATTGTTATTTGATGATTATTGTAATTTATGTGGATGAACTACTGATCACGGGAAATTCAAAGCAAGAGATTGCCTCCTTGAAGGATGCAATGAACCATGCATTTTCTATTACATATTTGGGATTGTTGACCCAATTCTTGGGTCTTGAAATTGATCAATCCCAACATGGAATCAAAGTGCATCAGTAAAAGTATTCTTTATATTTTCTCAATGAGTTCAACATGAAATATTGCAAGCCAAGCAAGACTCCCTTCCTTTCAAAAGTTAATCTTGAAGAAGCATGTTGTTGTCAGGAATATTGCACCTTCTGTAGACAGAATCTTTTCCTCCTGTCTGAATGGTTCAAATCCAGAATAAATGAGTGAATGAAAAAGGATGAATACATTCTTTGAATACTGTAGACACCTAGAATACTAATTCTATTGTGAACCTATGTACCTACAAACATATCAAACATACAAGCACATCAAACCTACCAGAAAATCATCTACTTATCCATGTTAGTGACTAAGGAATCTAACGGCATGTATATGTGAAATCAAAACAACAGTAATGTGGGACAGAAATCAGCTTTGCATTAAGAATGTATGGAGAAGCTTACAACTGTTTCCTTAGTGTCAAAAAGCCCCTCCACAAGACAAACACTTCATCCCCATAAGCTCCAACTTTTCTCTCTACGCTCTTCAATGATTTCGACTAGGTAGTCAATCTAACAGAATAACAATACATCTATAGTCCTCCCCCTCAACTATGGATATGAGCTTGTATTTATAAGGCTCAATGGATAGGAATAATTGAGAGAAGTGTGGGTGAGGTGGCTCCAAGATCCTACCATGGGGGATCTCAAGCTCAAACTAACCCATAATGATAGGGATAAGGGAGGACACGAGGCTCACGTTCTAGAAGCCTCCAGAAACATCCATTTTTCTCATTTTACCTAGGGTATTGCTTTTCTTCCCTTATGATAGAGAGGTTTAGATGAGAACCAATTTTTGACCTAATACCATAGGTAGTGTCACCACTTCTCTATAATAGGATACAGGTGGTGCTGAGCAAGGTACCACTCATCATCCACAGGGAAAGCGTGGTGCTAGGTTTTTTCAGGTAGAATTGACAAACATAGAAAGTTTCCACTATAAGTGTTGGGTTTAAGGGAAAACATGGAAGTTGAGGGTCTCATCTCATGATGGTTATACGATTTAGGTATAAAAGAATGCCCCCCAAAGAAAGAGACATAGAGGGATACGATAAGCAAGATCTTTGAGAGAACAAGTTGTCACTTCGAGGTGAAAATATCAACTTAGTCGGTGAATGTTGGCTAGTAGGAATTTGTAGTACATCAATACTTATGACTCATAGACAAATGTAACCAACTCATGGCTGCAGACCAATAAAAGGAAGATCCATGACTAGCATGGCTACTATAATACAACGTATATCCATGTGATAGAGGACTCAAACTTGGACATAGCTACCAGACATACAATGTAGATCTATGTCATATAGATGCAAAGTTGAGCATATCCATGACCATACAATTGTGGATCCATGCTAGATATACAAAACTCCATTGCAACTTAGGGAAAGCAATGAGCGCTAAACAAATACCCATGGTCTTCATCTCATATTCTACAAAGTACGATTCTATCCATGTGATTACAATGATCGTAAATCAAACATGGTGTAAACCACTTGATTACCGGCAAATGATGTGAATCATTAACAAGTGCAAGGGAGATAACCATTGATGTCAATGATTCCCAAGGTACCCTAGTACAATCTATTGAGTGTGAATAGATGTCTTGATATAGAACACCCAGTTGATTCTATTGATCAAAGGTAAATGATGTCAACGTATTTCAAGAGCAAGATAATATGTCATTAAGGCATACAGATCTCAATGTACTAAGTTTTGTTTCTAAGACTATTTCCCAGATGATGAGCTGATGTTGACGTGGATAGTCTCATCGAAGGAGGGATATGATGAGTCCCACATGTTGATGTATATGTAACTTCGGAATGTATTCTTCTATGTATCTTATGTATCGTAACCCGATGTTTATTCCGGGATGTTTCTATTATTTATTTGAGTCATGTTGTCATGCCCCGATGTTCCGATCGGGAGGATTAATAATGTAAACAAGTCTTGTCAAGTCATTAGGTAAGTCCCCACAGTTTCAGGGCACTTGAGTTATTATACACTAATTAAGGTGTAGGCTCGAGTAAGTAATTGTAAGTTGAGCCTACGTGTGAAAGTGAAATTCAAGTGAACGGAAGAATATAAATAGAGAGTGAGAGTCTCTCTATTTATCACTTGCACAACACATCACTTGCTCTCTCAAGTGTGGCGCACTAGTGGAGAAGGAAATATACTGGGACTAGAAGACTACTGCCGTCGGGAGTGCATCTTACTGTTTTGGGGTCTTACATCTTGTGGTAATTCTATATTTGAGGAAGTTGCAAGGTTTTCTCCATTTATGGTTTCCCTGATAAAAACTCTTTGTGTCTCTTGTCTCTTGTGGTGTGCTTATGTTATTGATGTGCTTGTTATTCTCTTAGTGAAAAGATCCTAACATAATGCTAGCTTAAATGTTGAAAAACCAACATGGTATCAGACCTAACCTGAGAAGAAGACACTCTGCATCTACGAGAACTAGGGATTCCTAGTTTGTGAATCTTCCTCCACAGATTTTCAGCAAAAGTATGCTAGGATGACTCTCCATTGAAGGGTGCATCTTTCTATCGAAGCAGAATTCGATTTCGAGCATTTTCACTTTCGATGCGGAAATTAGGGCTTTCTACAGAAGAGGAATTTTTGAGTGAGACCTGCATAGGATTTTTCTCCTCATCAAAACCGAAGTTTAGGGACTTGGATCAAGAAATTTGGTTGGGTGAAACTCTGGGAAAGTCAAACCCTAGTTTGACCCCGAGCTTGAAAAACCCTAAATACTAAAAACTGATACATTTTGGTACAGTCGCTATATTCCGAGGTTGGAGAAGTCTCAAAAGCTGAAAATTTCAGGGGCTGAATATAAAATCCTGAATAACACAGTGTCCAAAATTCAACCTCATATTCTCTATATTATAGGATATATGATCTCTCTAAGATAGGGTTTCAGTCTCTTCCAGAAATCATCCATAAACAGGACACCTGGGGAGATCTGCAATATCTTCGGCTACAAAGGTCCAAATGGAATTCCTAAAGATTTTCCTGAAAGGGAATGGAATTTAATTTCAGTGTCCCGAATATCAGACTTAGAAGATGAACCAGTGACACGTGGCATGTCGTACAACTTCTCTGTTCTGAACAGTCCTGTAACAGGTCACCTTGGGAAAATTATCATTAATCCCAAATGGTGAAACCAATTCTGATGAAACCTATGGTTTTGGATCAGGGACATGTGAGGTTACCTCAGCATGAAATTTCAGACATAGAGGAGCAGTAATTGCAGAGATATCACAGAAATAGTAATAGGCATTTCTGCAGAAGAAATTGGAAAATTAGGGCTTCCTGTTCCAGGAGCTTCCCTCCACTGTTTTAAGAAAAGGAGTACATTGGACAACTCCATTTGAATAAATCTATCTTTTTGTCCAATCAGATCTGAAAGATTCCAATTTTTGAAAATTAGGGTTTCTGTGACAAACCCTATATCAGCGAACTCCGGGACAAAGACGAACACCTCAAATCGGTAAGATCTAATCCTTTGCTATTTCCATTTGAGGTTCTCATTTCAATATGATATATCACATCAGCTTGGTGACAATCTTGGGGAAGTTGACAACTTCCAACCCTGGAAAAATATGATCTCTCTGAAGAAAACGTATTGGACACCTACATGAGTATAGAGGTTCCAGTTTCAGAGGGAGATGAGGCTAGAAGCCTTTCACAAGAAGAACTTAGTCAAGGCCAAGAAGATCATGGTTGATTCAGTCATGAATCAACTTGAACCACAAGTGTATTCCTTAAAGACATCGAAGATGTTTGATTCCTTGACCAAGCTATTTGAAGGGAAGAACAAAAATCAGAACATGACCTTAAGAAACCAGTTGAAGAATGTGAAGATCCAGAATGCAGAGACCATGCAGTCATAAGAGTCTCTCAAATCAAAGAACAACTTGAAGTGGTAAAAGAAAAAGTGAAGAATGCATAAATGGTGATGGCCACCTTGAATGGCCTCCCAGGATCATGGGATTCATTCATGCAAGGAATGTGTTCCAGAAGGAAGTGATTAATTTCAGTAGACTCTGGGAAGAGAACTCACAAGAAGAAGAAGCTCGAGAAGAGAAGGTGGGAGCAACTAAAGATCAAGCTCTTACCATCCAAAGAAGATCCCTCAAGCAATGAGGAATATGAAGAACTAAACTCTTGAAGAACTTCTTATGCACCTTAGCTTTTGGATAAGAAATGATGCTATTATGAATGAAGAAGATGATTGAGCTGAAGACTCAAGAAGGAGTCTACCCACAAAACAAATAAAGATAAGTATTCAATTGTCATTTCATGATATTGTTTTGTTATGAATTTGTTTATATTCAGTTAATGTATCATGCATGATAGGATGTTTTCATTAACGACAGTATACTACTAATATGCATGTGATCGGTAAGTAGCTCATGGTGCTATACAAATTCTCCATTGCTACTTATCTAGAATGAAAGATATTTGCTAACATATTGGATTAGTGCACAATCTCAATGTTGTCTTGGTAGAGATGGAAGGTATCTAGAAAGTTTCAGTGAGATATGGATGAATGTTGTATTGGCTAAAGTAGTTACATGATCATATATTTATGCATAAGTGTTTTCCCGTATAAATATTCCTTATGAAATGTTCTAACCATACAAATGCATTTGACTTGTAGGAAAGACCGCATACATAATCACCTACAAGCAAAGAAGAATGAAGATTTGTTCCGAAGAGCAAGTGACGACATTTCAAAATAATATGACGAGTGCAATGACACCATTGATACAGAACCTTCCATCCACCAAGAATAAAGGGAAGACCAGTTCAAAAAGAATGATGTCAAGGTGCAATATCAAGACCTGAAGAGAAGTTCATAGTTCCATCATGCAGTAGATGGAAACATCGTGGGATACAAATCAAGATTCGTAGCACAAGGCTTCTCATGAATAGAAGGCCTAGACTACAAAGAGACATTTGCAGCCAGTAAGAGCTTAAACACATACATGATGAGCCTGATGAAGATCTAAACCTTTGCTACAAGGTCGAAGATGCAAGTCTATACACTAGATGGATACATAGAATACTAGTAGCATAGGAAGCTACTTGTCACCCGGTAAATAATGTTTTCAATGCATAAAGTATGGAATACAGAGGGAGTACAATGCTTCGCTTCAGAGGGAGTGACTACAGAAGATCCTGAGGTTCGACATGATATGAAAGGATGAATAGGTTACTGATGACTCTAATCTTTACTAAGAGTAAAGAGGATTCCAACCTTTGCTTCAAGGTTAAAGATAGAAGACCAGTGATACTCCTGTTATGTGTCGATGCACTATTGTTCTAGGTATGGAGGTGTGGCAGAGTGTAGATGGAATCTTCCTTGGACAAGGGAAGTATGCAGTAGAGATCCTGAAGAGGTTCAGGATGATGGACTGCATGACCACACCTATGTCATCGAACATGAATCTATTAAGTGATGCTTCATCAGAGACGATTGATGCTACGATGTATCGTCAGATGATTGGGTCCTTGATGTACCTGAGACCAAATATTTGCTTTGCTGTGAACACATTGATACATGTTCACTTGATGGTTGAAAAGAATGTAGGGGTACAGTTTATTATGGGCTCAAGTACGATGAAAATCAAAAGATTAACCTAGAGGGTTGTGTTGATTCAGATTGGGCAGGTAGTGCCATCGATAGGAAGAGTACTTCTGGATGTTGCTTCAGTATGGGATCGGGTGTGATATCTTGGTTTAGCAGGAAGCAATCCTGTGTGGCACTGAGTACAGCTGAAGCAGAGTATGTCGCAGCTTGTTGAGCTAGTTGTGAGGTATTATGGCTGCGGAATCTACTGTCCGATATATTTGATCTCCAGTTGGATGCTACTTGTATACATTGTGACAACCAGAGTTGCGTAAAGTTTTCAGAGAATCCGGTGTTCCATGATAGGTCGAAGCATATCGAGATCAAGTATCACTATATCAGGGATATGGTGCAGAGAGGAGCAGTGAACCTCCTGTATGTTGAGACGGAGGAACAGATAGCTGATGTATTGACGAAGCCATTGGCTAGTCTGAAGTTCAAGTACTTCAGAGAGAGACTTTGTGTTCTCCAGATCGAGGCTTCCTCCCAGAGAAAGTGATGAGACTCATAGCCATTCTGACATGGTGAGAGGATTGGTTCCTTCCATGGTCAGATGTAAGGGCTGAGCCATTCCGTCATGATGAGAGGATTGGTTCCTTCCATGACTGATATGAGTGTTGAGATTCATAGCCATTCTGACGAGCAGGTCAGATGTAAGGGCTGAGCCATTCTGTCATGATGAGAGGACTGGTTCCTTCCATGTCCGATGTGAGTGCTAAGCCATTCTGATATGACTGTAGGATTGGTTCCTACATGATCAGATATAAGGGCTATTGCCATTCTTGGAATGGAGCTGCCTGGTGAGGTACCAGGAAAAATTAGTTTATGACTGGGGGCCGTTCTGATATGACCGTGAGATTTGTTCTCACATGATCAGATATGAGTGCTTACTGGCATTATGGGAATGGAGGCACCTGGTCAGTTACCAGGAACACTCAGTCAGGGACTGAGAGAGCCATTCTGACAAGTAGGTCAGATGTAAGAACTGAGCCATTCTAGTCATGGCTAAAGAATTAAGTTCCTCCCATGACAGATGTGAGTGCTGGCCATTCTTTTGAGTAGGATAGATGTAAGGGAAACTGCCACTCTCCAGGAGAGTGGAGGCACTTGGTCAGTTACCAAGTAGCTCAGTCTGGGACTGGGGGCCATTCTGATGAGGGTGCAGGATTCAGTTCCTGCCAGGTCAGATGTGAGTGCATTCCCTTCTAACAAGTAGGTCAGATGTAAGTGCAGAAATCTTTCTTGATTGTGGCGGATGTGGTTCTAGCCTGGGTGAAAAGAATAGAGTTCTTTCATCATTGTGGCAGATGTGGTTCCAGCCTGGTTGAAAGTATTCCATCATTGTGGTGGATGTGGTTCCAGACTGGGTGAAAAGAACAGGGTTCTTTCATCATTGTGGCGGATGTGGTTCCAGCCTGAATGGATGTGATGCCCTTCTGACAAGTAGGTCAGATGTAAGGGAGAGCCATTTCATAGATGGTAGTTGTTTTTCCTACCATGCTGGTGAATGTGAGTGCTGGGCCTTTCTGATGTGATTGTATTTTACTACATGATCATATGTGAGTGTTGGGCATGCCTTTCTGATGAGCAAGTCAGATGTAAGTGCTGGGCGAAGACCTACCTGGTGGCTAGGCCTACAACCAGCATGAAAAAGGGATGGCTCTGTAGAACTTCCTATGACGAGATAGTACACACATGATGATGACTAGAGGAGATCCAGATCGAGCTATGATCCAGATCCAGTTATGATGACTTCGAGAGATCCAGATCGAGAGATGATCCAGATCCAGCAGTGATGATCCAGATCGAGAGATGATCCAGATCCAGATCCAGATCGAGTGATGATCCGGATCCAGTCCAGTGATGATGATCCAAATCGAGAGATGATCCAGATCCAGTGATGACTTGAAGATGAAGATGACTTGAATATGAAGATGACTTGAAGACTAGATGATCCAGCTGATCCAAAGAAGAAGACCTGTGCTGAAAATTGTGTCGAAAGAATACCTTCCTAGTTAAGAGGGAGTGTTGATGTATATGTAACTTCGAAATGTATTCTTCTATGTATCTTATAGAAGAATATAAATAGAGAGTGAGAGTCTCTCTATTTATCACTTTCACAACACATCACTTTCTCTCTCAAGTGTGGCGCACTAGTGGAGAAGGAAATATACTAGGACTAGAATACTACTGCTATCGGGAGTGCATCTTACTGTTTTGGGGTCTTACATCTTGTGGTGATTCTATCTTTGAGGAAGTTGTGGGGTTTTCTCCATTTATGGTTTCCCTGATCAAAACTCTTTGTGTCTCTTGTCTCTTGTGGTGTGCTTATGTTATTGCTGTGCTTGTTATTCTCTCAGTGAAAATATCCTAACATAATGCTAGCTTAAATGTTGAAAAACTAACACCACATCGATGACATGAAACTTGAAACATAGTTCTTAAATGATGTGAATGTAGTAACCATAAGACTGACTCAAAAGTACTGACACAAAGACTTTTTTTACTATAGAGGTAAAACTTTTTCAACTTTGCTTTGAACATCAGGAGGCATGATGAAAGACTTGGAAGCATGACTCAACCAGACAAACACACAGTGCGATGGTGGACAATGCATTCTTTTGAAATACTCAAAGGAGTGGCATGAATCATGAAAGTGGGTCATCATGGAGATCAACTGAATACCCAATTGACTGAAATGATATGCAGACAAGTGCCATGTTCCAAGGTAACGACAAATTATTGCCATTTATTTGCAAAATGATTCCCTTCCCATTTTCCCCATCATGATTGATGAGTCCCTCTTTTCAGTTTTATGAGTTTAGAGAGGGTAACAAACGGGTATAGATCATCCTAAGACAAGTCCAAACCCATATGTTTTATGAACCTTAGAGAGGAGGGGTTCATTACCGAAAGAGGGTCTCTCAATGTTTAATTTAATGAGTCCAATGAAAGAAAACTTTGTATCGCTCATGTTTAGAGAGTGCAAATGACCATGAAAGAAGACTCCATAGTGTCTTTTTTCATAAAATAGTTCACCTGAACCAAAATGGTAATAACCTACTATCAGATGAATGACTCTTCAAATGCTTTAATGAGCATGAAGAAGACAAGATCACTCGACAATCTTTTCATATTTAAGAATCCCAAAAAGAGTTCAAAGAAGACTCCACTAGGTCTCTTTTCACGATGAGAGATTTTACGAGCCTAAAAAGAATCAGAAATGGACTCGGACCTTTGATGCTAAGTTTCGAGAGTGTGACCAAAGTGTCGCAATAAATGCTCAAAAATACTTTTTCCATTTTATGGCAGTATGAAAAAGTAAAAAATGAACTCCCAAAACCTTACTGTTGCTACTCTCCTATCCTGCAATGACTCAAAAACAAGTGTTTAATGCACCAATAACTGACACTAAAGGATTATGACTGATAGAGTTTGATTAATAAATGATTTTGAAACAAAACTATAGCATGTCAAACCCTAAAATGTATATAAAATTCATGTAAGTAGTAAAAAATCAAAACATTTTACTATTTACAGATAGTGGAGAACCTTTGCATCATTTTCTTGTCCATATATTTAGTCGTTGATATCGGTAGCATCCACCATTGAATTCATGCACCGTCAGTTCCAAGTAATAGCCTAGACCCTACTCCTTCAGTTTATGCCTTCAATTTTGATTTTTAATGGTGTTTTGGGCTTATATGGCAAACCCTAAAATCATAGAAGCGACCACCTCTTTTATCCCTTGCAAGATAAGTGGTACCCTGCTAGAACCACACTGAACACATAGCACAAAGGTAGTGTCGGACGTGGAGAAATAAAAGTGATTACACAAGAAAAACTAGCTCATTTACATTGATTTGTATTATTAAGAATGCCTCTAAAAAATCTTCTGATGGTTTTTGACAGGTTCTTATTGATAAAAAATGGTCATATGGAAAGAGAGGCAACATGATAACAAAGATTCCTTCGCCGAATGAAATGCGGGTTGCATATCCTTATTGAGAGACTGCGAACTCTTAAAATTATTTTGCACACCCAGTATGGTATCGCATGAGCGACTACTAGAGCATATACTCTGAATGTGTAATATGGAGCAACAATATTTCAAGGTTGGTGCTCATATATTGACAGTTGAGGTAGATGACATCTACTTCCTGAATGGCCTTTTAAGATAGGGTGCTCCCATCTCTCTGATTGGTTCCCACGGGGGAAACATTACTACTTAGAAGTTGATAGACTGTCACTGCATTCCTGGGACTAGGATATTGGGGAATAAAATTCCCATAAAAGCAGTGATGGATTTCCCTCTACGAACCGTGTTGTTTACCATGCAGAGAGTGGAGGGAAGCCAAGGAGTACATTGGGTGTCTAGAGCGCATATGCTCTATGCCACAGAGTCCATGGCACCTACAGTCTTTAATTGGGTGGAAGATCTACTTTTGATCTTCAAGGATTAGCTGACCAAGTGTCGGCAGGGGGAGCTAATGTAATTTGGTTTTGGCTCCATTCTAGATTTCTTATTCTTCGATTACGTTCCACAAATGAGACCCCTGGTGGTCTTTACAAAGCTGAGGCCATGGGACCCTCGACTGCAAAGGTGGGTCTGTATTATGGCCTGTAGTGGAGTGGGTAGGTGTAAGGTAAAGTTTGCTGACCTGTTCTTTTGAGGGTTGAGAGATCAGATCCTCATGGTGGAGGAGTACGCATATGTGTGCACTGACTTCAGCGGTGACCCTAACCTACCACTCCCACTTGGTGGACAGTCGGGTGACATCGGTAAGAAACAAAAGACCTTGAAATGGAAATAGTTTTTTTTATGTTTTTGATGTTTTATATTTTTTATGTTAAGTAACGAGACTTGAATGTTTTCATGCAAACATCAGAGTAGCACGACCTGGGGGAGCCTCCCCATTGGATAAATGAGCTAGAGCTTGTTTTGTATCGTAGGGTGATGATGTGACAGGGGAGTTAGAGGAGAACCTAGAGAGGTTAACTCTAGACATCCCTAATGCTTCTTCTGATGACCTACTACTGAGGTATTAGAGGCCTATAGTGGGGCTACTGGGTCACTTTAGCAGAATGCTACATAGAGTATCCCAGGTAGTGATGTGTTACCATGAGCATCATTAGATGATGAGTGCATGATGTATCCACTGAAATCCTGATAGCTTCAGGATTTTTGTATGTTGGTTTTTTACTTGAAATCCTACATGCTTCAGATGAGGTCTCGTGACGTATTTTCTGTAAAACATGTTCATAAATATATATATGCATACTTTTACTTGGTGTTTATATGTCTCAAATGGTGAATGTATTTTACATGAGTCTTATGTGTCTTTAATCGTTTATTTACAATGGACCAAGTTTTATTTTCATGTCATGAATGGGAAATATGCCAATCTAGGATGTAATTAGACAATGCGTCAGCAACAACATTATGTTCCCTAGGGATATGCCTATAGGTGATAGTTTCACATGACCTTTCTAACAAGCGTACCCTTCAAAAGAAATGGAGAAGCACAAGATTCCTAATGGTATAGAAATGGTGTAGATGTAAAACCACTAATTGTGAATCCATAAAGACTACCAAGCTGCAAACATCTTGGGAAGCAACTTCAGTCAGAAGACCTACAACTGCTCGATACTTGATGATATTGTTGGTAGCAGGACCAATACAAACTGCTCCTGAACTGACCAAATCGTAATCTGGGGAATAGAGAACCCAAGCAAGTGAGGAAAGATTCAAGGTGTGGTGGCAAGCACCACCAGTGAAGCCGTAGAAATCCATCTGCTCTGCATGACCAAAACATGGTATAAACAGATACAGACACTAAACTCAAAACCATATTGAAAATACTTAAGCACACTGAAAGTCAAGTAATATACATATATACAATATACTATCCAAGAGAGATCTAGGCATACTACCTCTTGAGGTACAACCCATTGCGAGGTTGTCCTAAAGGGATTCCATCGTAGTCTACAAACTCGTAGGCCCATTTCTCTAAAACTTTAGAAATAAGTAAAGGACCATACCACATGGATTCTAAATTTCCTTTCTCTAGTTTTTCATATCTCTGATCATAAGTCAAAACTAGGTCACCCTCATTAAAGGAATGAGGTTGGACATATTTGTCATATTGTGCCTTGACACATTTCTTGTGTGCCTCATTTGTCAAGGCAACATCTCTCCTAGTTTCGTTAAGGTTGTTCAAGTATAAAAATATCTCTTCCTTTGTGGAAGTGTCTAGGAGAAGTTCAATGACAAGTTTCAAGGATGGAATCTTACATTTAATCAGTAAGATAGCTTCCAGTCTATAGACAAGTTGGAAAGGTGTGAAAGCAGTAGCTATTTCCACCAAAGTCCTGTAAGCCCAAAGAGTGGAGAAAAGGATATGGTGCCTGTTGGATTTATGGTCTCCAGCCATCCAATGAGGCATTGTTTTCAAAACTTTGTTAATGGCCTCTACTTGACCATTAGCTTGTGGATAATAGGGAATAGAGTTTTCATGGTGAAAACCTAGCTTGGAACTTAGTTCCTCCATCATTTGATTACAGAAATGTGATCCATGATCAAGAACTATGGACTACGGGACTCTGAATGTAGCTATCACATTATTTAACAAGAAGAGAGAGATACTCTTATCATCTTCCACATATGTAGGAATGGCCTCATCCCACTTTGTAAAATAGTCAATGGCTATGATGATGTAACCATGCCCCCCAGCTGAGGTAGGATTACAATCCATAAAGTCAATCCCCCATTTGGAAAATGGGAAAACGACAATGATGAGGTGTAGTAGAGCAGGATGAGTGCACTTTTTCGGATAAAAATGTTGACAGGGTGGGAATTTCTTGACAACCTCATGACAATATTTAAATACTAAAGGCCAGAAATAGCCAGCATGAAGGATTTTCTGGGCTGTAGACATCCTATATAAATTATCACCACATGCTCCAGACTGGAAATGATTCAACACTTGTTCACCTTCCTCATCAATGAGGCATTTCTGGAGAATGGAATCAATACCACATCTATACAAAGTGTCATTCAAGATGAGGTAGTATTTTGCGTGGTGATGGATACGGTGATGATTGTCATGGGATAGATTTGGATGAAATATTTATGTTTGGAGATAAATGAGTAAATCTCCATAGCATGAGTTAGTATCACTTATTAGGAACATGAATTCATCCGGAAATGAATCACTGGGCTCAGATTCCATCGAATCACAGGGAAGGTCACACATTAGCTCGACAAAGACCAACGATTTCTTTGATGTGGATTTGGTAAATTCCATATCAAACTCTTGTAGTATGACTATCCATCAGGATTACTTTCCCCCAAACACTTGACGAGTCAGGATGTAATACGTAGGTTTCTGGTCTACCAATACAGTGGTTCTGCGAAGAAAAATGTAGTAAGGAATGTTTTGAACAACAATGACTGTGGCCAATACTAATTTCTCCACAAATGAGTATCAGGTTTTGAAATACATAAGATTCTTACTAGCATAGTAGATCACATGCTCCTGACCATCGGGATTTTCTTGCACCAAAACCATAGCGATGGTAGTAGTGGAGGCAACAATATATAAGAGAAAATCCTTTGAATAATCTGGGGGGTCTATCATGAGTGAATGAGTCAGAGCATGTTTGAGATTATCAAAGGCTTGTTGTGATTGGTCATCCTAATTAAATGGAGTATCCTTCTTAAGGAGATGCATATAACAGTTTGTTTTCTCTAAAAAATTGCACACGAAACAACGGAGAAATTTTTCCTTCCCTTGCAAACTTTGGTGTTCTAGAAGGTTGGTTGGGGATAGTAGAGCTAAAATAGAGGCAATTTTCAATGGGTCTATCTAGATGCCATCCTTAGAAACCAAAAAAACTAACATGCATCCTATCTCAATGCATAAAACACATTTATGAGGATTGAGCCATATATTATAATGATGGCATCTTAGGAAAATGTCTCTAAGATGATCAGGGTGGTCCTCCCATCACTATGAATGTGTAGGGAGGTCATCAAGGTACAGTTCAACAATATGTTTTATATTGTGAAACTTATAGGACATAGCATGCTTGAAAGTGGCTCCAGCATTTTTTAAGCCAAATGGTAACTTCTTATATGTAAAGGTTCCCTAATGGGAAAATGAATGTTGTCTTATACTGATCGGTGAGTAAAATATCAATCCGATTATAACCTGAAAATCCATCCATAAATGAGAAGATGACACTTCTGGCATAGTTGTCGATAATCTGGTCGATATGCAGAGTAGGAAAGTTGTCTTTGGGACAAGCTTTGTTCAAATATCTAAAATCGATAAAGACTCTAATGGTGCCCTTCTTTTTATTGACAGGGATGACGTTCGATACCCATTCCATCACGGGTACAGGATAAATAAACCCAACTTTGAGAAGCTTCTCTATTTCAGCTTTAATAGTTGTGGCCTTTCATGGATGGACTTGCCTCATCTTTTGCCTGACAGGTTTAGCAATGGGATAGGTTTCTATTTCATGGACCACAATGGATGGGTCTATCCCCGATATTTCTTCATAAGACCAGGCAAAAATATCACGGAATTCTTTGAAAAGTGCCCTGTATGCTTCATATTCTTCTACCGAGTAGTTCTTCCCAATATGAACATGCTCAATGGTACCAGGATTGGCTTATATGTCAATTCCTTCAGAATCTGTGTCTTGCAACAATATAGGATTTTGAGGCTTGTTGGCAATATCAGTGGAAAACAAGGATGCAAAATCATTGTTTACTGAACTGGTGTTGGGGAGGAATGAGGATCTATGATGGTGATCCTCCCAGATAGGCTCATTCATACTCATGATCTCCATAATGGAATCATTGGAAGGAAAAGTCTCAGAGAGATAATTCAGAATAGGAAGAGAGGGTTCTAGCTAGTAGGGTAGGTCGTAAGGGCTCGAATCCACTAGATGAAGTTCATCAGTGTGGTCATCAAAAAGGGTTTGAATGATGTTGTACATTTCTTCCTGCGGAATCAATGAAGTGGACTCAAAAATTTGTTTTCCCTTTGGATCATAATCCAATGATGCAATCATATTTACTATCGTTGTGTCTTCATTAGGAGGAGTGGACAGAAAAATCCCCATAAGGGATGAATACTTCAACATTCCTACCCCAATTGATCGGTAAGGGGGGAGGGTACTGGCCTAACATAGGGATGTTATTAGCTGTAGAGGTAGTAACATTCGATGTACATAAATTGAGTTGATCAATGGTGACAAGTCTCCCTAGATGTGGAAATTGGATAGTTTGAAATACCATCAAAGTGACAACAGTCATCGTGTAAAACCAATTTATTCCTAGAAGGAGGTTGTAATCTAACGGGGCGTCTACTACTTCTACCTAAATAGAAACAATTTTTCCCCCAAGCTTGACTGAAAGGCTTGATATGAGACCATGGGGCTAGAGGCATCATCCATCAAAGGCTTTCAGAGTCATAGGTGATGTTACAAGCTCGGGAGAGCCAATATCTTTCCAACAAGATAGGGACAAAACCAAAGTTGAAGCTCCTTCGTCTAAGAGAATTCTAAAGACCTTCTTTCTGACTACTTTTGTGATGATTTGGAAAGCGAGTTTGTGAGGTAGTCTAGACTTATAGTTCTCGACATTGAAATGAATCAAATTAGTATTGTTTTGGTCTAAAGCTCCTAATGCAGTTAACAAGTTTTTGCATTGTGTAGGATAACTTTAGAGTACATCCAAGCTAGACATCGCACATGGTTCCCGAGTCATACCATCAAGTTCGTCATCTAGATTAGGGTGACTCATAAGCAACTTGATGGTATGACATTACACATGGTTCCTAAGTCATACCATAAGCAACTTGATCTTATGAATCCCATGGGAAGGGCCTCCATAAGGTGGTCCTCCAGCACCCCCCACAGTATGTATAGGTATCCCCCCCATAGCTGGCATGTAGGACCAGTTAGGTTTCCCCCATGGTGTGAAAGTATTACTAGGATATGTAATTCCAACATAACAAATTCTTGTAGGTTTGGATGGATAAGTAATATTTCCTACAGGTATTTGATTTGTTGTGTAACCATAACCCTAAGAGGTTTGATCGGTTACAGGTTGTGCCCCCAACGGCTGACCTGAACTGGATTGGGGGTTAACCACATTTGTGTGGGTAGGAGGGACATAAACTTTAGATTGCTCTATACTAGAGGTCTGTCCATGACTAGGTACAATTTCACTGACAGATAACGTAGGTTGTGTCAGGCATTGCCCCCTGCCACTAGAAGGTATTGACGAAACATGAATTGAATGTTGAGCCCCAAGTGCAAAAGACCTTGGAGGATTGGGAATAGACATAATATGGGAGGTGGTGGGTCTGGAAGTTTGACCTAGATTATGTGGAGTCACCGTATGATCTAGAATCAGTTCAATGGGTTTCATAGAATCACCAAGTGAACGATATCTCATAGGAACAACTGCGGAACATGATGGTGGTGTGCCCAATATGTCATCTATTTTCTTTCCAATTTCTTGTGCACAGAGAAGGGTTTCTTGGTATTGTCTATTTTCTTCTTCATTTGGTGAAATGTCTTCAAAAAAGTTTAAACGAGTGCCAAATGATGCAATGGATTGTCCTATAGAGGTGTACCAAAATGGAGCATTGGGACCATAATCTGGATGGGTAGTATCATCAACATGAGCTTCTATGGGAGAATGAAATGAAGTATTACCCTGAGAAGGTTTTTGGACCAAGGGAGGCGAGTGTGAAGGATATGGACCTCCGCTTTCTAAAACCACATTCTCTCCCACTTGGGAGTTGGTAGCATCTCCTTAGTCCATAGCTTCCATAGGATTTTCTCCTGAAAGAGGAATAAAATTAGGTGGCAAGACCCTTACTCTTATGGACTGTCTTAACTCAACCAGTTTGTATAGCTCCTATCTAACCTAGGGTCTCAAAACTAGAAAACACACAAAAAATTTCCCTACTCAAGCTATAGGCCAAACAAGCGAATTAAATGATAGGAGGAGTTCAGATAGTCAGGTCTCTCACCAGGATTTTCAAGAAGGTGCCACTCACGATATACCTCAAGGGTATGTGTGTAATAATATTCCTGAATATTTTTTTCGGTGTATGGCTCCAAGTAAGATGACCAAAGGGATTTTCTCAGATAAATAAGGTATCTTAGTGTAGTCTCCCGAGATACACAAGGTACGTGGGAGCTCAAATCAGTAGTAGTGATATCTAATGCATAACCGTTCACAAGGGGCCTTCCTATATACAATCGAGTACATGAAGTACCTTTCTATATACCTCAAGGGTACATTAAAGGTCATTTGATAGACCAAAGGTAAGTCGAAGAACCGCATGAGTCTCGAGATGTAATGTGGATGAGTAATGACAATTCCTATGCTTAACGACGCCTGAAAACGTCTCTAGCCTATCACTCAAATTCCTATGTAAATTTTAACCTATAACTACTGTTAATTTTAAAGTGGAATTTTAGGTGAATGCATGGAATTTTGATAGAAAAAGTAAAACCATGCAGTATTTAGATGCAAATATTTCACTTTACCGTTCGTGGTATGCCTACTTATGGGCGGGAAAGAGAGTATTTTCTTTTCGTTTTAAAACAAAAATTCCCAAACAACTATTTTGAACAAATCAAAATCAAATACAAGCAACACATTCCAAACTCATTTTCCTTTTGTGAAAGAAATCAAAAGGGGAAGAGTCTCCTTTCCTAAACAAAAAACAAGAAGCACTCTACATGCATATGCACTCTATTTTTTGTTTTTTCTTAAAACATAGATAGATCTAACTTAAAACTACAATATTTTTTTCTTTTGGTGAGATAGTAATAATGCAAGAGAGACAAAATAACACAAAAAACCTGAAAGCTTGTGAGGCTAATCAGAGATCCAATGTTTTATGCCCAATAATGATAATAACCTAATCTCAGTAAAAAAAAAATCTTTTTTACAAGAGAGACAAGAGATCTAACTTAAAAATACAATAGTTTTTTCTTTTGGTGAGATAGTACTAATGCAAAAGAGAAAAAAGAACACAAAGAACCTGAAAGCTTGTGAGGCTAATCAAAGATCTAATGTCTTATACCCAATAATGATAATAACCTAATATCAGTCAAAAAAAATTCTTTTTTACAAGAAAAAAGAAGTCTTCTATGGAAACAAAAAATGAAATCAAGATGCTAATCAAATGGTTTTTCTTTCAATATTTATAAAATTAATGAAAAGAGAGCTTACTAAGACCTAAGCTTAAAAAAAATGCTTTCACAATCACAACCAATAAGCATGGAAGGAAATGAATAATCAACAATCCTAGTCTAGATTTTGAATTTTTCAATCAAACCAATCTTCACCACTGAATTTCCAACCACGAGCATTCAGATTCTAACACATAAGCCTGACAGTGCAGGGATAAAAGCAAAAAAACTCAAATTTTTGCACAAAATGATGAAAACCTAGTTTTGGAACAAGGCCTACCTGGGACCACGCTAGAGGGGTCTTGACAAAGAACTTCTGGACAAGCACCGCTTCTGGATAACGGAACTTAGGTGGTGTCATCCCTTATGTCTAAAAGAGTTCAGGTGGTGGCACTGCTTATTGCCAACAACAAATGTGTGGTTCCCTGAATAGATCCAAAACACAAGGAGAACAAAAAATCAAGTTAGAATTTAATCAGATCAAGTAAAAAATTGATGGATTGACAGTAAAAAAGAGCATATAAATTCAAAATAGTAAAGATCTAAACAAATCTGAAAGTTTCAAACCAAAATTCACTAATCCAGATGGAATATATGACTGAAGAGGGTTGGAGATGGAGCCTGGATTGGAACAAGAGTTCAAGAACTAAGGAAGATCATATCAACTCAGATTTGCACTGATCCCGAGCGGAGTTGCCAGATTTGTTATCATGAATATTGCACCTTCTGTGGACATAAACTATTTCTCTGGTCTGAATGGTCTAGATCTAGAAGAAATGAGTGAACGAAAAAGGATGAAGACCTTCCCTGAATACTGTAGACACCTAGAACACTGCTTCAATTGTGAACCTGTGTACCTGCAAACATATGCAACATACAAGCACATTAAACCTACCATAAAATTATCTACTTATCCATGTTAGTGACTAAGGAATCTAACAACATGTACATGCGAAATAAAAACAACAGTAATGTGGGATGGAAATTAGCTTTGCATTAAGAATGTATGGAGAAACTTACAACCATTTCCTTAGTGTCGAAAATCCCCTCCATGAGACAAACACTTCATCCCCATAAGCTCCAACTTTGTTCTCTATGCTCTCTAATGATTTGGAGTAGGTAGTCAATCCAACAGCATAACAATACCTCTATCATTCTCCCCCTCAACTATGGATATGAGCTTGTATTTATAAGGCTCAATGGATAGGAATAGTTGAGAGAATTGTGGGTGAGGTGGATCAAATATCCTACCATGGAGGATATCGAGCTCAAACTAACCCATAATGATAGGGATAAGGGAGGACATGAGGCTCAAGTTATAGAAGCCTCGAGAAACTTCTCTTTTTCCCATTTTACCCAGGATACCACTTTTCTTCCCTTATGACATAGCGGTTTAGATTTGAACCCCTTTTAGACCAAATACCACAGGCAGTGGCACCACTTCTCTAAAATAGGATACAGGCAGTGCTGAGCAAGGTACCACTCATCAGCCATAGGGAAAGCATAGTGCTAGGATTTTTCAAGTAGAATTGACAAACATAGCAATTTTCCACTCTAAGCTTTGGGATTAAGGGGAAACATAGAAGTTAAGGGTCTCATCATATGATGATGATAGGATTTAGGTATAACACATGTTCTTCTCCTATGGTAAATAATACATTGTATATGCAGTTGATTGGGTGTTTGGTTTATCTTACACACACTTGACCTGATTTATCTTATGCAGTTAGTGTGGCTTCAAGATACATGGATTAGCCTCATGAAATCCACTGGAGGGCAGCCAAAAGGATCCTAAATTTTTTTCAAGGAACAAGAACTAATGGGATCTTCTACAAAGCAAAATATGATCCTGATTTGATTGGGTTTACTGACAGTGATTGGGCAGGTGAAAGCACAAATTGAAAGTCTACATCAAGATATGTGTTCATGCTTGCAGAAGTGCCAATCAGCTGGTCAAGCAAGAAGTAGATTTCCATAGCACTCTCATCTATAGAAGTAGATTATATAGGAGCTGTAAATGCAACAATTCAATGTTTGTGGTTGCAGGGGATACTTGGAGAATGTGGCTTCGAATCAGAGTTTTCAATCATTATCTACTATGATAATCAGAGAACCATTCGAGTATGCAATGATCCAATTCAGAAGCAGTGAACCAAGCACATTGAGATCCATATGCACTGCATCAGACAGCTTGTGCATGATGGTACTATTATTTCTAAAGTTGAACCTCGAATGCTATGGTCAAGCTTAGAAAAATCCTAAATTTGTTTAATGGATAACTGGAAAATGAATCTATGGAATTGGTGGTAGGCAGATTTACTCCAGAAATCAATCTAGATTGAAAGAAAATAATGAACAACAGTATATATACCACAATCAAGACTGATAAGGAAAAGCTATAGTATGAATTTATGAAAAATATGAACCAGGTTCTGCATATAGTACTTAAGGATAACTTCACATTAATCGTCAGAATCTAGCAATGGATTAAGATGACATACACTAGACAAAATAACAACACATGAAATTCAATTATTGAAACATAAAGGCAGCTCATATGAATATAATCATTTCAAAGAAGCTAACAAAAACAGAGTTCATACATGCTCCTGCCACTCTAGTATCAGAATGTNGATATATATATATATATATATATATATATATATATATATATAAGACAACAAATCTAACCTCTTTAGCATTTTTTTTATCTAGTCTAATGTGTTTTTGCCAAGTTTAGCTAATCAAACAAGAAAATGACCCATGTCTCTATTTAATAGGGTTATACTTCTACTATGACTAAACGACTTAAATGAAATTCCACTTGCATTCATGGGTGAGTATTGGTGATCTCTTTGAGGAAGAGTCATCATCTATACCTAAATATACTCCAGCCAATATTTAGTTCGTAATCATAGACAACGACCCCTTCAAGATTCCCTGTATATCATCTATTAGCATTGATGCATCCACAACCTGCCAGGTTGGATCATGCAAGGCCTTATACTAGTTAGCTACTTTCTTCTGAAAGTCCAACTATTCATATCGTTCTCCTCCATAGTTGTAGTTGAAGCAATTATAAATGCATAATGATTAAATTCCAGCATGAATCATCTCTTGACATCCTCCTTTGTAGGCTTGCAGCCACAATGGTCAAATCACTAAACTTTGTGTAAGTGTAGTGCAATACTGCTGCTTCTTCCAATGTGATCTCATTTGGTGTTTTCATGTAATTGTGCCAATGATGTGCTCCATTTAGACGAAGGTACTCTTGAGCTCATGTGGCAGCTTTTCCATTACCATAAGTGAAAAAGTAATTTAGATTCCCTCGAGTTTCCAACTTATATAACCCAAAATATGTCTCCTTTGTAACATGGTCATAATTCTTCTTAAACATTGACACCTCGCTAAAAGGATCCTTTATGTCATCTCTTTCAATGGAACTCTCATAATTTGGGAAGACCACCATATCAACATTATTTGGAACATCTAATAACAATTGGCTTAGTGAGTACTCCCTGGCACATGCTAAATGAAGAAGATCATCGATATCAAGATGAATAATCAAATCTATGTTAGCTTCTGTTGACATCACAATTTCCATCTCCATATTTAGTGATTGTTTAACAAAGAGTTCATAGTTGCATGGCCGGAAAAAGAAGCTTGAAATCCATGTTTCATTCCAAATTCGACTTTATGGTATTATATCTAGGGAAGAATCTGATCGAGCCTTGCTGAAGTGCTTGTAGTAATACATATCAATACTCTTAGAAACTAAACCACTAAGAATAATGTTTCCAGTGAGTTGTAAGTACCCAGAAATTATAGGCTCAAAAACATCCTATTACCCTATTTTGGATCAATGGTGCAGAGTGATCCATGTTTTTTACAGATAACCAAGCTAGATGTAGGAAATGATTCCTCAATAATAGTCTGTGCATCATCATGAGGTGCTTGCAATAATTGATCAAATTCCTAATGCTATGGTTAATTATGATAGCCCATGTTGCGCTACTGAGAAATAGTCATACCATGAAAGACAACAGCACTGAAGTATGCATCCAACAAAATAACTGTGGAAATATTGCAAAACTTGACTTGAAGCTGAAAAAAGAGATATCATCCTTTTGTCCTTTTGGTAATCACCAAATCTCGAACACACATGAATTAAACACCTGGGTGATCTCTTCCATACCTTTGAATTGAAGTATATTCTTACTAGCAATTTGTCATTTTCACAAATTCTTGGACAAAGCATAAGAATTTGAATTTAACCTGTGGGATCAATTGAGGGCCACCTTAGATGAAACCTTTAGGTGTGGTGCCAAAACTTATAAATCTTGCTGGAACAGATCAGATGACAACAGGTACCATTGTTTTACTCTTCTGTGCATCTTCAAAACAAGTAGCATACATCTTCACCAAAGTTTTTTTTAGAAGACTTTGAACAATCTCAAATCACTACTGGAGATTTCTGATCATGCTATGAAGCATGATTGATGACAATATTTCCATTTTTTTTCTTGTCCATGTTTAATAAAGGATTTTCCCACTAGGATTTTTCCTCTTTTCTTAGTTGTATGGACAAGCAGTATGTAAAGGGTGACTAAGCCTTGTTTCTATTCCCTTAAGTTTTCTAATATTTACTCATAAACTCAGGATTAATGGGGGTTGTTAGGATAATCAACCCATAGTTACTTACATTATACATTAGTTTAATTATTTTTATCCTATTAACTAGTTTCCTAGATTCCATTCTATGTTAGTTTCCTTCTACATGTCCTAGAACTCAACACATGCTAAAACTAAGTCATGGAGTGCTTGTAAAACATCCTTGAAATGCAATTTAGCATGTCTTCTTTATTCCATATTCTCTAAAGCACATATCTGCTTTTTCAGAAAAGCTGCCCTGTTTTATTTCTGACTTAAGGCAAAAGGAAAAGCTAGACTAGGTGTACTTGAATTTTTTTTTCCCCACATCATCCTCCCTCCTTTTATCCAAATAAAAGAATGTATGACTTGTCTCTCTATCCCTATTTATCTTTCCCACTTGACTTAGCAAATTCATGAGCATCTACTTAGATTTGGAAACTACTTTATGCACCTGTGGGGGATTTTACTAGATTTGGTAAGCCTGCTTTTTGACTATTTCGATTGGCGTATTTATGCATTTGAATCTCTCAAGTAATTATATATTACAGCATAATATTAATTCATAATTTCAGCTATTGTACACTTACTCAATACAGATTAGTGTTATGCTCCAATTTCAGTCTCCTTTGGTGTTAATTTTGCATGTTTGATTAGCAATTTTGGGAGTGTAATTGTTTTATATATTGGGGAATTTTTTAATGGAAATCCTTTAAGAATGTAGAGAGATAATACCATAACCTTTCTAACCACTTAACGATCAACCAGAATCTAGGACCTTGGTGGTTGGAATTACAATGTTGTGGTTCAATGGTTCCCTTTCCCCATAGTCGCAAGCCTCTCCAAGATGAAACTTCCACAAAAGAAACAAGACATACATCACAACATTACCAACCAGAAAATACTAAATCAAATAGATTAATACTTATAACCACAAATAATAAGTGCATACCTTGGCAATAATTTCACTAACCCTGTGATTGTTTTTCCATGCTCTGCCTTTACCAGTGAAATACCCAACCAGAAATAGGCGAGTGGTAGGTGGTACTAAAATTTAACTATCTAAAATATGAAGAATAAATATATCCAAAATTTAATGGTAAACTTTGTATCTCAATCCAATATGATTTCCTTGGGTATTCCATGCAATAAAAATATCTCTTTTAGGAATATGTCAGCTATGTGAATTGCTTTATATGTTTAATTTACTGGAATAAAGTGTGCCACCTTGGACAACTTATCGAACACTACAAAAATGGAATCATTCTTATTCTTACTATTTGGTAAACCCATACTGAGATCCATACTGATAACCTCCCATTTCCATTCTGGAATTGATAACAATTGTAGCAACCATGAAGGATGTTGGTGCTCTACTTTGACGAGTTGACACTCTTGGAACTTTGCGATGAATAATGCTATGTCCTCCTTTCAATTAGGAAATAAAAATTGTTTATTTACTGTCGATATCATATTTCAATATCTCGAGTGCCCCGAGTAGTGATTTTGATGGAACTATGTTAGAATGTTGGACCTGATGTCTCCTCCCTCCGGGACATAATGTATCTCTTTGGACCACAATAGTCCTGTCTCATCTACCATATATTACTTATGTTGTTTGAATAACCTATATTCTTGAATATTTTTAATGACCTCAACATAGAAACAATCGAATCTACTTGTCGTTCTACTCCTATCCTCCAAATTCGAATCAGCTTGGCTCAAAGTTAACTCATACAACATATGAGCTCGTCAACTGAAAGAATCATCAATTTTGTTTTCCTTTCCCTTTATGTTCTTTAATTCGAAGTGGTACTCACTAAGGAAGGCCAGCCATCCTTCCTTCCTAGCATTTAAATCTTTCTGGTCAAACAAATACTTGAGACTCATGTTGTCTGTCTTTAGGAGGAACTTCTTCCCCATGAGCTAGCGCCTACACATCTTCAAGGGCTGGATAATGGTTGCTAGCTCAAGATCATGTGTGTGATAGTTTTGCTTTTTCTCTTTAAATTTCCATGATTCATAACAAATTGTGTAGTCATTTTGCATAAGGACTCTACAAATTCCATCATTTCTCGCATCTCTGCAAACAACGAAATCCCCATCATGATCGGCAATTCATAGTATAGGTGAAGTAGTCAAGAGTTTTTTAATATTCTAGAATCTCTCTTCACACTTGGTCGTCCACAAGAATTTTTTTACCTTCTTTTGTAAGGAGGCCATGGGACAAAAAATCCTTGAAAAATTTTGAATGAACTTGCGATAGTAAGAAGCTAGTCCCAAAATGGACCTAATATCAGTGACACAAGTGGGGTAGGCCATTCTTCGATGGATTTACTCTTTTATGGGTCGATGGCTATCCCTTTCTTGGAAATGATGTGACCTAGGTACTGTATCTATGGTTTTTAAAAATCTCATTTTCTGAGCTTAGCGTAAAGTTGGTGTTTCCATAACACTCATAGTAATATTCAGAGATGTTCCTCTTGTTCTTCATTACTCTTCGAATAAACTTTTATATCGTCAATAAATTCTAATACAAACTTATGCAAGTATTCACTAAAAATACTGTTATTCATGCACATAAAATTGTTTGGTGCATTGTTTAGCCTGAAACGCATTACCGCAAACTCATAATGGTCGTATCGAGTCTGAAAGGAGATTTTGTGTATATCTTAATGATGCATCCTTACTTGGTGGTATCTGGATCACAATTCGATCTTCGAATAGATGTTTTCTCCTTCGAATTGATCGAATAAGTCATCGATCCTAGGGAGTGGGTAATAGTTCTTGATTTTCATATTGTTGAAATGTTGGTAATATATGCACATTCACATCGTACAATCCTTTTCTTTTTACGAATAGTATAGGTGCTCCCCAAAGAGACACATTAGGTCAGATATAACCCTTCTCTATCAATTCCTTTAACTATAACTTGAGCTACACCAACTCTGGTGTGCTCATGCAGTATGGGGATTTTGAAGCCTGTAATGATTCTTGTGTTAACTCTATAAAAAATCTAAGTCCCACTTCGGTGGTATTCCTGGTATTTCCTCAAGAAATACATCTTTGAATTCTATGAAAATAAAAAATTCTTCAATTTGTTTTTTCTCTCAGCTTCTACATCACAGATGTTAACTGCAAAAAGTTTGCAACCCTTGCTTATAAATTTATTCACTTTTAAGGCAGATATCTGTCTCACAAAAATATTCTTGTGTATGCCTTGAATCTTTCTATAATTCCCTTTTCTATCTATGTATAAGATTGACTTGTTTAAATAGTCAATAATGACATGGTGTTGTTCCAATCGGTCCATTCCTATAAGTACGTCGTATGAACCTAATGACAGGATATTTAGGTCTACCCTAGCTGTAAAACATTCATGTCTACCTCATAATATTTTACTAAATCTAAAAAATTTCTTTTTGTATGAGTGGCCAGTTGCACTGGCCATGGTTTCTCATGTCTCTCTTTGTTTAGTTTACATGTTTCAACAATATTGGAGGAAACATAGCTTCGGAAAACACTAGGATCAATTAATATTGAAATAGAAGTGTTCAAAACTTCACCCTCTATTTAGACCACAATGGCATGATGGTATGCTTCTCGAGCCATCGAGTGTCGCATAGATCCAAGCTGTACTATTAATGTCTTCTATTATTGGGTCTTCTTGTAAGTTATGTAGTAATTCATTATTCTTGTTTGGGTAATATTTGGTATAATGGGGCCCTTCATATTTCCAACATATAACCTGTAGTGGGAAATCCTTGTGTCCTCCATTTGGTTATGGTCTACTGTAATTTGGTGCGGGAACATTTGGTCCTACACCAGTTTTGTTGAAATTTCTGTTAGATGAGAAACTATTGTTATGTTTATGATAGGGTTGTGGCTTAGAACTCGGCTTTCTGGATTCTTATAAGGACCTAAATATGTCTCGATTTATGTTCATATATTCCTGTCTCAATTTTCCATGTTCATAACTGTTGTCTAGCATTATGCAAGGTGGTTTCTATAGTTTTGAGCATGTCAAACTCAATTCTCTCTCGAAAAGTTGGAGGGAGACATCCCAAAAAAATTTGTCTCTTGACCTTTTCATCCTTTATGTAGGGTACGTACTGCAATAGATCCAAAAATATCTTGATAAATACATTCATAGTTAGGGATCCCATATTTAATTCATGGAATTATTTTACTTTTCCTTCAAATAATAATTTAGACATGTAGTTTCTCCTAGAATATTCTGTGGTAAGTACTCTACCCGATCTCTTTTACCTCATCTCTCTTAGTATGTTTCAGGTCTCTCACCATATGGCTTCCTTTCCATTTAAATTGTAAATGGCCATCCGGGATTTCATCTCGTTGGAGTAATTATGTACTTGAAAGTATTCATTCATACCCAAGAGCCATTCTTTAGCCTTCTCTCTGGTATTTATTTCCCCTTTATCTTTCGAATTATACATGAATGCTATAATCATTTTCGGCCTTTTCTTGCAAGGAGAGGGTGAACCATCACCAAAAGAAGTGGAATATTATTTTCCTATGAATTCATGGGTGTGTTCTTCTTGATCCTACTACTCTGGACTACTGGTCCTTCTTTTATGATGATAAATTTCTTTGGATTTGTTTGTTTAGTGGGTAGGTTGTACATGAGGGTTTACTCCTATCAAGTTATAAAGTAAAGTTTCATTTATTACTTTCTCTTCCCTTCTTTCATTCATTTTTTCATATTTAAAACTTTATAGATATGCTTATAAACTCTGTATAGTCTTCATTAGGCTAGAATTCAGTTCCACCATGAGTTATTATTTTCGAGTTGGGAAATCTAGGTTCCTTTGTCAATTGTTGTTCTCTTATGTGTCTATGATTTGGACTCTTCTTTATATCTGCAATTGAAATAGTCAGTAACAAATAATCTTTTGTTAGTTTACAAAATCACAAATAAAGTTTTGAAAGATTTATTTATGCAATAGATGCTCAGTAGCAGCCATAAGGTCTCTAAGTGTTGAAACTAGGCTCTGATATCACTTTTAATATACCCAAAATCCATAAATAAAAAAATTGTAGGTTCAATAACACTGCTAAGATCTAACGGACATCTATTCTCAACTTCAAAATTTTAGAAACTTAACAGGAACTATACTTGTGTTGTTGTTCTAATTTTCCCTCGTAGGTTATTACATCTTATTATGATTATGATGATATTTATTATCATTTGCTTATGTACTGATGTCCTTGTATATTGGTGTATTTGATTTAGTTTAATGATGTTCTGATATCGCTTGTTTATAACGGATCCTACTTTTATGCAACCTAGTCTTATTTACTAAAATGACGAGGCTAACTGACCTCTACTTCCAAAGGGGAGCAATGGATGGATTCTCCTAACAACTCAATCAGAAATATAAGGAAACCTCCTATAGCTTGGGATTACTTAGTTCTTATGAACAAATGCATGATGTATCATTTGTTTCACAGTTGTTAATTTGATGATCCTACGCTACATGTGCATACTAAAGAAGGGACAAGACCTATCTCATGAAGTTTATAAACCGAAAACACTAAGGGTTTAATGGCTTGGTATAAAACAAAACCAAAATAAACAAGGCATAAACTATAGGGGAGGTGTAAAAATAAACTACTTAGTGGAAGGTAGTTGTCACATTTGATGTGAACCATGTGATGGTTGCATGGCTCCCTCCACATTGGTGTAGACTTAAACCCAAAACTAGTGTTTTGAAAATCATTCTTTGCGTGGGGATTTTGTTGAGGGGAGCGATTTCCCTAGTTGGGGATTTTGCTGGAAGAGGGTGAGCATGGAAGAAAAATCATAGGGTTGTCGAAATTATTGCCAAGGTATGCACTTATTTGATGTGGTTATAAATATTACTCTATTTGATTTAGTATTTTTGGTTTGGAATGTTGTGATGTATGTCAGTTTTATTTTGTCGAAGGTTCATATTGGAGATGCTTGCAATTGTCGAGAAAGGGAACCATTCAACCAGAACATGGTAAGCCCAACTGCCAAGGTCCTAGCCTCTAGTTGATTGTTAAGTGGTTAGAGGGGTTAAAGGAATTCTCTATCTGCATTTTTAATGGATTCCCATTCATAAATTCCATGGTTTTGATAATGAGTTGATGTGTATAGAAATCATGGGGTTTTAGGTTTTTTATGTGACGGTTCAGGAAATTGTTCATAATGTAAATTTAATCGTTACTTTGGTGAATTTTCTATTCAAATAACAAACTATATTTGGATTTTCATGGTTGAATGTTGTTATATGTTCTTGTTCTTTGCGTTGATTAAATTTAGGAAAATCATGGTTTGATGAGAGCCTAGGAAAGCTTTTAATGGTGAAAAATATATCTCGTTATGTAAGCCCTGTATTTGTTTTTGAATGCTTTCAGCTAGAAGAAGAGTTTGTAATTCGTGACTCTATTTAAACCCTTTGTATTTTATTTAAGACTTAAAACGTAGTCTATGTAATTGGTTTTAAAGTCTACGTTTTATGTCTGTAAAATTGAAGTTTTATTAATTAGATTTAATTTTGGAAAGCATTGTCGAGAGCACTGTATTTATAAATGAGGGTTTAAGAGTTAATAATTCCATTGCCAGCAATGGAACTATGATAATACGGTTGTAATTATTATTTAGGCATGAATAATTTTGGTCTATGATCATGCTGTATATTTCAGGAAATGTTAATGTGATTTAGTTTGAAACATAGAATCTTGACCATTAACTTATATTTGTTTTTTACAATATGATTGTTTCTCTTTTATATAAAAGCAAAATTCAAAGCCCCAGCATTGTTCTTTATTTAATTCTTAATGTGGTTTAATATTTTTATATGCCAATACTAAAAGTGTGGCCCTTCTATCTATAGGGGTTTGGAAACACAACCGTAGGGGTTTTGAAGGTTGATTGATTGGTTTTGTTATTTTAGTTATTTTATTAAAAATTAAAGAGCACGCTTTGTGGCCAATTCTTTATGGAAGTGGAAGAATGCTGGGTTATCATGGTTTGTTTATGGCTTCTGCCAACACTTATGGGATTCGATTTTTAATGGATTATTGCTATTTTGAAATATTGTTTTTAAAAGGATTAGTATATTCCAACATTTGCTTAATAGGTTTTGATGTTTGTTCGGTATCGCGATACCTTGGATCCCTTGTCAGGATGACAGGATATTTTGTTTATTTTTTATAAGAATTTAAATAGGCTTCCAATCAACATTGTTTCATAGCGTGTGCAGTTAAATTTATAATTATGGAAAAGTTTGCTAAATGAGGACTTGGATTTCCAAGGGATTCAATCCCAAGATCATTATTATTTTTTTATCATTGAGTTGTAAAATGCTAAATTAATTGATAGTTTATTTATTTGGTTAAGTTCATAAAGAGCTATGTTTTCTTAAAATGTAAAGCATGACTCCCATCCAATGTTGTGTGTAGTGTTTTAGGGACGATGTTGAAAATTTAGGACACACTCGTAGCATGGATAGGTAAGTCACATCAGGTTTCAACCTATGGATCACTACCTTGTCTTATTATTAGTATGAACCATTTATTTAAGTGATGGTTATTAATTGGTTATAATGGTAAACCTTCATGGGTGCTATGTATTGTTATGCTAAGTGTTTTATTTGTAAAATTAGGCTTAACCTTGCCTGAATATTTGTTTAAGTGTTGAGCTTAATAATATAGTTTTAATAAAAGAGCTCCAACACTAGCATTGCTTGGCTCAATAGAATGCTTGATTTGAAAAACATCTCTGCCCTATATTGATAAAATGATTCAATAGATAATTTATATTGTTGCTGGGATGTAGGGTTTCTATGTGCAGATTCAATAATATTTACTATGTTTTGGGAAATGTTTGATCATAATGTTTTTAGCATGACTAACTGTTAAATCTAGTCGAAACCCCAATACTTTATAGAATATTTGAAACTAATATAACACATTACTTATAATAAGTGTAACTTAGATTCTACCCTTCTAATAAAAAAATTCAAATAATTTCGTTAGGTAGATGAAGGATGATGTTCAACATACAATTCTTCATAGTTGTAACCTCATCTTGTAACATAATTATAAACATGTAATAAAATATGAAATGGAGGAAACATCTCACCTTTAATTACGTAGCTCGAAATGGTTGTAACACCATGCACACTTAAACACGCAAAAATAATAAAATACTCTGTATTTTTTATATCTTAGGAATGATAATGGGATGACTATGGAACTGCCAGATTCCTCCCAACTATGACCCGAAACCAATCATGGTTCTAAATAGGACCCCCAGAGCTGGATCCAACATAAAAGAGATCTAGAAACTCCTAACGATGAGTCTTATAGGTTTCAAAAGTTAGTATCTGTATTTCTTTAAGTGCTGGTTTGGAAAATGCTCTCCAATCCCGTCCAGGAATAATAACCAAATCCCCAAGCCTTCTTTGAGATTTTAATTTTACAGATAATATTTGGAAAAAGGGAAGTTGGTTTAAGTTCAGTTAAATCAATATTTTACTATTTTCTTGAGCTTATCCATATGAAATTGAGCACATAGATATTTGTATAAACACACAACTCACAAGATAGATCAGACAATTTAATCAGCAATTGAAGAATGAAACAGTGCAAAAATGGCTCAGCAACTGTGAATGCTTTCATTAATAAGAAAGTAATTAGATGATTAATTACAATGTAATACAATGGATAAATAACCACATGCAATTCGAATCCACATGAGAAAATTCAAATTGATTAGACTCTACTTGACTATAGGTAACTAATACCTTTTCTAAATCATTATTGGAGGACTCAATAGTTAACTGACCTTGTATAAACCATTAATAGTGTTCATCGGAGTTCTAGAACACAACTCAAGTGTCTAATTCAATGTTAACTAAGGCTAACTGACTATGGCATGTGAGAAATGTGCCTCTCCTGCATGCATCCATGCAAACCTAGTGCTAACTGAGTGTAGAGGACTAGAACTGAATGTAACTGACTCCTAACTCAGCTTGACTAGTCAGTAATTGAAATCAAATGATGAAGGTTGGTGTTGGCACTCCCAGTGGCTCCTAAATTGTAGGGATTGATCTAGGAGAATCCTAAACTGATGCATGCAAGTGTAATCAGTGGCAATAGGACTCAATTAGTGTTCCCCACACTTTAGTAACTTGAACATGTGGCCCAATTAAGACAAGTGGACCCAATGGTTCCAGTGACTAAAAATAGACAGGATGGACTCCCTATTTAGACATGAATCCTGATTTAGACATATGACCAAATTGGAAAAGGGGGGATTAATAATCCTAACACCCCCCCTAAATGCTAACTTGGACAATCTGTGGGTTTTGGTGACTAAGACCATAGGTCACCCATTACATCAAGTAAAGTAAAATAACTTCTCAATATAAGGAGTTTGGGAAAAAACCACATGGGAAAAAAGCACCCCCTCTATCTAAGCAGATAGAATCTGGATTCAAATTTGAAAAACTTGGAACTATGTTGTTGCAACCTTCATCTCTGTGATGTACTGAAGTAGCATGAATGGTGTTCTGTGCATAGGTATTATGGGTCTTGACATGTAGACTTCTCCTTCTTGCCCGAAAATATTGATGGAAGGAAGGAGGAATGTAACATTTGCCTCTTTCTGGCTGAAGAGGTGTATGATCGACTCTATTATCTTGAAGGCAGTGTGACTAATCAAACCTTGGCATGTGACATCTTACAGGAAATTTGTTGCATCTCTATGAAGGAGGTAGGATTGCATGGCATAGCACAAGCTTCTCTATCTTCTGAATGTCAGATGGATTTCCAATCATCTTCCTAGCTTCCTTCTTGGTAGTAGGGACTGAATCTAAATCTGAATCTAAATGAATATTAATCTCTTGAACTGATACAACTAGTTCTACAATACTAGTGGAAACTTCAAGAGAAGGAGATGGAATGTTTTTACCTTCTTTTTTAGAGTGCACTAGTTCTGAAAAAGTCATTAAGTGTGAGAACTCATATGCCTTGTTGTTATGATTTGTAATACCCTTCGCTATGATGTTCTCAGTAAAGATATCTGTGATCTCCACTAAGTCAAGACCAAACATTACTCTCTTTGGAGAGCCAGTATGAGTCATCTGGTATACAGATAACAAGTTTGAAGCTAGGGAGGGAACACAGAGCACATCTTTGAACCTTCCATGTTCAAGTTTGATAGAGCCCTTCCCTTTGGTTTGAACTTTACTATTATTTCCCAGCTAAATAATAGGATCATTAAAAGATTGTAAAGAAGAGAATGATTCTCTAGATCCAACCATATGATTGGAAGCTCTAGAATCAATGAGGAAGACATGCGATGTTGAGCAATTGGCCTTTAGCACATCACCTCTTTCAAAGAAATATTCAATGTCTTCTATGTGTTCTATTTGGTCATCCTTCCTTGCACTAACAGGTGTAAAAATTTTATGTTTATTCATAATAAGAGTCATTTCATCAATTTGTCTTCTCATGCAGGAGCTATCTAGACAAAATCTGTTGGTTCTTAGGGCAGACCCGGGTTCTATACTTTTATCTTCCAACCAACAAACAGACCCACAGTGTTGGCCCTTTCAGCAACAACCTGTGAATAGGTTGCAGTCTCACCCGAAACAGCTATGGGGTGCCACAGAATCAGGTTTCTGCAGGCGCAAGAGGGATATTATTGTACCTTTAGTATTAACAAATAATAATTATGCAATGAATAGCTTCGACATTCACTTAAATAGCTTCGTAGTTTAGATAAAGATAGTTTCTTGCTTAACCCTTACCTGGGAATTCACAATGAAGTTAGCACTTAACAGTTTATCTTACTTTATCACTTATATACTTACAAAATGCATAAAACATAACAGAAAAAACTCAAAAAGAACCACCACAACACAAGATATACGTGGTTCACCCCGAGTGTAAGGGCTACGTCCACAGAACTGCATTTATATTTAACTCTTTACAAACACATAGTTCTAATCTGCGCACTCAGCTGCAGATCTCTTCAATCACCCAAAGCCACACACTTAGCCGCAGATCTATGCACTCAGCTGCAAAATATTTCTTACAAAACCCCTCTGTGCACATAGCTGTAGAGGTTGTCCACACACTCATCTGGGACTTATCCTTCTTACAAAATCCCTAATACAGACCTTAGCTTCTTCGCATCAAATTATCATCATAAGATAAATCATTAAAGACCTAACCTCACTCCTTTACATAAGTGCCTATTTATACAAGGGAACTATTACAAAACCATGGGCTTAAACCATGGGCACCCAAAAACCAAAACCATGGGTTATTTACAAAAAGAGGGGCTTTGACCGAACCCCGAAACCCCTAAGACTATTTTGAACCGCAACTCCACTTACAAGCTTCGCACCAAAACCGCGGAGTTGCCAAAACTAAGGACCCTTAAGGTTGGAGTCCCAATAAGTCCCTAAGACTCACCAGTGTCCCATCCTGAAACACTCTGTTGCTTGCCTGGTGGGAGAATCTTGTTGGTGAAGATAGTAAACTGTTTGTTGAGGCTGTGCATGTTATCATCAGCTGCTTGCTCCTTCTTCACCAACTCCTGCAATGTTGTTGCTGATGCTTCACTGGCCTTTTCCTGTGCAAATGCATCATAATCCTTCAGAAGTTTGAACTGGCTGTCCACAGTAGTGCTCAAATCCAAGGCCTTGTTGATTAGGGGATGCATAGAATTTTCCAACAGTGTTGCTTTCATTCTGCACGACTCAATTTCCTACTAGATTTCATTGCTTTGCTTTACCTTGAGCATCTTCTACATAGGAGGCAGATTCTTAATTTCTGCTTTCACTGCATCCAGCTTTGTCTGTCAATGCTTGATGGTTTCTTGCAGCTTTTCTACTTTTGGATTGTTCTGTAGGTTTTCCCAGGCCTTGACGCTTTCCTCTAGCAGTTTTGCTGTGCTGCTTGCAATATCTGATATCTTTGTTACTGAGGCCTGAATATCTCTACGGTGTTGTTCCCTGACATCTGGTGGACTTTCAGGAATGATACGGAGTTGAAGCTCTGTAATATGAGCCTCATGTTCTGCTTTGAGCTTCTCAATATCACTTCGATATTGTTGTGCATAGTCTTTTAGCTTGACTATTCTTTGCTCTGGTTCTTCTTCAGGCTGTATGTCGAAGTCAGGGAGACTTCGACATGCCTCATCCACTGCTCGCGCTATCGTAGCCTGCTTGCTTTCTGCTTCCCTCTTCTTCCGTTCTGCTTCTTCCAAATGCGCTGCGAGGCTCTCACTCTACTTCATGGTATTCTCTAACTGCAATTGTGAGTAACTGTCTCGTGCTTGGATCTCCTTCATGATTGCTAATTGCCAAAGATGCAGCTTCGCCATAAACAAATTGGTGTAATCTATCCCAACTGTCATGCTCATCTGTGAGTGAGATGTTGCATCCATTATTATGAGTGCTACACTTGGAACTTGTCCTTTGTTATCCCTAGCTGGCGATTTCCTTATGTCTAGTTTCACGCTTACTGGGGCACTGCTTGCTGCAGCGCCAGTTGTTGATTTTTGTGCTAACTCCTTCAGTTCTGAGATTCGCTGAGCTACGCAGGTGAGTGCATCAAGGTGCGTAGCTGCAAACTCTGACCATTTGTTGGTAAATACTTTTGTGGACTTTGTCAGGGCCTAATCAAGCTCTTCCATCATCACAGCGGGCTCTTAGACGATGTTCTTATCCTTTGACGCCTTCACTTTCTTCCTAGGCTGAGGTTTGGTCACTTCCTCTGCCTCTGGCGACTTCTACTTATTTGGTCGATTGGGGTCTGAGATGGTTTTTATTGAATCTTCTTCTTCTTCTTCATCTCTGCCATCTCCACCCTGGTCACCTTCACTCTGCTGTGACTCACTCTGTTCTTCACTTTCTTCGAGTGGGTCATTATCCTGCGTCTGACTAGGGCCTGCACCCACATTGGTGACTGGAGGGACTGGAATGTTGGGCTTTGTCCCTGTGTCCTTCATCCATTTAGTCGACCACTGCTGAACTATTGCGAGGATGTCTTCTTGGGTCACCACATATGGCAACTTCCAGCATGCATGTTTATCATCTGCGTGGGCCTGGATAAAGACATTGTGCATGTCAGCTTTGAAGTTGGCCACTCCCACATACTGAGAACATAGCTCATTTCTAAGCCACACTGTCTTCAAGATCTCATACGAGATACTCATTGAATAAAAGGCGTACACATAGTTCGTCATCTACTGTAAAGCCTTGTCCTGCGACACCCACAGAGATGCGTACCTTTCCACATGAGGCATCTGCAGAGGCACATCAACAAACTGCACCTTAGTAGGTTCTTTCCATCCTACAAGTGCAATAAGCACTATCAACCATGAATAGTGAAAGGGTCCACCTTTCTCCTGTGCATCACAGACATCTTCGAGGAATTCCTTAGCAAGGTAGTCTACCCATTTGTAAAGGTAGCCTTCAACACAGTTCGTAGCATTACTGACAATCGGGGCAGACACTTCATTTGGTCTACACTTCCTCAATAATTTGCAGGCTAAGAGCTCAGCTGCAAAGAAAATGTTTTGGTGTCGAATTGTCGAGGTTTGATACCATCGTTTTCCTTTCGTCAGGCTGAAGTGGTCCTTCATGCTCTGTGCCAGATTCGTATCCTCGTGTTTTGAAACAAATTCAATCCCAGAATTTGGCCCTTCCTTCGGCAAGCCTGTGATCCTATGAATGAGCTCGACATTAATAGGAATTATCTAGTCTCCTTTCCATAGGTGCCCATCATGCACCAATGCCAATAGCTACTTGACCACCATGGTCACCTGTGTGCTACGACTGAAGTGGGGGACATTTAGCATCTTCAATAAGCCAACTTTCTCCAAGCCAGCAACCCACTACTTCACTTCCAGCAATGTCGGTCCAGTCTCCAGATAGTTGACAGAGTGCAAGTATGTTCCAGGTGCGAACTGTGGAAACTTCCCATGATCATTCGTATCGTGTTCTGCGTACTTAAGCCGAACTATTTTCCCTGTCATGGTTCCAACAAACTACACACCATGTGGCAACGAAGGGGTGCGTAATGTGAACTTTGATGTCTGTCGAGGGTGCTGAAATCCTGGTCGAACAGGTTGAAGATATGGTGGATGCTGTGGCACAATGTTCTCATCCTCACCGAAGTCTTCAAAACCTTCAAGATTCATCTCAGGTTTCTCCGGTGTCTTTCCTGATGGCTTGTGCCTGTCTTTGTTTCGCTTAGAGCGTACTTCTGGTTTAAACTTCTTCCTGGTAGATCGTGTCTGCATTGGTTGATTCGGTGCTGGGCGAGTCTCTTCGTGGGATGTAGATGTAGGTGGGTTGCTCATAAGGTTTTGTAGCCCTCTCTGTCTAAATTCTCTTAACAATTCCTGAACTTCGCGAGCAGCTGACATGGGCTGAACTGTAAAACTCACAAAAATGTGTAATGCGGGATTCGCAGGCCTGGATGTCTTCTTATAGAATCCAACGACCCAATATGCCACAACTGTGCATTAATGACACCAAATATGACAGAGATATTGTCCAAACGGCAGTAGATTTCCCAAAATCTCATCATTACAGGAAATTAATGTAGTTAACTTACCGGCCCCACCAATTCTGATTTTTTTCAATGGTCGAATTTTAAACTCCGACACACCTTTCTTCTTCAGCACAATCAGTAACTTTGGCTATGCCATGATAAGGGTATTCGGCATAATAAAGGCCTTCAACACATCCTGACACCACGACAGAATTTCTTCGACAGCCTCAATGATTCCTGCGGCAAGCATCTTTTCTAGCTCCATCCTGACTTTTTCTTTATATCTTGGGTTCAACCTATAAGGGTGCTACTTCACAGGCTTTGCACCAGCTTCCAAATGAATTTTTATTACTCCGATATCACCAAGGATACCTTTCATTTCTGAGAACTTTGACGGGAATAACTCCTAATACTCATGGAGAAGTTGGGTCACTTTGCTTACCATTTCTTCATCCCAATAATGTCCAATCGTAGTGTACTTGGGCATTTCCTCTGATCCAATGTTGACTTGCCTTGTCTTCAAGGGATGAGTTACTTTAGGTGCTTCGACTGCTGGTCCATGTACTTTGCAGTGTCCTTTTGACTCAGGAATATTAATGTTGCAAGGGTCATCATCTTCATCGATGGCGAGGTTATAGAATTCTACTGCATTAGCTTCTTGTTCCTTCCAATCAGGTTGATACTCAGTTATTTCTTTATCATCAAACACCTTAGTATGGATCAAAATAATAGCTACGTATAAACCAGGACAAACCTCATTAATAGAAAATGTAAGCGCAAAACTATCAACAAGACTATCCCAAAGAACCATGGTGAAGCTCCACCTCTACATACTAGTTCTTTTCTATAGGTTCTAGAGTGTGTACAAACCTATGTACCCATTCTTCACAAGGTACATGCTTCCATGCTTCATAACACTGCTCCAAATGTTCCTGAGGGATAGTCTGACCATTAAATTTGCTGCGCATCTCCTGAGATTGGTCCATGAATCTCAAGCGAATAAAATTTTGACAGGCTCCCCAAGTGTGAATATACTTTTTATGACCATTCCACCATCTGGAAGCTGTGGCTCTGAATGCTGAATCTAGAGTCTCCATTTTCTATGAATCTGGTACTTGCTCTGAGAATTGTACAATAAAATATTTTGGGTCTGTCAAGCCATCAAAGGTAGGTAAGATTCTTTTCTGTGAGCCAAGCCATCTGAGAGACTTGGTAATTCTTGCACATCGATGTCCGTGTAGTTCATAAAGTCTATTCTTCCAATTCTCTAGGCCTTCGTCTAGTTCGCTCATGCAAGAACTATCACACTGCCAATCCATTATACCTTCCGTAGGGTTAACATAGTATTCTTCTTTAGATGTAATGTTGTAGATATGATCCAAAATATCCTGATCTCCATCTCTGACTGGCTTTGTGTACCTTTCTCCTTGGGAAGGGTCCAACGAGACTATGACTCTCAAGCCTTTTCCTTCAAAAGTCATATGTCTAGTCTTAAGGTTAATTACTGCATCATTGTCTATTGCCCATTCAATTCCTAGCAAGGTTGGATAGGGGTTTCTATCATCAATTATGTCAATTACTTCAAAATCTGCCAAGGTGTTGACTCCATCTATATCTACGGGTACACTAGGGAATATTCCTAAGGGTGCAATATTCTGCTGATTGGCTAATCTCAACTGTATAGGGGACCATTCCAGCGTAGGTTTTCCCATTTGTTCCCAAGTCTACCTGGTTAGGACATTCACTTCTAATCCCAGATCTAAAATGATATCAGTCATGTCATAATTGCCTATCTGAGCATGCAATCTCATTTCTCTTCCAGCCCTTATAACTCTATTAACAGTTTTTTCCTTACCAGAGCTTTGCTGAGGTTCGCAAGATGCAATAATTTTCTGTAACTCATTCAAACCATTATGATTTCTTAAGAGATTCATACAACTCTGTAAAAATGATGTTAATGTACTTACTTGTTCTGGCGAAGCTTCTTGAAACAGTAGTTGCTGTTGCGTAGTTGCTGTTAGGATTATTAATCCTCCCTTGTCCAAATTTGGTCATATGTCTAAATCGGGATTCATGTCTAAATTGGGATTCCATCCAGTCTATTTATAGTCATTAGCACCATTGGGTAAACTTGACCTAATTGGGGCACATGTTTCAATTACTAAAGTGTGGGGAACACTAATTGAGGCCCACTCCCACTTATTGCACTTGATTGCATAAGTTTAGGAGCCTCCTAGATTAATCCCTACAATTTAGGAAGCGACTGGGAGTGACGAAACCAACCAAGGTCAGTTCACTTCAGTTAATGACTAGTCAATCTAAGTTAGGAGTTAGTTACATTCAGTTCAAGTCCTCCACATTCAGTTAGCGCTAGGTTTACTTGACTTCACACATGTGGAGCGCATTTCTCACCTACCACAGTCAGTTAACCATTAGTAAACACTAAATGTAACACTTGGTTGTGTTTTAGAGCTCCGACGAACAACGGTTATGATTTAGACAAGGACAGTTAACTACTAGGTCCTCTGATAGTGATTTAGACAAAGTCTTGGTTACCTACAGTCAAGTAGAGTCTAATCAATTTGAACTTCCTCATGTGGATTCGAATTGCCTGTGGCTATTAAAGCCATTTTACATTATGTTAATTATCATCTGAATTACTTTTTTGATTAATGAAAGCATTCACAGCTGCAAGCCTTTTGCATTGTTTCATTCTTCAATTGCTGAGTAAATTGTGACATCTTCTTTGTGAGTTGTGTATTTGTCTGCAGATCTATATGCTCAAATTTACATGGTATCAGAGCCTCAGTGGACAAGACTCCTCTCCTCCTCATATCTCCAGCCAGATCATTTTTTTTTAGCAAAATTGCTCCTTCTAGTACTGCACCAGAAGCAGAGAATTTACCACTTAATACCCCAAGCAAAGGAATTGTTGATCAAGCTTGCTTGATTAACTAAGCTGGGTGTGAAGGAAATTCCAAAAGTGTAGACTATTGACCTTACTTTGTATGTTTGATTGTGTGACAGGTTATCATCTTTTCTTATAGTATTCTCTACAAGCAGCCTCTTCTTCTCACTGCATTCGCTACAGCAGCTCAGTCTTTCTTATTTCATTCAAAATGGCTCATCCAATGGATCCTCTCACTCCCTTCAACTATCACGAGTGGAAGGATGACATGAAAGTATTTCTCTACACCAAGCATCTCTTCAGACTCATAGAAGAAACAGAGGAAGAGCCAGAATCAGATAAAGACAAAGCTAAGTACATGAACATGCTTGATGAATCCATTGGACTCATGTCCTCCTCAGTCTCTAGAGATCTTCGATTTCACATCCAAGACTTGGACACTCCCAAGGAGGTTTGGGACAAGATTGCTTCCTTATTTGATAAGCATGATGAGATGAGGATCCATCAGCTAGAACATGATTTGATTACTCTCAATCCATCAAACTTCGAAGCTCTAAATGAATTCTTCTCAAAGTTCAAGAACTTGATATATCAGTTGAAGCAATGCAAAGTGAAGAAGAATGAATATCAGCTCATCCTTGATATTCTCACCAAGCTCAATTCAGACTACTCAGTCTTTGTATCCACCTTCCAAACAGTAAGTCTCACTACTCCAAATTGGAAGATGCCCACTCTTAATGCTTTCATCCAATCTCTTATTTCTGAGAATGATAAATTGATCCAAATGGGGATCATTCGATCTCCCAAAGATCTAGCTCTTGTTGCAAGAGGAGATAAGGTAGCGAATGAAAAAGGGAAGCAAAGAGATGAGTCCGAGTAGTCAAAAGAACCTTCAGGTTCGAAGAGAAGCAAGAAGAACGGAAAAGGCAAGGTCCTTTGCCCTTACTGTGGAAGGGGCTTCCATTCAGAAAGCTCCTATATGAGAAGACAACTTGATGAAATGGCTCTTCTTTTGAAAAAGCACAACATTTCTGTACCTGCTAGCACAAGGAATAAAGACTCTGAAGAAGAAGAAGAAGAATACCAAAGGAAAGGACATGCACTGAAAGCTTGCTGCACATCAACACCTGCCTTCCTCATTGATTCTGGAGCTTCCAACCATATGGCCGCATCTAGAGAATCATTCTCTTCTTTTCAGTCCTTTGATGGTCCTAGTATTTATATGGGAAATAACAGTAAAGTTCAAACCAAATGGAAGGGATCTATCCAACTTGAACATGGAAGGTTCAAAGATGTGATGTTTGTTCCCTCCCTGGCTTCAAACCTGTTATCTGTCTATCAGATGACCCATACTGGATCTCCAAAGCGAGTGATATTTGGTCCTGACTCAGTGGATATCACAGATATCTCTACTGGGAGCATCATAGCAAAGGGTATTGTGAATCATGCTTCAAAATCATATGAGTTCTCACATTTCATGCCTCCTTTAGAACCAGTGCACTCTCAGTAGCCACCTGCAAGGGAAGGTAAAACCATTGCATCTACTTCTTTTACAGCTTCTAATAGTATTGCAGATCCATCTATATCAGTTTATGACATTAAGATTCAGGGTGACTCAGATCTAGATTCAGTCCCTACTTCCAAACTGGAAGCTAGGAAGATGACTGGAAACTCACTTGACACTCAGAAAGGAAAGACTCTTGTGCTATGTCATACTATTTTACCTCCTTCAGAGAGATGCAATAGACTTCCTATAAGATGGAATATGGCAAGGGCTCAGTCTTACTACATTCAGAAGAATGGATATGATCATACACCTCTTCATTCAGCAAGAGACAAAGGTTACATTCCTCCTTCCTCCCATCATCATTGTTGGAGAAGAAGGAGAAGTCTACATGCCAGGCCCCAGAATACCTGTGCACATCACACCATGCATGCTGCTTCACTACCTCACAGAGATGAAGATTGCAGCAACATATTTTCAAGTTTTTCAAACTTGAGACCTGATTCTACCTACTTAGCTAGAAGGAGGGATTTTTTCCCATGTGGTTTTTTCCCTAGCTCCTTGTATTGAGCAGTTACTTTATTTTACTTGATGTAATGCGTGACATATGGTCTTAGTTACCAGGGCCTACAGTTTGTCCAAGTTAGCATTCAGGGGGGGTATTAGGATTATTAATCCTCCCTTGTCCAAATTTGGTCATATGTCTAAATCGGGAGTCATGTCTAAATCGGGAGTCCATCCAGTCTATTTATAGTCATTAGCACCATTGGGTAAACTTGACCTAATTGGGGCACATGTTTCAGTTACTAAGGTGTGGGGAACACTAATTGAGGCTCACTGCCACTTATTGCACTTGATTACATAATTTTAGGATCCTCCTAGATCAATCCCTACAATTTAGGAAGCCACTGGGAGTGCCAAAACCAACCAAGGTCAGTTCACTTCAGTTAATGACTAGTCAAGCTAAGTTAGGAGTCAGTTACATTCAGTTCAAGTCCTCCACATTCAGTTAGCGCTAGGTTTACTTGATTGCACACATGTGGGGCACATTTCTCACCTACCATAGTTAGTTAACCATTATTCAACACTAAATGTAACACTTGGTTGTGTTTTAGAGCTCTCATGAACTCCGGTTATGATTTAGACAAGGACAATTAACTACTAGGTCCTCCGATAGTGATTTAGACAAAGTATTCGTTACCTACAGTCAAGTAGAGTCTAATCAATTCGAACTTCCTCATGTGGATTCAAATTGCTTGTGGCTATTAAAGCCATTTTACATTATTGTAATTATCATCTGAATTACTTTTTTGATAAATGAAAGCATTCACAGTTGCAAGCCTTTTGCACTATTTCATTCTTCAATTGTTGAGTAAATTGTGAGATCTTCTTTGTGAGTTGTGTATTTGTCTGCAGATCTATATGCTCAAATTTACAGTTTCTACTGATGGTCTTGGATTAGCAAAGCCTTTTTTAGCTTCCATAAATTTTCCTTTTTCTCTTTCAACATCGAAGGCTAGAATTGTCTCTGGGGCCTTGCAGACCCAAGCCTTGTCAGGCAGTTTCTCCTTATTTTGCACCTGCGTCATAGATCCACTTCTTGCAACAATGTTAAGGGCTGGGACAGGTCTTTTCTCTACAGCAATCATTTGAACATTCTGAGTAGGAGCGCTATTTCTTTCTTGTATCTTGGCTATCAACTGTGACCATTGCTCAATCACATTATCAACTACTCTGCAATATTGGCATGTCGTAGTTGGGTTCTGAAAGTCTCTAGATAGATGTTCGTCCTGATTACAGTTATATAAAATAACCTAGCTTCGAACTCTTCCAGGAATACCACCATGACCACGACTGCTGAAATTACCTCAACTTGATGTGTTACCACAGTAACCATATCCACCATTTCCTTGTGCATCAGGTTGTACCCTATAGGTATCATAGGTTCGCTCTCTCATGATGTCAAAGCTACGACATTCATCTTCATTGTGTTCGACTGACTTACATAACTTGTAGTAGGGATTCTTAGGTACTTGAACATATCTCTGCAGTAGGTAGCAATCTTCAAGTCGATGCTGGCTAGTTGTTCTATAGATCTCACAATATAGGACAGCAGGGTAAACGGGTTTGGCGCACTAGTATTCAGATAGTTCCTTAATGTAGGACATTGTTCTTTGTCATGAGCTTCTTCCCTACATCATGTACACCAAAACCCCTTCATGAATAGATTTCCCCTTCTTCATGTTGCGAAGCTCCAAGGCCATTTCCTCCAACTGCGCTTGTATTTGGGCTATGCCAGAATTATCTCTGACAGGAGTTGTTTCAAGTTTCATGGCAATTTCCAAAGCCTCTTGCTAATCATCAACCTTTTGTTGCATAAGCAGAGTCTTGATATGAGGCAACGGTGCTGCGATGAACCGCTCTTTATGTTCCTCTGGTCCAATAGTGAAGCTAACTTGATCCAACAGAACTTTGAACCTCTGATCAAAGTCCCAAACTGATTCACCTCACTTTTGTTGAATTTATTTCAATTCAGTTATACACTGTGACTCTAATTTAGGCTTCTTGAACTCTTTGATCATGGTTGTTTTAGTATCGGCCAAGACATGGTTCTGAGTACTGGAAAAATTCATAAACCAAGTCAAAGTTCGGTCTTTGAAAGAGGTGATCAGCTACGCTCTTCTTGTATTCTGATTCATAATATTCTTAGCAGTCTAGATAGCTTTGCATAAGAACCAAAACTACTCTAGATCNCTTAAAGACTGGGAGCTTGATATCATCATTTACATGGGCCATATTAGATCAAGGAGGGGGGGGGGAAGGAGGAGGAGGGGGAATACTGGTAATGGGAGGAAGGGAACTTTCTAAGGTAGACTGACCTACGACGGGACTACTCAGGCTAGGGTTACTTTTGGATTGCGACGGGTTCTCAGGGGGAACAGATCTTCGCTGCGGAGTTATAGGGGGGTTTCTAACAAAAGGGTTTTCTTCAGATTCAGAATCTTCTGGGATGAAAGGGGTATACTCGGTATTCTGACCTAGGGTATAAGATCCAAAAGTTCTCTTGTATCTTTTACCACTTCGCAGCAAACCACTTTTCTCGTCGAAGTCACGTTCACTTCCAAACATAGGTTAGTAGCAACAAATCTAGCAATCTGATTCGATAAGCAATATGCCTTTCTCATCCAAGAGAATTTTAATTCTTAAACTTAATGAATTCAAGTACTTACCCCTTGGTCCTTTGAAAAATTGTCTCTTTGCTTCGCTGAAAGAAGAATGTGTTTCGATGGCAAACTCCATCACAAATGCTTCAAGGGTTCGCGTTGTCTAGAAATCAACAACTCTTGATATTGCGTTGTTCACCATTTTCAATATATTAATTCTTTTTGGGGTCCAGGTAGGAAACTGGTCTTCTTTGAAGTTTGTCTTTCGTTCTGTTAACTTGGATAACCAATGGTGCAATTCTATGTGGATACTAGCAAAGAAAATTTCATGAATATCAGAAAAAACGTACCTTTGCAAGAAGTCATCCGAGCTACGATGAGGGTCTTTATTTTCTTTTTCAGCAAATTTCATATAGGTATCTTCGATCCAGTCACCGATTTATTTTACCGAGGGTCTCCAACACATATCCATCTAGGTACGACGTAGATCCCTCTTGAAGCAGATACTGGTTCAACCAGCAACGGAACCAATTTGTTGGTGCTTGGGGTAGACCTGGGTTCTATACTTTTATCTTCCAACCAACAAATATACCCATAGTGTTGGCTCTTTCGGCAACAACCTGCGAACAGGTTGCAGTCTCACCTGAAACAGCTATGGGGTGCTGCGGAATCAGGTTTCTGCATGCGCAAGAGGGATATTACTATACCTTTAGTCTTAACAAATAATAATTATGCAGTGAATAGCTTCGACATTCACTTAAATAGCTTCACAGTTTAGATAAAATACAGTTTCTTTCTTAACCCTTAACTGGGAATTCAAGGCGAAGTTAGCACTTAAAATCTTATCTTACTTTATCACTTATCTACTTATCAAATGCATAAAACATAACAAAAACAACACAACAAGAGCCACCACAACACAAGATATACGTGATTCACCCCGAGTGTAGAGCTATGTCCACAGAACTACGTTTATATTTAACTCTTTACAAACACATAGTTCTGATCTGCGCACTTAGCTGCAGATCTCTTCAATCACCCAAAGCCATTCACTTAGCCGCAGATCTGTGCACTCAACTGCATAATCTTTCTTACAAAAACCCTCTGTGCACATAGCTACAAAGGTCGTCAACGCAATAAGCTAGGAATTATCCTTCTTACAAAATCCCTAATATAGGCCTTAGCTTCTTTGCATCAAGTTATCATCATAAGATAAATCATTAAATATCTAACCTCACTCCTTTACATAAGTGCCTATTTATACACATGCACTATTACAAAACCATGGGATTAAACCATGGGCACCCAAAAACCAAAACCCTGGGTTTAAACCATGGATTATTTACTAAAAGAGGGGCTTCGACCCAACCCCGAAACCGCTAAGACTATTTTGAACCGCAACTCCGCTAACAAGCTTCGCACCAAAACCGTGGAGTTGCCAAAACTAAGGACCCTTAAGGTCGGAGCCCCAACAAAATCCCCTTCCATAGGAGGAACAAAGAGTCTTCCCTTTTCCATTATTCTTACTTCTCTTTGAACCTAAAGGCTCATTTAACTACTCTTTATTCATAGGAGACTCATCTCTTTGCTTCCCTTTGCTATTCACTACCTTACCTCCTCCTGCAAGCAATGTTCGATCTTTGGCAGATTGAATGATCCCCATTTGGATCAACTTGTCATTCTCATAAGTGAGAGATTGGATGAAAGCATCAAGAGTGGGAATCTTCCAATTTGGAGTGGAGAGATTCACTATTTGAAAGGTTTATATAAACACTGAGTAATCTACACTACGTTTTGAGAGAATGGCAAGGGTGAGCTAATCATCCTCCTTCTCTACCTTGCATTGCTTCAACTTGGATATTAGGTTCTTGAATTTTGTGAAAATTTCATTCATTGTTTCAAAGTTGGATGGATTAAGAGAGATCAACTCATTTTCTACCTGATGGACCCTCATCTCATCTTGCTTATCAAATAAGGAAGCAAGCTTGTCACAAATATCCTTGGGAGTCTTCAATCCTTTGATGTGGAAGCGAAGATCTCGAGAGATTGAGAGGAACAAGTATCCATAAGCTTCATCAAGCCTGTTAAAGTACTTTTATTTTTCATCATTAAGAATTGGATCTGCCTCTATCTCTTATGTGAGTCTCAAGAGATTCTTGGTGTGAATCAGTCCCTCCATGTCCTCCTTTGACTGGTGGTACTTGAAGGAAGTGATAAACTCTACTGGATGGGCCATTTTACATGCAGTAAAGAGGTCTGAGCTACTGTAGAGAATGTCGTGAGGAGAAAGAGATGCTTGTAGAAAATGTAGTGAGAAGAGTTGATAACCTGTAAATCACACAATTAAACATAGAGAATAATGTCGACTACCGACTACCTACACATTTCATATTTTCATCACACCCACCATAATTGATCAACCAAGCTTGATCAACAATTCCTTAACTTGGGGTATTAAGTGGTAAGCCTTCTGCTTCTGGTGCAGAGTAGGAATGGAGTAAATTGCTCAAAAAAATGATCCAGTTGGAGATTAGAGGAGGAGAAGTGCCTTGTCCACTGAGGCTCTGATACCATATTGAATTGAGCACATAGATATATGGACAAATAGACAACTCACAAGATATATCACACAATTTACTCAACAATTGAAGAATGAAACAGTGCAAAAATGGCTTATAAATGTGAATGCTTTTATTAACCAAAAATTAATTAGATGATTAATTACAATGTAATACAATGGCTAAATGGCCACATGCAATTCGAATCAAAATGACAAAATTCAAATTGATTAGACTCTACTTGATTGTAGGTAACTAAGACCTTGTCAAAATCTTTATCAAATGACTCAATAGTTAACTGGCCTTGTCTAAACCATTATCGGAGTTCATCGGAGTTCTAAAACACAATTCAAGTGTCTAATTAAGTGTTAAATGAGGTTAACTGACTGTGGTAGGTGAGAAATATTCCTCTCCTACATGCATCCATGCAAACCTAGCGCTAACTGAATGTAGAGGACTAGAACTGAATGTAACTTACTTCTAACTCAGCTTGACCAGTCACTAACTAAACTCAACTGAGGAAGGTTGGAATGGACACTCCTAGTGGATCCTAAATTGTAGGGATTGATCTAGGAGGGTCCTAAAATTATGTATGAAAGTGAAATCAGTGGCAGTAGGCCTCAATTAGTGTTCCCTAGACTTTATTAGCTGGAACATGTGCCCCAATTAGTTCAAGTGGACCCAATGGTGCTAGTGACTAAAAATAGACTGGATGGACTCCTGATTTAGAAATGAATCCCGATTTAGACATATGACCAAATTGGACAAGGAGGGATTAATAATCCTAAGAATCCATTCCCTTTGGGATTCCCTAACTCTTCATTTAAAAAAAATTGTCCTCTAGTGTGCTCACTAGAAAAAAGGAATAAATACAAAATATTACATAAAATCCTCCACTTGTGAATAAAACAAACAACCTAAGTCATCCTAGTTGGTCTCTTAATAAAACCATACCATGTTTGAGCCTCTTCAATAATTATACGATAGTCAATTGGCTCCAGCACACGTGAAGCTAGTTCATGCTTGGACAACTGGGATTCTATCTCCCTTACTTTTGGTAAGATTTGAATTAGTAACTCCTCAAAAAGATGCTTGTGAACATAAGCTTGTACAATCTAAATTCCAATGGATTCTTCACTTATGCATTTGATATTAGCTATACTTTCTTCCCCTCCTTTAAACCCATCTTGAAGGATCTCTAAATGTTTCTCTCTTGCTAGGAAATCATGATCTTGAGTATCTCCTGAAACTTGGCATGTATTGTGAGTTGAACAAATTCTTTTGTAGAACTCAGTACACTTTTCCAAAGTTTTATCAATGGATGTGTTCAACCTTACTATTTCTTTGCTATCGAAATTTATTATTCCCAATTCCATCTTTAGACCTCCCACATTCTTCTGAGGCATGTTCGTCAGAAAGGTCGAATTGGCTCCTATCCAAGTCAGTTGGATCTACACATGTTCTTCCACTTCTAATAACCTTTTCCTGAACTCTGATGAGCTATGTGCTATCTCCCTTAATCTAGCCTCTATCTATTTAATTCTATACATTTATCCTTCCAACTTCAATTTAATTCGATTTATTTCCCTTTGCAGCAACGATGCTTGATTACGGAAGGGAGAAATATCAAGTTTTTTTTCATTTTCCACCTTGGGTTGCTTATCTAGCAAACTATTATGAATTTTTAATTATTCAACTCTTTTGTCAGCTGTGTTTTTTTTCTTTTTTAACTCTCAAACTTTTCTTTCAAGATCGTTTTTCTCTCCTTTAGTTATGTTAGCTTATAGTACCAAGGCATCTTTGTTTGATTCCAAAATTTGATATGCTTCTTTAAGTTTCTCCAACTCCATGAGAATTTCATCGTGCCTCCTTTTTAGGATTTTCCCTTCTCCTCTTTTTTTCCTTAGGGTTTCCTTCATTTGGGACATTTTCTCCTTATACTGGTCAACATCCTCAATGAATTTTCCAACATTATCTGCATTGGTGAGATCTGATGCTACACCTGCCATCGTAAGGAGTTTAGGATCTTTATTTGTCCCATGCAAAATTGTCATCTCTATTACAATAATATCTACATGATGATCTCCTGCTTCCACCCTTTGGTCTAATCCCATCACAATCCTCTTCTTGTTTTTATCAAAGAAAATTGTATTGAGGTCTGCCACCACCTGCTCATGGGATGCAATGAAAGGTATTAATTCAAGCTCTACCAAGGGAGCTAGATTCGTGGCCACTGTACTACTTGATGGGACAAATGAATCCATGAGATTATCATGGGCCTATCCTTGCTTTAATTTTTTTTTGATTTCGGTCCTCCTCCTACTTCCTCTTAAGTTACTTGGATTCTTTTTTTGCTACTTCTCTTGCTCGATCAACCGCTTCCTTTTATATTATTTCACTCTACTCGCTTTGGCACTGCTCTTATTATTCTTTATACCAATGTTTCTCATCTTCTAATTGCTACTCTGCTTCCTGTAACAATATGCATGATTCCTCTTCCCTTTTCTTTGTAGCTTATTCTTCTTTCTTTTGTTGTTCAACAATACCGCTACTGTTTCCTTTTCCTCCCACGGTCGTTATTTTCTTCTTTAATATTATGCTTAAGTTTTTCATATTTCATGTGTTGTGATATATATATTCATCCTTATACCAGTAATTTGTGTATTCAAAATGCACTCATACTAACACACAATAATTCACAATCTTGTGTGCTAAATAATTTTTGTGAAATTTTTTTTCTCCAAAGTGAAAGTATTCTAATTATTTCACAAACTCTAGTGCACTTTTACTCTAGTGAACTTCTAACTACCTATGCAGAAAGGGAGTGGTGGGTGTACATCCTTCTTCATATCAAATAATAAATTTTTGATCCCGTCTATGTAGAGCTGCCTCACAATTTATTTATGAATAACATAGCTAGTAGCATACTTTGGAAATAAGGAAGGGGATTTTGATTGTCTGTAAATTCTTAAGTATAGAACTTCCTCTGAGAAGTAATCATCCCCATTATCACTCACCATATCCAATGCTCTTTCAGAGATGCAATTTCATTATGTGAGGAAGATAAGCTTGTAAAGAGGAATTAAGAAATCCTCGTATATGCTCTTGTAGAAACTATAGTATTTGTGTGCTCAAAATATATGATATGAAACACATACAAGAGTCTTGGTGTTATCCCATTTGCAATTTAGTGTTGGGAACTGATGGGTGCACAAAATGCAATCAATTAGGAAAGAGCTCATATAAAACTATGAATTCATTTTTTTCAAGCCCCCAAGCGGTGCACTGATGCATGAGAATGAATAGTTTGCTACTATATCATGCCAGTTGAAGATGGTACCCTTTGTAGCTACAAAATAAATCACTGGTACATAGCTTATTTTATAAAAGTTTCCATTCACTTGGCCGAAATCTAGTTTAACATCAAAGATATAATATGGTATGCGGTATGTATGTTTGTAGTTTCATATTCTTTAGAAGGCTTTGTGCGGAATTGCTTCCCATGAACCATCATTCCCTTACACAATCGAAAACATCCAATTCTATCTCCTGCATCCACTTTTCTATCAAATAGACATGAGGTGTAGGTAGCTTACATGCTTGAGCTACCTATGTTAGGTTTTAGGTAGCAAAACCTTTTCCATTAATGTTTTCCATAATCATATTCATTATATTTTCCTTTGGAAGAATACATCCCAATACCTTGGCACATGGGAAGAGTTTAGGATGTGCAAACACCTTCATGAAGATGAATTCCTTATGTTTGCATATATTCATATATCTTCTAAACCTGTATCTAGGATATCTTGGTCTTTGATCATCTACTAGATCTGACCCCATCTGCATTCGGGCTCTACTATAGTGAAAGCTTTAGTATCTTAGTATATAATATCTAGCTTTGTTATGATTTCCATCTCTGGATTGTCCCCTGTAGTCTAGACCTTCTTCCTTCCATTTTTAGGAATGGTTCCATATAAAATTTAAGGCTTTCAAAACACCAAACAATGTCTTAGATATATTTCAATCTCCTAATATGCATGCATGATAAATATAACCACTATATATAGGATTGAAAACAACCAAAAATAGCATCAGGTCATGTTTAACCAAAATATTTACAATTTCATCCTGAAACATTTCAAGAAACTTCATAACACTAGGGAAAACAACCTTTGGCTACTTCAGCACACCACGTCAAAACTAGGCTGCAACGAAATAGAGTCGAGCAGCGAAAATTTTATGCACTAGGATTAAAATGAAAAATAGCCCTAGTTTACTTCAGAATGTTCCCTAAAACTTGAGACTGGATAACAAGGATCCTTTCCATTCAATACAAAGGTATATCCCTCCATGGCTCAAAACTTCAAGAATGAAAAGTTTAAAATGAGCTATGTTCCAGTAATATTCAATGACCTACCTCGACCAATGGTGATACTATTTCTACTCATGCCTTGATAAAATGAACAGGGAGTGGTGCAAACGATGAAACACTCATCTGGCCTTGACCCTGCTACTGAAACAAACTAACATAATATCCCCCATGTCTAGAGAAGAGTGGAAAAGTGGTGTGAGGCAAATAAGGGAACCTATACGGCCCTTCTAGTAAGAAACAGAGTGACCAGGGCTTGATGCGTAGGTGATAAAGAGGCGCTATAAAAAATCAGTCTAAACCTAATATCAAAAGAAAACCTTATAGTGTCTTGGAATATATAACTATGAGGATGGGAAAACCTAATTCTGCATAACCGCTGAAGCTTCCTCACACAAAAATAGTATAGGAGAATGACTAGGAAAGGATTAGAATCCTACCTAGTGAAATGGGCTTGAATGTTGGTGAGTGCAACCCTCTCGCAGATGAATAAATCCACACAATGGTTTCTATCTCGAAACAGTGATGAAGGAAAATGATCCAACAAAAAATAACCATGACTATTATACAAACCCTGATGGCTTAAATAGGTACAGTTGCAAGAAGGCTAATTAATGGCCCATGAGTGAAACACCATTGGCACCAACATTACAAACTATCAACAAAAGATCATATCGGAAACAGAATAAGAGTGTAATCAATGGATTCAAGCAGAGTCTTGGGATAGATATGACGTTCATCGTATGCACATAGAATTTCCTTACCAAGAAGATACTATGATCCCGCAGTGACAAGGACTTAAGCTACATTGACCACTAATACTTTATTAATCCATGCGATATGGGGTGAACCATCAGGAAGATATCAGTTGAAAGCATATAGGCATTCGAAAACATCGACAAGGATTCTTGAAGTATCCCGTTAGAAAATTTATGAAAATTTTCCAACACAGCAAGTGAATAAAGAGAAGAAACTACTTTGGATGAAGCCAACAAGTTTCAACAAAAAAGACCCAATGCATCAGAGAGGCTGTCAACAAGCCATCAAAGTGAAACTCATACGTTTTCTTCGATAACATCAGCTCCAGAGGCTGAATCTAATCGACGAATTGATAAACTCATGTGAGTTTTCCAAAATAATTAAAGGATGCAAAAGATAGACAAGCTTAAAAGGTATCTCCTTTGCTACGTCAACTCAACTTGATGAGTTCATCTGATATGGCGGGTGAAAAAACTAAGTCTCATATTAATATTTTTTTTATTTGTGAACAAAAATAAGTTATAAAAAGGATCCTTAAAAGGAAAAGGTTGCCTCAGAAGGCTTAGAAACTAGAAAAAAAAGGGGGCCATAGAACAAGATTTTTTTTGGGGGGGGGTAGTGGTTGTAGAAACAACACTTGTATCCATGGCAGTGTCTTCCAATACTTGATGAGAAGTAGATTGAAATTTCAATTTATTAAATTAGATAATTTTGATGAGGGTTGGTGCTATTCAAATTATTTTCAACTCAACACCCTTAATTACAGTAACCCCTAGTGCAATTTAAATCCTATGTTGCACACTATCAAGCAAGAGTTACACTAGTGCAATTCCAGAGCCTCCCACTCAACACTAATACTAGGATGCACTTGTACAATACACCTACGGAAAGAATGGAAAAATATAATGTTATAACTAGATCTTGTTCTTACCTTATCTGTTCCTTTTGTCCTATTTTTCAACCGTTGGTTTAAAATTATTTTACATTTTATGTTGATTTTAAGAATTTTGGACAATCAATAATTTTGGTTGGATTTAATGCTTTTAATGGTTGAATTATTTCATTATTTTAGTTTTAAGATTTCTCTTTTGGGCTTATTAGTTAATATGTACATCTTTAAGCTTTCAAAAACTTATAATAAAAGTTTATTCCAAGTTTTGATTTATAATCTAACTCTCATTTTTTAGTCTTTTGTCAAATATTTTCATGAGGAGATTCTTGTAGCGGCTCTGTTTTTCTTGTTTTTGTCATTATCATTGGGAGTAGATTACGAGGAGATAGAAACAAATTTAGAAAAACGAAAAGAGGTTTTTGTCCACAACAGACGCATTCACAAAAACCTCTCTCATTGTTGCAATAGTTGTTATCATTTGAGATATTCGAATTCATCTTTGTGGATTATTTTCAGGGCTTGAATTATTTAATAATTTCTTTTTTTAGTCACAAATTTGCAGCACATATTTCGATCAATTTAAGATTAATTTTGAAAAAAAAAGAGATTTTTTTTTCATAGCATACTCATTCAAAAAAACCTCCCTCATTTTTTGCACAAGTGTCTCGGATCGAGAGATATGAAGGCGTCTTGGAGACCCAAATTTTCAGAAATTCGCCAAATTTCTCCAAATCTGATTTGTTATTTTTGGGTTAATTGTCTTGAAATATTTTGAGTTATCATGTAACTAAATGATGTAATTATTTCAAATTTCGACCTAGAATGCTGTTATGGAACTACTTTACTTTTGTAATGATAAAAGGAAGACAAACATACAGTTTTGGGGTGGGATTTTTCACTCAAGGAGAGGCTTTTAGAGCTTTGATTTCTCAAGCTAGCACTTGTAACTCTTATGTAAGTGGATGAATGTTATTGATTATAGATAAATTGATAAGCCCTTTTACCTGTCATGGTTTTCATTTCTGACTTGGTTGATTGCTCAGTCTACAATTTCATTTCATGTTTAAAGGTTTATTCATGTAAATGCTTATAGCTTGTGGATGAAGTTAGTGTTTCATGTGTAATGTTTATGGTTTATTGGAATGTGGTTCATACCTAGTTTATCCAACTTGCATGATTCAGTTATGTATTAGCTTGTTGTTGTTTATTTCCTCCTTAACTGATGAAGTTTTCAACCAAAACCCTTAAAACCAATTTTATTTTATTTTTATTTGATATTGTGTTGGCTTGTTCTTCTAGTAGTCTAATAATAATTTATGGCACTAATAGATACGATGCTCCAAATATTATGCTCAACATCAAGTTGGAGTGCTCCAGGGCTTATTCCCAACACTTCCATTATTTACTTCTTCCGGTTACCTATGTGCTCCACAGCTTATGTTCAAAGCATAATATCATAAGACAAGTTCTCTAGAGCTTATACTTAATACAAAATATCATAACCCATGTGCTCCAGGGATTATGCCCAACACCTCATAGAAATAAGTCATTGCATTCAGTTTTATACACAATACATCACAAAATAATCATCTTAGTATATATTATCAATTGTACCCAATCACATAATAATAAATCTAGTACATGAGGGCCTAAGCCCAGTACAAAAACAATAGTCATTATCCATCTTAGCCTATGCCAAACATATATAATCATATACAAGACAATAACTCATGTGCATTGGTTTTTTCAACCAATATATCTATATAACCAATCATAACTCAAGTATATCTATATAAATAAACATAAAATCAATGTAATTCATGTGCAGTGTGGCTCATGCCCAATATAGTTAAGGTAAAAATCCAGGATACTACATGCCTCCCCTCTTATAACAACACCATATCGGTGTTCTAGGGAATAGAAATGAAATTGCGAAACAAGGTAGGGTAATCCTCTTTCATGGTGGATTCATTCTCTGATTTCACCTCCTTGGGATCAAAGTGATTCCATTGCAATTTCAACTAGACAATATTTCGCTTCATGAATTGTACTTCCCTTTTGTCCAAAATTTGAAGGGCCTATGAAATAAACTCCACTTCAGGTTCCACCTGTAGCAATGACCAATCAATCACATGTTTAGTATCATAGACATATTTCTTCAATAAATATGTGTGACAAACATTATGAGCCTTTACATGAGCAAGTAAATCTAATTCATAAGCCACTGGCCTTTTCTTGGCCATTATCTCAAAGGGTCCACAAAATCTTGGTGCCAACTTTCTACAACTTTCGTGGCTCAATCGGATTCTTTTAATATTTACTTTTAAATAAAAATGTTTGTCAACTTGGAAATATTTATCCTTTATTTTCTTATCTGCATAACTCTTTTGGCGTTCTTGTGCTTCCTTGAGATTCTGTTGCAATTTGGTGACTAATTGTTCTAGGTATTTTGGTAAATCCAGCCCTACCATGAGCCTGTCCACTAACATATCGCAAGTCACCAGTGTCCTACACTTTTGGCCATAGAGTACCTCTAAGGGACACATTTTTGCAGAGGTTTGTTATCCGTTGTTATATGAAAACTTTGAGAGGTACAGATAATATTCCCACTTTGTTGGATTGTTAATCAAGAACATTCTAAGCATATCCTCCAAAATTTGATTCACTCATTCTTTCTGTTGTTCTATCTACAAGTGATAGGAAGTACTGAAATTTAACTGTGTCTCTAAGCTGGAGAATAAATATCTTCATAATTTACCAGTAAAATTTATATCTTGACCTGAGATGATTGCCTCAGGTATCCCATGCAATCAAAATATCTCTTTTAGGAATATGTCGACAATGTGAACTGATTTATATGTTGAATTTACTAGAATATAGTGTGTCTCTTTGGGAAAATTATTGACCACTACAAAAATGGAATCATTTAGCTTCTTTATCTTTTGGTAAAACCATAATGAAATCCATACCAATATCCTCCCATTTCCATTCTATAATGGGTAACAATTGTAGAAACCTTGAAGGATGTTGATGATCTTCTTTGACCATTTGTCACTCTTGGCATCTTGCAATGAGTAATGTTATGCCATCCTTTAACTTAGGACAGAAAAAGTGTTTCTTTAGTTTTGATATCATATCTTGATATCTCAGGTGCCCCAAGTAGGGATTTCGATGGAACTCTTTTATAATGATAGACCTAATGTCTACTCCCTTCAGGACATACAATCTCTCTTTGGAGGGTAATAGTTATGTATCGTCTACCTTATATTCTTTCTATTTTTGGAAAAGTCTACTTTCCTGAATATTTTTAAGGTCCTCAACAAAAAAATGGTCAACTATGCTTGTCTTTCTAATAATATCATGTAAATCCAAATTGGTTTGGCTAAGAGTTACCTCATACAAAATATGAGCTCCTCGGATTAAATCATCAACGATTTTGTTTTACTTTCCCTTTATGTGCTTTAATTTAAAGTGGTACTCGCTAAGGAAGGCCAACCATCTGACATGCCTAGCATTTAAATATGGTTGGTCGAACAAATACTTCAGACTCATTTTTTCTATCTTTGGAAGAAAATTATTCCCCATGAGGTAGTGCCTCCACATATTCAAGGCATGGATAATGGACACTATCTCAATATTTTTGATGGGATAGTTTTATTCGTGTATTTTTAATTTTTCGTGATTGATAACAAATTGCTTATTCATTTTTCATGGGGTCTCCACCAAGTTTTTCCTTACTCACATCTATGCAAACAACGAAATCCCCATCGAAATCTGCAATTCATGGTATAAGTGCACTGGTCAAGAATTGTTTGAGCTTCTGGAATATTTCTTCGCACTTGGTCGTTGACAGGAAATTGTTTTACTTCTTTCATAAGGAAGTCATGGGACATGCAATCCTTGAAAAGTTCTCAATGAACTTTATAAAGTAACCCGCTCATCCCAAGAATTACCTAAGGTTGGTGACACAAGTAGAGCTAGGCCATTATTCGATGGATTTAATCTTTTCTCGGTCCATGACTTTCCCTTTCTTAGAAATGATATGACCTAGGTATTGTTTTCGTGGTTTGTAAAAATTACATTTGCTAAACTTTGAGTAAAGTTGGTGTTCCCATAACAATCGTAGTACTATTCAAAGATGTTCCTCATGTTCTTCTTTACTCTTTGAGTAAACTAGTATATCATCTATACATACTAATACAAACTAATCCAGATATTCACTAAAAATATTGTTCATCATGCACATGAAATTAGTGAGTGCATTGGTTAGTCTGAAAGGAATTACCATAAACTCATAATGGCCGTATCGAGTTTGAAATGAAGTTTTTTGTATATATTCATCATGTATCCTTAGTTTTTGGTATCCATATCACAAGTCAATCTTCGAAAATATATTTTCTCCTCGGACTTGATCAAACAATTCATCGATCCTAGGCATCAGAGGAAATTTCAACTCAAAATGGGCCTTTTAACTTTAACTCAAATTCCATTTCAGCATGTGTTAGCCAATGAAATATCTTTAAATTTGAAATATCGTATAGGTCTTAAACACTTTTTTAATATAAATTTGGGGATAGGTATCATAAAAAAAGCTACTTTTTTTGTTTGTACTTTTGGCATATCTCCTTGTGTTTTTACTCAAATTTCGATTAGGAGAGCTCGTTGGATGCGGAATTAAATTCTGCATCTAATGAGTACCCACTCGGCATACTTTCAACAGAACCTACTACCCCAAAAACAAGAAATACCTGAAAAAATGTGATGATGATGTACTCATTGGATGTGGAATTTAATTCCGCATCCAACGAGCTCTCCCGATCAAAATTTGAGTAAAAACATGGGGAGATATGTCGAAAATACAAACAAAAAAGTAGTTTTTTTCTTTTCTTGCTCCAAAATTAATAAATATTATTTTATTGTTTTAAATATTATTTTATTAATTTTTTTAGGAGGCCCATTTTCAGTTGAAATTTCCTCTAATGGATTGGGGTTCTTGATGGTCATCTTCGAGAGACTTGAAACATACTAAGAGACATGTCCACTAACTTGGAAATCTTTATCCTTTATTTTCTTATCTGCATAACACTATTACAGGTCTTGTTCTTCCTTGATATTCCATTGCACTTTGGTGACTAACTCTTCTAGGTCTCTCAGTAAATATATCCTTACCATTAGCCTTTCCTTTGGGATATCGCAAGTCACCACTTTCCTACATTTTTGGCCATAGATTACTGCAAAGGGAATCATTTTGGCAGAGGTTTGGTATCTGTTGTTATATGAAAACTATGCGAGGTGGATATAATATTCCCACTTTGTGGGATTGTTCATCACCTCAATTCTAAGCATATGCGCTGCCTCATTCTAAGATAATGTAAGGTTTTGAACACTTCTATTTCAATTTTAATTGATCCTAGTGCTTTTTGAAGTTATGTTTCCCCCAATATTGTCAAAACATGTAAACTAAAAAAAGAGATACATGAGAAATCATGGCTAGTACAACTAGCCATTGGCACAAAAAGAAAAGTTCTAGAACTAGTAAAATATTGTGAGGTAGACATGACTAGTTTTCCAACTAGGGTAGACCTAAATATCCTTCCCTTAGGGTCGTATGACGTACTTATAGGCATGGACTGGTTGGAACAACACTATGTCATGATTGACTATTTAAACAAGTCAATCTTATGGACATACAACTAAGGGATTGAGAGAAATATTCAAGGCATACAAAAGAAGTTTTATGTGAGACAAATGTCCTCCTTAGAAGTGAATAAATGTATAAGGAAGGGCTGCAAATTTTTTGCAATTAACATCCAGGATGTAGAATCTGAGAGAGAAAAAAAATTAAATAGTTTATTATTCTTTTAGAGGTCAAAGATGTATTTCTCGAGGAAATACTGGGAATACCACCCAAGAGGGACTTAGAGTGTTTCCATAGAGTTAACACCAGGATCAGTACTGGCTTCAAAATCCCCATACCACATGATCACAATAGAGTTGGTGGATCTCAAGTTATAGTTACAAGAATTGATAGAGAAGGGTTATATTTGACCTAGTGTGTCTCGTTGGGGAGCACCTATACTATTCGTAAATAAAAAGGATCATATGATGCAAATGTGCATCGATTACCGACATCTCAACAATATGAATATCAATAAATATTACCCACTCCCTAGGATCAATGACTTGGTCGATCAAGTCGAAGGAGAAAAGATATATTTGAAGATCAACTTATGATCCAGATACCACCAGGTAAGGATGCATGATAAATATATACACAAAATATTCTTTCAGACTCGATATGACCATTATGAGTTTGTGGTAATGAATTTTGGGCTAACTAATGGACTGACCAATTTTATGTGCACGATTAAGAGTAGTTTTAAGGAATACCTAGATAAGTTTGTATTAGAATTTATAGATGATATACTAGTTTACTCAAAGAGTAAAGAAGAACATGAGGAACATTTTGAATAGTAGTACGAGTGTTACAGGACCACCAACTTTACAATAAGTTTATAAAATGTGATTTTTACAAACCATAGATACAATACCTAGGTCACATCATTTCCTAGAAAGGGATAGTCATTGACCCAAAAATGATTAAATCCATCGAATAATGGCCTACCCCTATTTCTGACACTGATATTAGGTCAGTTTTGGGACTAGAAGGTTACTACTACAAGTTCATTGAGAAATTTTCCAGAATTTTTTGTCCCATGACCTCATTACAAAAGAAGGTAAACAAATTCTTGTAGATGACCAAGTGCGAAGAAAGTTTCTAGAATCTTAAACAACTGTTGACCGTTATTTCACTTTTATTATGAACTACAAATCTTGATGGGTATTTCATTGTTTTCACAGATACGAGCAAGGAAAGACTTGGTGGAGTCCTCATGCAAAATGACTATGCAATCTGTTACGAATCACATAAATTTAAAGAGCAGAAACAAATCTATCCCATACGCAATGTTGAGCTAGCAGCCATTATCCACCCCTTGAAGATGTGGAGGTGCTACCTCATGGGGAATAAGTTTCTCCTAGAGACAGACAACATGATTCTCAATTATTTGTTAGACCAACTAGATTTAAATTCCAAGAAGGATAGATTGTTCACCTTCCTTAGCGAGTACCACCTCAAATTAAAGCACATAAAGGAAAAGCAAAATAAAATAATTGATGCTTTAAGTCAACGAGATCATATGTTGTATGAGGTAAATTTGAGCCAAATTATTATAGAAAATCCTCACCTCCTGTGGATGAGATCTTTTTCCCTATATCTAAATGGTTCAGGTCTAGAACAAAACAAAAACACCAAATGTTAAACACTCTCTAGATTTGGTTCATCACTAGAATATGAGGCCATAATACTTTTCACAAAGGTTGTCATCGCTATCCTTGAAGCTTACTACAGAAGAACCCGTAAAATATGGAATACAACAAAGAAAACATGATAGCATACAATATAATCAACTAGATCTATTCTTGTGGCCAAGGAATCAAGGACTATATACAAATGAAACAGTGAATATGGGAAAGAAAAGAAATTTTTTACTATAAATGATTGGAGAGACTACAACATTTATGCCTCTGTGTTGAGAGTTACTTCCAATTGCTCCTTGCCTCTAACTTCACCATCCCTCTAAAGACTCAAGAATGATTTTGACAGAGTTTGGGCATGCAACACAATTATTCCTCTTGTCTCCCATGGGGGATGAGCTAGTATTGAAAGGAATGGGAGGATAGGTAATGGTTGAATATCTCATGGGTGAGGTGGAGATAAGATACAAAAAAGGAGGATCGTGAGCTCTAACTGGTTCCTAAACCATAGAGATGAGGCTCCATGGAGGTTATCTTCGAGAAGCCTCTCGAAGCTTCTCTTTTTTCCTTGAAAACTCGAGCACCGCTCCTCCAATGAAGCAAACAGGTGATTCTAAGGGGGAACCATTTCGTATAGTAAGGATAAAAGTGATGGAATTGCTCTTTGCTCCTGTATCAAGAGCGTTACCAGCTATTTTCTTCTTGGGAAATGCTTTTTGTTAATGGGGAAAGAGCATTACCATCTCAAAAGAGGGAAAAACTGCAAGGGGTTAATTTATTCCTTCATTCCTCTAGGGAAAACTTTGAGGGATTGAAGGAGACAAGGGAATACCTATTTAATAACATGAGGGTGATGAGGTTTTGGTGTAATAGAATTCCCCCAAAAGTATGATGTATAGAGAGAAATGATAGGAATAATAATTTGATAGAAGAAGGTGTAGTATCGAGGCAAAGGTCCAATGGTCGAAACTTCTCAAACATCACAAAATTTCTGTAGCACATTTTTATAAATGTTCCAAATGACTCACAACATGGCTTCCAACCAATACAAAAAATATCCATGTGAGATACAAAAAAGTCATGGCAACTAAAATACAAGCCTTCCCATAAAATGCTACTATAACTTTTGGCGAAAGATCAATTATATTGGTCAATGATATGGGACAATTTCCACCTGTCATGGATAAGCATGTATATGCACTGGAAGGTATTGCAAAAGAATTGTGGAACACATTCACAACAGTTGTGACCCTTGATATTATGTTTTGAAAAAATGGACAAAGAAATGAACAAATATCTTTTCATAATTTGTTAATGAATATTAGAGATGCAGTTCCAACAATAGAGGATTGGAAATTACTGATGACTCGTACAGATACTTCTGTACATGCAACATTGAAAAATTCTTTTGATAAGGCGATACATTTGTTTGCAACAAATGATTATGTAAAATGTCATAACAAGCATTTATTAAGAAGCCTAAGCTGTCCCATTTCGATGAGTATTGCTACATCTGTAAGAAGAAACTATTCTATGGAATGATATGAAGAAGGGTTGGAACTTGAATTACTTATAGCCATAGGAGCAAGGGTAATGCTCACATCAAACCTCTAGACTGATGCAGGCCTTGTTAATGGTGCTTTTGGAGTTATACAACAAATTGTATATAACCCAAGAAGTTCACCTCCACAATCATCCACTTATGTTTTAATTCAATTTGATAATTATGTGGAGGTATCATGGGATGAATCATTTCCTCAAGTTGTTCCTATTACATCTATCGAAAGAGGTAATAAAAAACAACTTCCATTGAAACTTGCTAAGGGTTTAACAATACATAAGTCACAAGGATTGACATTGGAGAGAGCTACTATTAATATTGGAAAGAAAGAGAGGTAGGGTATGACATTTACAACAATATATTGAGTTTAACATTTGGCAGGTCTATGATTTCAACCTCCATTCTCATATGATTGATATGAGAAGATGTCAAAACTACAAGGAGTGAAGATAAGAAAACATGAAGAAGATAGATTGAGAATGATCACGATGTGAACCATATTCTCATTTATTTAATCCTTACCAAATTATTGTCTTTATTTTCCATTTTATCAATTTACTCAGTCCTTAATACTTATTACGTACATTATGATAATCCTCATAATTCTATCTGTGTTTTCAATTTAACCTGTTCCTTACAATGTTGATCAAACTCCAAGTTTGTGTCACCACCCATGACTGGAGCTAGCCTTTATCCAAATCCTAGGCTCTATCAAGCCCCAAGAGGGATCAAATCTGCTGAGGTTTAAACCTCTTCTCAGTTATTGCACTCAAGGAGCTTTTCGAGGAGAGGTTTGCACCTCGGGAGATTTGATCCCTTTAGGCACTTGATAGAGCCTAGGATTTGGATCTAGGCTGGTATAATATTCATATAGACCATTTTTGTGTTTTTAACAAATATTCATAGAAAATAAAATAAGTTTATTTATATATATAGATTGCATATTATTAATTATGAGAAAAATATGAGTCTTTATATTTATTTTCTTAAAATATTGAATTTTTTTAAGTAATTACTATCTCGACATAGTATTTATAAAAAAAATTCCATTCATTAAAAAAACTATTAGACAACCAACTTTAAAAAGTATGATCAATGTTAAGTTTTATGACACCTTATTTATACAAAAAAATAAATAAAAGTAATTGCTAGCTTAATTCAAAATTTTCATTAGTGTAAAAAATTATTAAGCATACAAATTAGAAGAGTATGAACAATATTAAGTTAACATGGGATCGTATTCAAATAAAATATGACATTTTAATTGGATTCTCTATTTCTTAGAGGGGTCTATTTTTTCCATAAATATTTTAATTTAATTTTCACATTGGTTTTGTTATTATTTTACTAAGGCCACCTACAAGTGTTACAATAATTTTCATCTCACTAAAACACATGGTCAGTCATTCACATGAAATTAATAAATATCCTAATTTATAATTTTAAATATATATCAAATAATAAGTATTTAATAAATGTCATAATTTGTAACTTAAGTATTAATCTAAATGTTAGTCATTTAAATATCAACATATAAGTTCACAAAATTGTTTAAATTTATTGTATCAATATGATAGTAAATGCACTATAACTAAGATTCATATATTATTGATAATTTTTAGTAAACATATCTCACAATTTTTCTAGATAAATATGCATGATGTTTCTCCCAAATTAAAATGCATGATGTTTATACACAATATAGGTATATTGGAGGAACTATGTTTGATAGTGCAGATCTAAAATATACATATAAATTACACATCTATAAGAAAACATGAACATTCACATATGATATCATGTTTAACATCATTTAAGATAAACATCTAGGAATTACATCTAAAAACATTACTTTAACATCATATAATAGACCATCATCATTATTTTCACCATCTAACAAAGATAAAATGTAAACATAAGAAATATACCATCATAATAATCAAAATAAACATAATCATACCATCATAAACATTACAATACCATCAAATAACATATACATCTAACATATCTAAGGATCATCTAACACAAAAATACAATAATAACATCTAACAAAACACAAGATGTGTTACATAACATGCATAACCATCACACACATCTAACAAAAAAATTCTAACCTAACCCAACATATACATCTCCATTAAGATACAAATGAACATGAACATGAACATGAACATGAAAAATATAGTGTATAATTAACATGAAATTGATGACACCTGCCAAATATATATCTCCAATTCAACAATTTATATAACATATCTTGTCCATCTCTATAACGAGAGGTATTATTATTGCTCCCATGAGAGCCAAAGGAATCAAAAACCACAATAGTAGAGCTGGAGGAATCAACATATCTTCCTATATAGGTAAAGGCATCGACATATATACCAGTAGAGCCAAAGGAATCACTACCTTTGTGATTAAAAAGAACTAGCTCTAAGACCAGCATTGACAGGTCCATCAAGCTAAATCATACCTCCTCTTACCATCGTCTCATTAATAGAAGCGATTAGATAAGGAAATGGTAGATGGTTAGTTGATTAGTAGGATAGGTTGGTTGGTCGATTAGGATTAGAGGAGGATATGAAATCCCCAAAGGAGGGAGAGGTGTTTGTGGAGGAGATGGATGACATATCAAAGTTGATGGAGAAGGAGGTGGATAATACGCCGAATATGATGGAGGAGTAGGATGGTGACCATCTAAGAATATCTTGTATCAACTTCCCCATATAATGAGGAATAATCCTCCATAGCTCCACTAGGTGACGCTATCCATTAGAGGAAATTTGAGGTCTAAAATGGGACTCCTAAGGAAAATAATGAAATAATAGTTATTAATTTTGGAGGAAGAATGAAAAAAACTATTTTTTGTTCGTATTTTCGACATATCTCCCTGTGTTTTACTCAAATTCCATGCAGGAGAGCTTGTTGGATGCAAAATTTAATTCCACATCCAACAAACACCCACACTACATACTTTTGATGGACCTTGCTACCCCAAAATAAGAAATACCTGAAAAAATGGGATGATGACATCATCATCACGTTTTTTCAGGTATTTTTTATTTTTGGGGTAGTGGGGTCTATCAAAAGTATGCAGTGTGGGTACTCGTTGGATGCGGAATTAAATTCTACATCCAATGAGCTCTCCTGATTGGAATTTGAGTAAAAACACAGGGATATTTGTCAAAAATACAAACAAAATAAGTAGTTTTCTTTTATGACAAATATGTCAATTCAACCATTATGGTTGACTCATTTTATTCAAATTCTATTGGTTCCTGAATTCCAACTCACAAAATTTATTGGTGGTAGGCTTTCTTATAAGGCCCATTTAGACCCCAAATTTCCTCTAATGACACAATTTCTTGCACCCATAAAGGTTCAACCCCCTGCTGCACCAATGATGTTCATTACCTGTATGTCACCTACTATCAACACCAATAATTGAGCCTATATCAGAAGCTAGGTATGTACAATTATGGAACCTCTGGCTCCTGCATCTCTTCATCATCCTTAGTAGGAGGAGGTGTTCCCTAAGAAGGAACATTGGAACAAATGTTCTAAAATATGCAAAATATATAGTACACAACAATAATTAAATATTTTCATATAAAATTTTAAAATATATTTCATTAGAATTAAGTATTAAGAGAATAAAATGCATCTAGAATAATTTAAAACATAATGATATTATTATCTCTTTTAGCAAGTGGCTCATCTCGAGTGAAGAAGATGTACTGGCATGCTGTCCAATCCAATCCTACATATGGATATGCAAAAATTTCTAATTCAGGGTTGTCTTCATTGGCTAGCCTATGGAGTACATATGATGTGATCCTAGTTCAGAACTCATAGTGTCCCCTCTTTGGCATTATCTTCCCCCACATGTGGATTTTGACCTAAAGTTATAGTGGGAATCAAAACACATCGGTAGATGAAGGTGGTCGTTAATGCATCGACATGATCCCACCTACTAATGTTGTGACTAGTTCAAAAGAGGAAGGACCCTATACCTAGTGATGGAAGTTCTTCATACTTGTCCTTTACAATGAAGAGTCTTGTTGTCTTTTATCATAGTAGTTGATCCTAATTTATCCACCCTATTTAGATTTGAAACTTAGGAGGTCTAATCTCACTTTCCTTACCATGTGGCCTTTCTACTACATGTGGAGTTTCTTAATAACAAGATTAAATTAATAATTATTGATGAAGGTGCTCCAACCTCTGTAATTTCTTTGGCTTGTTCCATAGGCCTTGGATTACCTGTGTTGTTGAAATCAATGACTATGTTGATCGCAATTGATGGACGTTCATTTCGGACGCATATCGTTCTTTCAACTTTTTAAGTCCAGTTGGGAAGGAAGATTACGTTTGTTGAGGTCAAGGTTGTTGATCTGACCCTTGACTACAATATTTTATTGGGTTAGAACTAGATTTAGTCTATGAAAGTGATCATATCATTCATATTTCGAGTGGTGTGTTTCCCCTTTTCAGGATCGTATTGTGACAATTGAATAGATGTATTTCAATAATTTTGGTTCCTCTGCATCGTCAAGATTGATGATCCTGACCATTGATAATTCTCCGCTAACAAGTGAGAATTTTGGTGTTGGAATGTATCTGTTGTTAATGGTAACTTTTAATATTTCAACACCAGTCCTAGCTATTATCTCTACTCCTAGTAGTGATTCGGCACTTGTGAGTTTTGTCCCATTTCCCATTATTTACTTCAATGACCCATGGGCTCTTGCTTCTTCGAGCACTTCGAATGAATATGGTAGACCTACTAGGATGAGAATATCCTTGCACTCCCTTCTTAGGTGGTTGTGTCTTCATGCTCACATAATTTCCTTGACGATTTCTTCCTTTAGATGAAGCGATTTGCAAGGCCATGACTAGTCCAAAAAAACCTTTGGAGGAGATGCATCATCGATCTTACTTCGTCCCAAAGCTCGAATGAATATAGAATCAAGAATTTGGGATAACCTTAAGAAAGAATGTTCATCATCCCATGATCCCATTAGGCCCTCATGGCCTATATTCTGAAGGGAACATGGACAATATTTTCACTATCATCCTGATGGATCCTTCAAAAACTTCACTATTGAAATTGAGATTTATTTGAGTAACCGCTTTGGGCACTCTTGGGAGATATTAGACCATCCATACCAATATATATGGGTGTATGAGAGAGGAAAACATTTGGTGCGATGGTCCAAATATTGGTCGACCATTTATAAGTCGAGTAAATTGCCTTCCTAACACTTGAAATACTATGGTTAACGTTCAACCAAAGTTGTCTTCTTGTATATTACTGTACAACTAATTGTGTAGTTTTTTTTCCCTCTTGTACTGTAAACGGTTTCTTGACGTGCTTCCTCTTTTGTGCCAAATGTCAAAGAAATGTTTGATCTATCTAGGATTCGTTGATGGTGTGATTCGCCACACCCAAAACCTATCTTCATCTTCCTAGGTCATCTATGCACCTGTGGTTCAGTTGGTGTCTTCGGGAGTTATGTGTATTCAACCATCATCGAATAAATTTTATGAGTATAACGTCATGATTCTAATTCCAATGGTATCTGAGATCTTGAAGTATTTCTTGAATCCTAGTTAGTGGGTGTCATAGTTAAATGGCTTGTACCATATCATGGATCCTACATTATTGAGAAGGCTGTTGAGGGTAAAATTGTTAGTAGAAATTTGATTACATCACATACAATCATATACCTAGACTTTATAATCATGTTGCCAATTTATATGCAAATTACATACTATATTAGCACTGGTCACATCAATAAATAAGAATGAGCATTAAATAAAATCACATTTAAACACATTTGTAAATATATCAAACTGATCACTATAAGTTTTTTATTTTTCGAATAAGATCAGATTGGTGTCATAGTATAGAATGTCATAACTACAAAAATGTGGCTTTAAGACACAAAAATACACATGACCAATACAAAATGTCTATTTAGGAATCTATGCTTGTGGGCCTGGGATCATACAATGATAACATACAACTGCATTGACCAACCAATTTAACATCCTAACACATGGAAAAGGTACCCCTACTACATGTCTCTGCATATACTGAGGCAAGTCCTCAACTTGGACCATGGGTATCATATGTGTTAGTCAAGAGATTTTCCATGTATGTTTGCTAGTAACTACTTGGAATCAACATTTCTCATCTCGTCAGCTCATCGCCTCTGTTGATGTCAAGGGAAACCATCCGATCATGGAGGACCCACGTCTACACACACATACCTAATGCCAGTACTTGTCACCACCAAAAATATGTTTTTGATTACCACATACATCAAAAATCCAAAAAAAATAATAATTCAAAAAACCATACAAATGGAATCTTACCTATACCGTCGTATGTAGACCATTGTTAGGATCTCCACGAAATTTGATCCCTTCATAGGGATAGTTATATATGGCTATGACCTATCATCACCACCAGTTGATGAACTTAGGTGGGAAAGGAGTGTGTGTCCTTCCTACCCCTAACCTCTACATCACCTCCACCCAGAGGGTATCGGATGGATCTCATAGACTATGAGGAGGGACCTCAACTCTATGGATGAGACTTAGTAGCATCTCAAAGAAGAAAGTTCTCAGAATGTTGGCATGCCCAAACTTCTTTATCCTACACAGCTTGTAGTTCATAAGTTGTTGTTTCATGGTGCTCAATAGTGTTTTCATCGAGTTATATACCATAGGTCTCATGCACTCTACCGAGTAAACCATGAGAGGTATTCAAACTTGATGAAATGATGCTAAGACTAGTATTATTTCCCATACCAATACTATGACGTTGAGATTAAGACTCTCGATAGCATTCACTGAAACTTGAGTTTCGATATTTTTTTGTGATAAAGAAATACACAGCTATGTATTCCTCAATAGTGAGTCCTCCTCCCACTCCATGAGCTCATAGGTTCACTACCTCGCCTTGACAATATAGTCTCATGATGAAGTAGATTTCATCTACTTCTAGTCTCAATGACATACCATCTAATATAAATGCCTTTGTGTGTGGATCCCAGTAATCCAAAAACATATGGAAAAGTCTTGGTTGGGCCCCCAAACCCTAAGGTTTCAAAATTTATACAAACCACTCCTTCTTAAGGCTTGTTTATCCTTCACATCATAATGAACATCCCTATCAGCATCTTCATGCTCACGTTCTCTCCATTCAAAAACGATCCTACCAAGAAAAATCAAAATTTTGTGATATTTCACCATCAAATTGGACATACCCGGCCATGTACACAACTATTACTCATAGCATGAGTGTATGTACATTGTAAATATTTTATTTTTACATTTTCATAAATCCCTATACATGACCTGAAGAATTGTAACCTGCGTGGGATGGGATCCTCATCTTTGGGTTCACCATATGTGAAAATCTACCACCAAAACTGAAAAATTAATAGATTGAATGGATGAGGAACGTGATTATGAACTACCTAGTCCTAATGGATCCAGGTTTCATGGACCTTAGCTCTCGAAATCGTTGTTTGAAGTTTCGAAGTCCAACTTTCTCTAAATGCACAATTTTGCATAAAGATCTAAATGGTATAGTAAAAATGTCATTTTTTACTATTATAGAAAAAATTAAATTTTTTACCCACTTAGCCTATAGTTTGGAATTATTATGAACTATTTCCAAGTTTTTTGGACTAATATTGTTGTGTAGGAAGCCCTTTTGGTGCACTTTTGTTGATACATTGACTCTTTCACACCTATGGCAGGTATAATACTAAAGTAGCATATAGGATAGGATCAATTTTTCACATGCATTCTGCATTATCCTATGACCATGTCACCTTAACCATAGCCCACTTTGTGATGTCACCAAACCTTCATATGGCTACGAGAAGTGGCACTAAGTAAGAGGTAGATATTTCCTTATCATGGGTACCCTAGTTATATTTCTCTTTGTTATTTGGTTCCCATTTTGATCATCATCCCTTAGTTCTATGAGTATCTTGTAGTCTCATCATGCCTTCGAGTAAAGAACTTCATACTCTTTCTTGACCTTATGCTAACCATGCCCTATCCAGAGTCCTGTTTGTATGAAGTTTTAACTGCATTTGCATATGTTCGCTTGCATTATTGAGCTTTATGTCAGCTCACTACCTCATTTTATAAGCCACATAGCTCGATATTTCCTCAATCCTAGACAATAAGAGCCTTCCATATATATTTTGCATCTTGATTATCCCTTACCCATAGGAAAAATCCCGTCGAGTGTCCTTATCCTGCATATGTTTCATTGCATTGATTGCAAGTATACTTGTAACTAGTTTTCTTTCCCATGACACTCATTTCCTCCTTACTATACTATAAGAAATCTTTTATTTTTGAAGTTTTCAATTATGAAAAGTGTTGATGTATTTGTAACTTTAGAATGTATTCACTTGTATCTATTATATAGTGCAACCCTGTGTTTATTCCGGGAAGTATCTATAATGTAATTGAGTCATTTCATGCCCTGATGTTTCGATATAGAGATTCAATAATGTAAACAAGTCATGTAAAGTCATTACAGTTAACCCTCCATTGTAATTTGGGGCATCAGTCCCCTCAGTTGTGTCAAGGTTAACCATCCTTGTTGATCGGAGGGCGAATTCCCCACAGTTGTGGGGCACTAGGGTTGTTATACTCTCCTAGAGATGTCGGCTCTAGTAAGTAATTTTTAAGTGGGGCTGACATGTTGAAGTGGAAATTAATTCAATGAAAGAATATGAATAGAGAGTCAGTCTCTCTATTTACCACACACACACTCACTCATTGGGGTGCATGAATGAGAGAGGAGAAGCTCTCTCAAGTGTGAGAGAGAGAACAAGCTATGGAGATCATCTTTCATGTTTTCAAGTTTTACTGCTGCTATTGGTGCTCATTCTATCTCTGAGGAAGTTGCGGGGTTTTATCCTTTATGGTTTCCTTGAGTAAAATTCTTTGTGTCTCTTGTCTCTTGTGTTTTATTGATGTGCATGTTATTCTCTTAGATAAGATCCTACGATTGTAATGCTATCTTGAATGATAAAATTCTAACATGGTATCAGACCTAACCTGAGAAGAAGACATTGTGCAGTTGCAAAAGATAGGGATTATTACTTTTTGGGTCTCTCTACATAATCCATCAGCAAAATTATGCTAGGCTAACTCTCCATTGAAGGGCACATCTTTCTGTCGAAGCGGAAGTCGATTCTGGACATTTTCAGATTTTGGTGCGGGAAATTAGGGCTTGTTACAGAAGAGGAATTTTTGAGTGAGCTCATCATAGCATTTCTCTAATCATAAAAATCAAAGTTTAGAGACCTGGGTTGAGATTTTTGTTTGGGAGAAACTATGGGAGAGTCAAACCCTAGTTTGACCCCAGGCTGGAAAAACCCTAAAATACTGAAACTGATAAGTTTTGGTACATTCACTATATCTCAGGATTGGAGAAATATCAGGAGCAAAAACATTCACAAGCTGAAGCTAAAATCCAGATTTACACTGTATAAAAATTTTAGACTCAGATTTGGTATATTCTAGTAGATATGATTCCTCCAAGTTAGGATTCCATCCTCTCCCAACATTCATCCCCAAAGAGAAAACCTAGAGAGAATTGCTATATATCGGGATACACACGTCCAAATTAAATTTCGGAAGATGTTCCAGAAAGGGAATGCACTGTAATTTCTGTGGTCTAAGCTTTATACCTAGAAGATGAAATAGTGGCACATGGGAGTCCGTACAACTTCGATATGCTCAACAGTACTGAAACATGTCACCTTGGGAAAATGCTCATACGTCCGAATTGGTGAAACCCATTCTGATGAAAACTATGGTGTTGGAATAGGGACATGAGAGGTTACCTCAATGCAAAGTTTCATACAAATAGGAGCATTAATTTTGGAGATATTGCATATACAGTATCAGGAATTTCTGCAAAATAAATTGGAAAACTAGGGCTTCCTATTCCGGGAGCTTCCCTCCACTATTTACAGAAAATGAGTACATTGGAAAGCTCACCTTGAATAGGTCTATCTTTCTATCCAATCAAATCTTAAATATTCTAGGTTTTGAAAATTAGGGTTTCTCTGACAAACCCTAGATCAGCTAGCTCCGGAATGAGGACGAACACCTCAAATCTATAAGTTCTAATATTTTGCTATTTTCATTTGAGATTCTCATTTCAAAGTGATCTATCACGTCAACTAAATGATAAGCTTGCTGAAGTTGACAAATTCCAACCATAGAATTATATGATTGCTCTAAAGAAAATTAATTGGACACCTACATAAGAAGAGAGGTTCCAATTCCAAAGGGAGATGATGCTAAAAGGATTACACCAGAAGAACTTGGTCAACACCAAACATATCATTGTTGATTCAATCATGGATCACCTTATACCACAAGTTTCTTCCCTAAAGACACTGAAAGAGATGGTTGATTCCTTAACCAAGATATTTGCAGGGAAGAACATAAATCGGAAGATGACTTTGAGAAAACAGTTGAAGAATGTGAAGATCCAGAATACAGACACCATATAGTCATACTTTACAAGGGCCTCTCAAATCAAAGAAAAAATTGAATCATTTAAAGAAGAAGCGAAGAATGCAGAAGTGGTGATAGCCACCTCGAAAGGCCTCCCAGGATCATGGGATTTATTCATGCGAGGAATGTGTTCCAAAAGGAAGTGATTACCTTCAGCAGAATCTAGGAAGAAGAAGAAGATCGACTCATAATAAGAGAAGAGAAGATGGGAGCAACTAAAGATCAAGCTCTTACCATCCAAAGAAGACCCCTCAAGTGATGAGGAATATGAAGAACTCAACTATTGAAGAACCTCTTATCCATCTTATCATTTGGATAAGAAACAATGCTATTATGAATGAAGAAGATGACGAAGATGAAGGCTCAATAAGAAGTCTACCCACGAAACAAATAAATATAAGTAATCAATTGTCATTTCATGATATTGTTTTTGTTATGCATTCGTTTATATTCAATTGATGTATTATGCATGAAAGAATGTTTGCATTAATGATAGTATACTAATAATATGCATGCGATGGGTAAGTAGCTCATGGTGCTATACAACTCTCCATTGCTACTTATCTAAAATGAAACCTCTTTGCTGACATATTGGATTAGTGCACAATATCAATGTTGTCCTTGTAGAGATGGAAGGCATCTAGAAAGTTTCCATGAGATATGGATGAATGTTGTATTGGCCAAAATAGTTGCATAATCATATATCTTGATGCAAAATAATTTTTCATTATGAATATACCTTATGAAATGTTTCTAACCATAAAACTAATGCATTTGACTTGTAGGAAAGACCGCGTAAAATTGCCTACAAGAAAAGAAGGATGAGACTTGTTCCAAAGAACAAGTGACTATAGTTTAAGATGAAGAATAATATGAAAAATGCAGTGACATCATTAATGTAGAACCTTCCATCCATGAAAAATTAACCAAGAAGAAAAGGAAGACTATTTCAAGAATAATGATGTCTAGGATGCAATATCCATACATGAAGGGATGTTCATAGTTCCATCATGCAGTAGATGGAAACATCATGGGATACAAGGAAAGATTCATAGCACGAGGCTTCTCATGAAAAGAAGGCATAGACTAAGAAGAAATATTTGTAGCTAGTGGGAGTTGAGACACATGACAGGCAGAATCATGTGTGCAAATGAAAGAATGCCTTGTATGAGCTCATAAGACACCCATGGGATACTACATACAAGAGGAGCTTCAAAAATATGACAAGCTCATAGATGGGTTCAAGAAGAACTTTTGAAAAATTTCAAGATAGAGGATCTTGGTATCAAGTGATCCTAGATGGATACATAGAATATTAGTAGCAGAGGAATATACTTATCATTCTGGTACAGAATGTTTCAGTGCATAGAGTACAAAAGACAAAGGGAGTATGATGCTTCGCTTCAGAGGGAGTGACTACAGAAGATCCTGAGGTTAGACATGGTATGATAGGATGGATAGCTTACTGATGACTCTAGGCTTTACTGAGAGTAAAGAAGATTCCAACCTTTGCTTCAAGATTGAAGGAATAATACCAATAATGCTCTTGTTATATGCCAATGACTTCTTCCTTTTCTAAAAGAGGAACTCATTAAAGTTTCGAGAAGGATATTTGCTACCAAGTTCGAGATGAAGGATTTGGGGATGATGCACTATGTTCTAGACATGGAGACGTGGGAAAGGGAAGTATGTAGTAGAGATCCTGAAGAGGTTTAGGATTATGGAATGCAAGTCCATCACCACACCTATGGCATTGAACCTGAACCTATTGAGTGTTACTTCATCATAGTCAGTTGATTCCATGATGTATCGTCAGATGATTTGTTCCTTAATGTACTTGATGAATATGAGACCATATATTTGCTTTGCTATGAACACATTGAGACATGTTCACTTGATGGTTACAAAGCATGCAGTGAGGTACCTGAAGTGTATAGTTAAGTATGGGCTCAAGTATGATACGAATCAGAACATTAACCTGGAGTGTTATGTGGATTTGTATTAGGCAGATAGTGCCATTGATAGGAACAACACTTCAAGGTGTTACTTTAGTATGAGATCATGTGTGATCTCTTGTTTTTGTAGGATAGAGTCTTGCATGGCGCTGAGTACAGCCAAGGAAAAAGATGTTGAAAACTACTATTTGATTTGATTGATATGACTTGAATTTTTGTATGATGTAGAGAGGATAAGTGAAGCTCCAGTTTGTGATCTAGATCGAAATCTCTTGAAAGAGGGAGTTCTACCATAGCTGGTAAGACAAGTTCTCTGAGCATAAATTCTAGTGAAGCTCGTAGGTTTCTTAGATGTAAATGGTCATGTAGGTTGTCCTCATATGTAATCGGTCCTAGTGATGCTTGTAGGTTATCCTTAGATATAATCATCCCTAATGTGATGCTAGAAATGGCCATAGTGAAGTTTGAGTACTTCAGGGAGAAGCTTGGTGTTCTCTAGATTGAGGTTCCTTCCAAAGGGAAGTGATGATTTCGTGGGCCCTTCTGACATGGTGAGAGGATTGGCTCCTTCCATGGTCAGATGTAAGAGCTATGACATGGTGAGAGGATTGGTTCTTTCCATTATCAAATGTATGTGATGATGGCACATCCAGCATGAAAAAGGGTTGGCTCCATGATGATACATCTAATATGAAAAAGGACTAGCTCTGTGTACATCTCACATCCAGCATGAAAAAGGGCCAACTCTATGATGACAAGTCTATTATGAAAAAAGACTAGCTCTGTGTAGATCCCAAATCTAGTATGAAAAAGGGTTGGCTGCTGTGATGACACATCTAGTATGAAAAAGGACTATCTCTACATAGATCCCACATCTAGTATGAAAAAGGACTAGCTCTGTGATGACACATCCAGTATGGAAAAGGATTGGCTCTGTGTAGATGCCACATCTAGTATGAAAAAGGACTAGCTCTGTGATGACACATCTAGTATGAAAAAGGACTAGCTCTGTGATGACACATCTAGTATGAAAAAGGACTAGCTCTGTGTAGATGCCACATCTAGTATGAAAAAGGACTAGCTCTGTGATAATACATCTAGTATGAAAAATGCCTGGCTATGTAGATGTGAATTCAACATGAAAAAGGGCTGGCTCTGTCAATGAATACCTACATGGAGTCTAGGCATACAACTAGCATGAAAAAGGGTTGGCTCTGTAGAAATTCTTGTGACAAGAATAATGAAGATATAGCACCATTTGATTGAGATATATGAAGCAGTGATGATAATGATTATCAGTGATGATCCAACTTTAATGATGACACTGACTTGATGATGATCGAGTGATGCTCCAGATCAAGTGATGATCTAGACTTGATGAAGATGAATTGAAGATGAAGATGACTTGAATATGAAGATGACTTGATGATGATCCAGATGATACAGAGAAAAAGACTCATACTAGTAAATTGTGTCAGGAGAATACCTTCCTAGTTAAGAGGGAGTGTTGATATATTTGTAACTTCAGAATGTATTCACTTTTATATATTATATATTGTACCCCAATGTTTATTTCTGGAAGTATCTATAATGTAATTGATTCATTTCATGCCCCAATGTTCCGATCAAGAGATTCAATAATGTAAACAAGTCATGTAAATTCATTGAGGTTAACCCTCCACTGTAAGTAGGGGAAATAGTCCCCTCAATTGTGTCAAGGTTAACCCTCCATGTTGATAAGAGGGAAATGTCCCCACAGTTGAGGGGCACTAGGGTTATTAGACTCTCCTAGAGATGTCTGCTCTAGTAAGTAATTTTTAAGTGGGGCTAACATGTTGAAGTGGACATTAAGTGAACGAAAAAATATAAATAGAGAGTGAGTCTCTCTATGTATCACACACACACTCACTCATTGGGCTGCATGAGTGAGAGAGGAGAAGCTCTCTCAAGTGGGAGAGAGAGAACAAGATGTGGAGATCATCTTTTCTATTTTTGGGTTTTACTGCCGCTATTCGTGCTCATTATATGGCTGAGGAAGTTGTGGGGTTTTCTTGTTTATGGTTTGCCCGAAGAAAATTCTTTGCATCTATTGTCTCTTGTGTTTTATTCTTATGCATGTTATTCTCTCAGATAAGAGCCGAAGATCATAATGCTAGCTTGAATGATAAAATTCTAACAAAAAGGAACAAAAAAATATCATAAAACATAAAAATCCAAACAGGAAATGATATTATTTTATATTGGTACTTTTCGTGTCGTATCACCTTCGAACACAACACAATCCATTCATCAATTGGTTTCATTACTAGTATGACCCTAGGAGTTGTGCTCATTATTCTGAGTTTTCTCCACTTATTGCTTATGCTTCCAGTCCATATGGAGCCTCTGTTGATTCCTCTTGTGTCACAAATTTTTCCTAGTATGCATTTGAGTTTATGCTGCTATGAGTCTTTATCTTCCTTATGTTGTTGTTTGAAGGAAGTTTTCTTGTGAGTCGGTCATTCATTAGTTACTGTTGGAGGAGGTATTCAGTAAGCTGACTAAGTCAATCAACTGACTAAGTAGAGATTAGGTCATCCACATAAGGTCGTGTCAGTTGAACTCAATCGACATGTAGTTATTTGTAACTGTTTGTAAATCATATATATTAGGCTATTGAGCTAGATGAGAACTTGGTTCAGTTCTATGTTTGTATGGACCCTTTCACTATAATATAATCTATTATTCCACATCTGTGTCTTGTCTCTTATCTCTAATATGTCGGTATTCTTTCAATGTGTATTATTGGTAACCCTCCATCATCTATGATATTACAACATTGGTTTTATTTCCGGTAGTACATATCTTAGATGAATACAAGCAGATGATATCAAAACAGGAGATTAAGGACTGGTGGGAGTGTAAGATAGAAAATTACTTGCATAATTATGTACAAAGAAACATATTAATGACTGCTTAGGAGAAGGAAAGATTATTTACTGAAACCCATGAGAATTTTGTAGAATCAGTGCCCCAGCTTTTGAAAAAACTTCTAGATAAAAAAGCCAGAAGTGACTAAAGACCAATAGATGCTATAGAAATTGATTCGAGGGAGAAGAAAAAACCTATTGGAGTGGTTTGAAAATATCACCGATGAATTCTATGAGGAGCAAGCTATAGAATAAAGAACTTCGGTAGAAACCATTCTGAAGAAATTCTATACAGACCTTACCAAGCAATTTCTGTGCTCCTTACTGATCTTGTTGTTCAAATTCCTAATAGAAAAAGGAGTGGGTCATATTGTCAAACCTCACCCATCACTACACAAACTGCCAAAAAATTCTAACTGGGTGGAGAAACAAAGGAAGTGGGAGAAATTTATTGCTAAAAGGGAGTGGGAATATTTCCTAAGCAAGTAAACAGAGCTATCCGAGCTTTCTAAAGCATCGAGTAGGCCATGGGAGGGTAGCTAGTCATATGTCACGGTAAAGTGAACAGGACTCTAGTCGACTAAAAAGAGATACCATCACTAGTGATGAAAAGTCAATATAAAAAGGAAATTGAATGGATAGTGACACATAAAGGTACGATGGATTTACAGAAAATAGAGAGAGAGAAGAGGCTGAAAAGAAGGGAATAAAGAAGAGAAAGAGCTATAACACTGCAAAGAGGAATGAGTACCAGGGCGACATACCAAGAAAGAAATCTACTAGAATTGGGTCATGAGCGATAGGAAGAAGGTGTGGATGAAGAGGCATCACCCTTGGAAGAAGACTTGTGGATAGAGAAGTGAGAATCTCTCCAAATAGAAGTTCCCCAAGAGGTAAGACCTCTATCTCCAATGAATCCAAGTACCATGATGCAAGCCATTGTCAAAGAATATTTAAGACTAAGAACTAGTGAGTTTGGTATATGGAGCCGACTAGACGATGAAGTAAATGACGATAATCATTTAGTGATCTATCAACTAGAGGAAGGAAATTGGGTCACATTTCAAGCATACCCTTCCAACTAAAGTATCCACTTAATTTACCCAACACATGAAGGAGCACCCCCTACCAAATACAGGTTTGGAGAATACAGAAAAGTTAGACTTGCAGAGAAATAATTGCAGTTGGAAATCGACAGGAGAATTTGACCCCAACGGACTGCTTGTCAGACAAGAAACGACAAACAAAACAACTGATAGGAATAAGAGTTATATTGACAATAGTTTTTCACAAAGAAATAATAAAAACATCCCACTACCCCCACCACCACCCCCACCACCGCCACCTCCTGAAGAAGATAGCGACAACAAATCTGACATGGGTCACGGATAAGTGCATATCCCTCTATATTAGGGCGATGAAGATCCTAGACGACATTGGTTCATTTGTGAGTTGACATGGGAGGAAAATCAAGTCACATATGAAGATAGACATATGGTGGATTTTGTTGGTGCCTTGAGGAAAATATCACTAACATGGTACATGACCTTTATTGAAAGAATCCCTCAGGCATCCAAAGTAAAAATTAAAGCACAATTTTTTTTCGTTCTTTAAAAATCCAAATGCAAAACATCTTGTAGCTAAAAAATTGAAAACAACATCACAAAAGCCAGCAGAATTTGTCTGTGAGTACGAAAAACAATGGAAATACCTCCTCAACCAACTGGATTATGTAATTTATGAGAAACTATTAATGCAGTGGTTCCTTGCAGGTCTATCAAAAAAAATTCGGCATCACATAAGCCTAGAGATGTTCAAAACATACGAATATGCGCTTACTAAATCCCTACAAGTGGAGAGGGACGAACACTTCCTAGCATATCCCATGGATACTAGGCTAGAAGAACAGCTTGAAATCATGAAAAAATTATTAAAAGATCTAAATCTTAAGAATCAGGACGTCTGGTGCTTAAAATGCTCAATGATCGGACATTCAAAAGATAACTTTCGACAAGACATCAGCTGACAGGACGTTTGATTTGTGCAAGCAAAGTGTTTTTGCGACATCTTCCAAGAGCATGGAGATCACACAACAAATTACTGCTCGTATAACATGAAAAATGGTAAAGCATCTTCGTGTGCTATATATGAAGTGAAAAGTCACTCCATTGTCGACTGCCACCTAAACTTAAAAAATCAACAAAACTACCAGGCATTCTACCAGACAAATGTATTCGCGCATAACAACGATCAGCAAAGCAATGCTCAAAATGAATAGAATAATCAAAGGTATGATGGTCATCTATATGAGCTCATGTTCGACAACTGACATAGAGGATATCGAGGTCGAGGTTGATTCTCTGGGAATCGCTACAGCCTATCCAATGTTTCATGTGCTACAAAGAAGGTCACCGATATTGAGACTATTCATACTAGGACAGGGATGATTTAAAATTTTGTACTAGCCGTGGAGTAGGGAATCACTCATTAGAGGGTTTCCCTACTATGCTTGATAAAATAAATAAAAATAAAAATGTTACTGTCTTTCCATGCGTTCAAAAACATGATATAATCAATACAAAGAATCTGCATATAGTAATCCGACAAGGGACAAAAATTGGGAGTGATAATCCATGAATAAGAAAAATAAAAGAAAAGAATGAGTATCCTAACCCAGCTAAACAAATACAACTGTACAAAGATGCAACGAATATATTTAAAGAATTTGCTCAACAAGAATAAGTTGATCATAATCGATAAAGTACAGTTAAAGAACTAATACATTTAGTGCAAAATGATAAAATGGTGTCTCAATTCATAGAATTATTGTATAAAATAAAACACAACAATAATACAGAAAAACAAACAAAAAATATCTGCAGTCTAAACTAGAAGGACAAAAGTGATGCAGACCCACTTGTCAACCTAGAAATTGAAGGATACCATGTTTGAAAAGTGGTGGTCGAATTCGATACATAAGTAAACATTATGGCTCATGACATTTGGGAACAATGAGGTAGACCTCGACTATACGAGTCAGGAATATACCTGAAATTAGCTGACCAAGGTCTGATTGAACCTATCGGAGTTTGGAGAAATGTCGACACGACCATAAAAGAAATATTGACCAGAGTTGAATTTGAAATTTTTTACCCTAAGGAACGATCCAGTTCCTTTCCAACGTTAGTAGGTCGACCCTAGGGAAGAAAAATGAAAGCATCGATATCCTTAGACAAGGAAAGGATAAAACTAAAATGGAATGGACAAAAATTCATAGTACCTACCCATCCATCCTAAGGAGAACCTTAGATAGAACCTATTGATGAATAAGTTGACATCTGACAATTGTATCAAATACAAAACAATGAAGAATACACAGAACCCAATGTTTATAGCGAACTTCACTTAGGAAATCAAGATTTAGTAGGATACAATTTAGATGCAGAATTATATGACTGGGAAGTTGAGAACTACGAAACACAAGCAAGAGGTCACTGGACCATTCAAAAAGTGCAGAAGAAACTAGTTCAACAGTGCTTCTTTGTGTCCATCATCCCAAAAATATTTGAAAAGAAAACCAGGGAATATCCTACACTAAAACCAGCAAATGTAAATATCACACAAATCCCAAGGTACAAAGAAAGAGAATCACAGTTATGCATATAGAACAAGTATCTAAAAACATTGGGGAACATGACCGACTACAAAGCTTAGTGGAAACCTTCACAGGACAAGCTGCTAGATGGTGGGATACCCATCAATCAAGATTGCAGACATGGACAATAGCTTCAACCTATTTTATAGAAATATTCGGAGGGAAAAAATTTAACAATTCAAGATCAAATTCCTATGTTCATACAAGGGGAGGATCTAAAAGACCACATAAGTACATGTGAAAAAAAATGGAAAAGACTTGGGTATAAGGATGAACGTACATGGCCACATCTATTTCCATCGACACTGTCCGACTTACTAAACAAATGGTACAAAATGGAAGAAGCTCGAGGTGAAACATTCCTATGGCATGAACTAAGATAGAATTTTATCAAATATTTCAACTTTATACCACAAGATGAAAAGTTAGTCGCAACTGCAAAACAAATCAAGGAATTCATAGAACCGACCGAGAACAAAACACTAAACCATGATCGATCGACAATAAACTACAATAACATACAAACCAAGTCATCACTACAATAGGCAAGGATACAAATGGAAAATGAAAATCCGAAAGGTAAAATATTTTGATGGAAATCATTCCCTTCAGAAACAACAAAACCAATTTGCATAGTGCTCAAAGTTGAGACAGTCAGAGACACCGACAGAATGACTGCAATAGACTTTCCTGCCACATTTTCACCATTTAAAGAAGGGATTCGGTCAATCAATGAAGCCAAAGCACTAGAATGGTTAGATGCTAAAGTCAAAACTAAATAATTTGACATCTCAAGTGATGTTTGACCAAAAATGGAAAAAATTGGAGACTATTGGAGTGAAGAAAAAACAACATAAATAGTAAACTTACTAAAAGAATTTCATAATGTCTTCACTAGAAAGTACAAATATCTCAAAGGTCTAGTCCATGAAATGGGTGAAATGAAGATCGACATTAAATGTGATGTCTGACCTGTAAAGAAAATACCATATAAATTAGCACATAAGTACAAAGAGATAGTCAAGAAAGAGATTAATAATATGCTTGTAGCAAGAAATATCTACCCTATTGACCAATCAGAATGGGAAATTATAAAGGTTTTTCAACCAAAAAAACATGATCCAACAAAGCTAAGGATCTGTGTCGACCCATTTCCAACACCTTGTGCAGATGAAATCTTAAATAAGGTCGCAGGACATGAATGCTACTCATTTATAGATGGATTCTTAGGTTATAACCAAGTACCAATATCCAAACAAGATTAAAAAAAGACAACATTTGTATGCGAATTTGGCTAATTTTCTTATAGGGTTATGCCTTTTGGACTAAAAAACGCACCTGCAGTATTTTCGAGAATTGTGGTCAAAGCATTTCAAGAATATATTTACAAAACAATGACAGTATATTTTGATGATTGGAAAATAATACTCTATGTTGAAATATCATTTCAAATGGATAAATATCATGTTGGAATGATTCCGACAAATATAACTATCTATGAACATCAAGAAATGCATATTTCTGACCCCTATAGGGATGCTATTAGGACACATTGTCTACAAACAATGCATCAAGGTCGAATTTGCAAAAATAAAAATTATCCTCGACTTAAAACCACTGAACAAGTCAGGGTACTACTTAGTCATACAAGATATTACAGGAAATTCATAAGATACTATTCATATATGACCTATCCATTGGAAGAACTGCTAAGAGAATATTAGGAGTTTGACTAGATAGAGGAATGCAACATATCATTTGAAACACTAAAAAGGAAGCTAGTCGAAGCACCCATTCTAAGATTTCCAAATTGGTTGACCAAATTCCATGTACACATCGATGCATCAGGCCTAGAAATAGGAGCAATCCTAACTCAACCAGGGGACGATGGAATGGACAACCCTATCCTTTATAGTAGCAAAAAATTAAATAAAGCAGGAAGAAACTACTCGACAATAGAGAGAGAAGCATTAGGAATGGTTTTTGCACTACAGATGTGTCAACATTACCTACTAGCCAATCCATTTATATTTTATACCGACCACCAAGCACTAAAATACCTTGTAAATAAACCCTTATACCATGGGATAATTTATCGATGGCTACTTCTATTCCAGGAATTCAAATTCAAAGTTGTTGTCAAACGAGGAAAGTTAAATGTCAGACCCGAATAGTTATCATGAATCAACATAGGAGAGGAACTGACAGGAGTTGAAGATGACCTACTGGATGCACATTTATTTTGAATAGAATCAGTCCCAGTAGAATTAGAGGAAATAGCTCAATTCTTAGAATATGGACAAGCACTAGAGGGCATGAGCACGAAGAAGAAACAAATATTAGCCATGAAAGCTACACAATATAGCCTCATAAATGGATTCTTATATAAAATGGGCCTGGATGGCATCCTCAGATGATGTGTACTAGAACATGAAATAAATAATATCATGTATGAAGCACATTATGGACTGATGGGAGGACATTTTCAAGTAGACACAACTGCAAATAAAATCCAACAATCAGGGTTACGGTGGCCTACACTTCACAAAGACTGTAAAATGTTTGTAAGCCAATGTGACAGATGTCAACGACTGGGTCAACCTATGCCTAGTACAGAAATGGCCTTGATATCAATAAACCCAAGTTTGACATTTGAAATTTGGGCCATCGACTTCATAGTACCATTCCCCATACCAGCAAAAACAACAGGTGAAAGGTACATAATAACTACAATAGAGTATGTAACCAAGTGGGAAGAAGAAGAACCGATCGACACATGTTCCAGTGAGATAGCTGCTAAATTTATCTATGAAAATATCATTACCAAATTTAGATGCCCAATAACCCTAATTAGTGACCAAGGGTCATAGTTTATTAATAAAACCATTAAAGCATTAACATATCAGTTCCAAATTGACCATCGACGTAGTACATCTTATCACCCTCAGTTGAATGGAGCAATTGAGGAATTCAACAAAATATTAACAAAAGGCCTAACAAAGATCTGTAACATCAACAAAGATGATTGGGAAAAAAATATACCTGCAGTACTATGGGATTACAGAATAGCATACAAGAGTTTGATAGACCAAACACTATTCTGACTAGTCTATGGACAAGAAGCAGGTGTTCCACTACATTTTTTACAACAAACACCTATTATAGTAGAAATTATACATGTCGATGTCGAAAAAGGAAGGAAGTACGGATTGATGCAATTAAGAAAGATAGAATAACACCGACTAATTGCTTTACAACACCAAGAAATCCAAAAAAAATAGCAGAAGGAATGGCATGATCGTAATATAAAAAACAAAAACCTGTTAGTAGGGGAGCTTGCCCAACTATACAATGGTCGAGTAAAAGAGAAACCTAGAAAGATACATACATAATGGATGCCACCCTACATTGTTGAAGAGATTCATGCTAACAGATCAGTCCGACTAAGGACGTTACAAGGCATAGTATTTCAGAAAGTTGATAATGGTTCCCGACTAAAGCGGTGAAAAAATTTAAATAAGTTTAAAAAAAAACATATAACTACCATAACGGCCAAACAAAAACTATAAAAATCTGAAAAAAGTAACAAAACAGAACCAATACCCATAACCCAGGATGATAGGAAATCAACGCTTCAACAACTGACATCAAACGCATCGATATACCGCCATCAACCGTTCACATGATCGACATGGACCAACGACCCCGAAGGTCACATCGCGCCTTCATGACTATGAGCGACAAAATAAAATCACCATTAACGTAAACTCAAGTGACTATGTTGGACCATCACTTCAGCCATTAATACACCCATCGACAGAAATGTCAAACGCCTCACCTATAAATACTGGATCGGGAAAGGATTATTTACAGTATTTTGAATAGAGAGCAATTTAGCAAACAAAAAATTGAGAACCCATAACTCCTAAGTAAATTCGAACAAAGAACTGATAAAATGTAACCAAAACAAACCATAGCCGCAGCAAAGACTAAGGAACTACAATCTGCTGAAACCCCACTAATGAGGAGGTTATGAAACATAATGAATGCCAAGGTCTAAGAGACCTCATGGGAGAAAACATGGGCCAAGATCAAGGAATGGACCTATGTCAACAAGAAACCAATCCAAGCAGCAGAGAAAGTAAACCAACCCAATAATTGTCAGTGAATTTCATTATTAGCCGGTACCACAATGACAGATTATACTTTGACAGACCAATCGAGATCTCTGGAAAAGTAATATATAAACTGACTGGTCTATCCAACCAGGGTGACCTAGTCCCAGTCGACATAAAAGAAGGTCTAGTAGAGTGACTAACTAGAACACCATCAGGAAGGAACTCCAAAGGGATAATGATTAGCCAGATACAAGCCCTAACACCACAAATTGTGTCTAAAATCATAGCAACATGGCTTACACCCACAGGTCGAGGAAGTGACCTAAAACTAGATATGCTAGAGGCACTAGATACGATTGCCGACACAGGAAAAGTCTACAGATGGGATTACTATGTCATCGACATGCTCAAAGGAATCTGTGAAAAATGTCAGGAGTCGGGAAGGATTATAAGGTTCCCGTCCCTGATAATATGGATAGTAATGTACTACTTGTGCCTAGTCAGTGACAAGTAGTTCCAAGAACCCACAAAACTCCCTATGTGGAGGTTCAAACCATTTTCCCAGAATGGAACACTGAAGGAACTAGAAAATGGCAAAGTAATGTTGTAAAACTGGTTCGAACATCTCAAAATTCAGACAACCAGATGGAGGGTGCCCCAAACAATTCGACGAAGTATGCTAAAAATCGCACACATACAATTGGAACTTGACCATACCGCAGTTTGGTATATGTAGGTTGTAAAGGAAAAAGCAAAGACACTCGACTACTATCCAACATTTGAAGAGATCTTCCGCGAACTAGCTCGACACTCTGGCACAAAACTGTCGACACCAGCAAAAGCCAAGGAAGCAACCCTAGCAATAGAAGAACCATTAACAAACAAAGAAAAGGAAGAAGATTATGAACTCTGACTACACATCAGCACCTTTGTGTCAGAGGAAACACCAGTAGAGGACACCAACCGACTTCAAATCACAATCATACCACCAATAGCCCAAATGGACGGTACATAGACAAAACAACAAGTAGCCATTACAGCTGAGAAAAGTGTTAGCCTAGCACAACAATGGGAGGAAGGGGATGAATTGGGAGATATTGAGTCATACTTCCCTAAGTATAAAAAAACCAAAGAAAAAATAAAAAAGATAGCAAAGGAAATAGCAACAGCAAGGAAGAAACCAACTAAGACAAAAGGGAAAGGGAAGCACAAGCTAATCCTTTTAGACTCAGAGGATGAAGAGGAACTATTAGCTACCACTGTCGACATTATAGAAGACGCCATAGAAAACAAAGTTTCGGTCGAGACACAGTTCTAAAAATTTGTCGAAGCAGGAGCACGGCAAGGTAGGTGGAAGAAGGTGAAAAGTAAAAACACCTCGATAGCTGAAAATATTGTCGACTTAGTATCTACACCTCCACCCCCATGTACGACCCAGATCACACAGGAAGAAATTCCAAAGCTCTCCTCCATAAGCCCATTCAACATATACAAAAATGCTATGCCAGAAACCTTAAAGGAGAGGTTCGACCAAGACATAGATTTCCAGGCCTACATTGAAGATCACCACCAAGTGTCCTCTATCCAGAAGATCACCACCAAGTGTCCTCTATTCGAAGCTGGTGGATCAAGACAACTTGTTCTTTCACAACTTGGCCAAATAGCCTAGAAGCCGAGGTCTGTCAGAATTTTGAAATCAACATTTGTGAGGAACCTTGACAAGATAGTTCAAGTTTTCAAAAGTCAAACCTCATCCTTCATCCCAACCGACATAACACCCCCTCCACTATCCAATGAACCAGCAAAAAATGGGGAAGAAGAGAACATGGAATAAATCAACCGAGAAATCGACCACCTATTCTTCGACATCCTGGAGGATTCACCCCCACAAATTGAGGACTTGACAATTGACCACATCTCCACCACACCAATCACACCCAACCATTTAACATCACCACCAACACCTCCCAACCTAGAACTTGCAACCAAACCATCTGCATTTGAGCCACCTTTACCTGAACCATCAGTACCAGCAATGTCTGTATCTGAACCGTCTACACAGAATCCACTAGATACACACCCAGCTACAAAAATCATCCCAAATACCCAACTAGAAGTCACACCAACCATTGCAGACTAGCAACTAGACAATCCACTGCCAGAAAATCAACTACTAGAAAATCTAAACCTTAAAGATGCAAAAGTACAGCAGCAAGTAGAAAAACATAGGCATAAAAGGAAGAGAGACAGAAATAAGAAGGAGCATAAAAAAGAATCACAAGTGGCAATGGTCCACATTAGCCAACTTGAGTCGGCCACTGCAGTCGATGCAACAAATCTAAAGGACAGAGAGTTGGGACAACTCTTGGAAACTTTGGCTATCAAAGCAAAAACAAGAAGCCAGACGCAAGGAGCTCGATGAGACTAAAAGGGAACAAGTCAAGTTCCTAATAAAATGCAGAAACCTAGCACAATATGTGATACCAGGACCAATGGAGGTCAACACTGACAAGCCAATTGAAAAATACTATCAGTTGTCTGAAAGCGTGGTGTCGTCCCTACATGTACAGATGCAAAACACATGAGAAGAACAAAAAGAAGAAATAGCTAGTCTACTGATGCAGCAGCACACAACCTTCTCTGAAGCTTACAAAGTGCTCCAAGATCACATGGAGGAGTCTGTCATAATAGAAGGGGTACTACAAGACCGACCTGCTTATTATGGGAAAGTCTTCTAGTAGACCTGAAAGACTCGACAAGAAATTGAAGCATTGGAGAAGAGAAAGAGAATGGAAGAAGCATTGAGAAGCACTGTCGAATATCAAATCAAACAGCCAAATTACAGAAGCTTAAGTGACAAGCATGCTAGTGAGTACAACAAGCACTCTCGATCTTGGGAAAATTAGACACCATTTGTCCGTAGATGAAAAGGATTCTTGAGACAACATAAGAGAAAGACCAGTTTATGGGTTCCAACATGGAAAGGATAGCAGATCTTTCCATTCAAGAGAATATGTCGATGCTGTCAAGCCTTACAACATTAACCATCGACATCCATAAAGTGCTGTAAAATTGGACATAATTCCAACATCAACTAGCCATAATAGCAGAAGCAATTGTTGAAGACTGTATATAGAAACGACCGACTATCTGACTTCATAGCCCATAAAAGACAAACAAAGAAATAACTACTTTAGAGAGGGAAATAATTTTTGAGTACCTCCCCTGTTTCTTCGAGATGAAAAATAGTTTTGTTCATGGGAAAGATGTTGGAGGAGCTAGTCGGTAAGTCGACTAAGTTGATCAACATACTAATTAGAGATTAGGTTGGCCACATAAGGTTGTGTCTATTGATTGAACTGACAGGTAGTTATTTGAAGCTCTTTGTAAATCATATATATTAGGTTGTTGAGCCAGATGAGAACTTGGTTCAGTTATATGTTTATATGGACCCTTTTACTATAATATAAATTGTTATTCCACATCTGTGCCTTGTCTCTTGTCTTTGATATGTTGGTATGCTTTTAATGTGTATTATTGGTAATCCTCTGTGATCCGTGAGATTACAATAGTCATCTTGTCTTTGCATGTCTATCATTCCCAATACATTTGTTAATAGTTTGTCAACATATTCTTTGTCTGAGTTATTCCAAATAATCCACTGTTGTTGCATATGTCATGGTGGTTGATGTGTGATGCCTTAATGACATCCTTCTAGAAGATTCCATTCCATTGACTTCATAAAATTTACTCTGAAATAGGGATCTAGAGTCCATTGAGTGTTTTAAGACTTGCATCCATCAGTGGCAAGTTCTCTCACCATCGACATATTTGGGAATACATCAATATACCCTGATCGATGGATCTTCTCAAGTGTTTGACCACAACACATATATTCACACTTATTTCTTTGCACTAGGTACCTTGATTCCCATTATCATTATTAGTGATATATCTTGTGTCTATTAATGATATATATCAATGAACAGTAATCATATGATGGTCCATCATGTTTGAGGGTGACACCTTCATTCACATGATGGGACATGTACTAGTGATGATTTGTATCGAAGTACTATGATCTGCATGGCATTCCATATATGCTACCTCCTTGATCGTGTCAATATCAATGAGATCTTATCTCTCATGGCCATATTCTAGTGTAACATTTGATGTCTACATTCAGTATGGAAGCCTTACTTCACTGTATATTGTACGTGATGATGACCACTCATGAAATATTTCTATTATTCCTATTCATGTCCATTGTACTATTACGTATCCGAGAATTCTATGTATACTTCATATCTACAGTCATATGTAGATAAATATCATTGTATTATATTGATGAATGGTTGTATTTTTCCACTTGGGTCTTCATTACTCCAATCCTGCTACTATTATAATGTTTTTCGTCCATCATGTATTCCTCTAACCTCACACATTAGGAGGATTTTCTATAGCGTTATTTCCCACACCTGATACATCATGCTTTAATTGTCTATCCTTGTCAATGTGTAGACTCTTTTTACCGCATTTTCTCATTATCACCTTAATGATCAAATGGAACCTTTAAAAAATATATTTTTATATGTATACGCAGGTCAGAAGTCTAGACACGTGTATACACAGCTTGCACCACTGTCACCTGTGCACATTGATATTTCTGCTCAAAAGACAATTTTTTTTAGATTTTTCCCCATCAAGTAACGAATAAATTCATCCTTGGCCTTCCATATCTTGACAAATGCTCCATTTTGACCCTTCACTTCCCATTGAAGGGATATATATTGAGATGCTATGAAGCATTGAAGGAGGATAATTGTTTGAGAGAAAAGATGCTATAGTGGAATTGTGCCCCATTCTTATATACTTGAGTCCGCATCGCTTTGTACTTGAAGCAACCCTTAGTTCTATCTCCCAAGCTTGTTTTTATCTTTGTGAGCTTTCCTTTGTATGGATGATTGAAGTGGTGGAGGCCCTAGTGGAGGGACTTGGTTTCTCGATTTCGACAAGGTGTCGATAGAGTTTTTCATTTGTATCTTTTGTTCATATTAATAGAAATATCCATTTCTCTTCCATTGCATGTGTAATTATAAATATTCTTATCCATGGATGTATTTACTTTGTTTATGCATTCAAATGTAACATCCTATATTAGATTCTAATGCTTTACATATGTCATTGTTGTACAAGATGTTGTTTTTGAGGGAAATAAATAGGTAAAAGATTGATTGGAAGGTCAACGAGAATCTACTTCAAATGTATGGAATAAAGCACACCTCTTGTCCCTTAGTGTTAGTTTCATTTATATATTTAGAATGATTGGAAATGGGTTTATTTTTGGAGTCATCCTATCTATTGTGGTTTTCCATAAGCCATAGGATATCTTCTCTATAAAACACCATCAAATATTACAAATAACAGAATTCAACATATGCTAAGATTGAAATTTAATACGAAATCACAATCATGGTCATTACTCTTTGATAATTGAAGACTGCAGATCATAGATTTGTAAGGAAATATATCTCTTTATTCATAAAAGGAACAAATACATTTACCTCATAATGATCATATCTTATTTAAAATTGGTTGTGGTCCCTCTTGCTTCTCTTATCTAAGTAAAATACCTTGAACATAACTCTATCTCTAGGATGGACTCCCCTTTTCCTCTATCCCTTCTCATCTTTTTATGGTTAATTGAGAGGAGAGGTTATGAGGATATGGTACTTAGGGAATGTGGGGTGGTTTCCAAATCAATCCCAACCACCTCATAATTAATCTATGTTTTATTTTTAACAAGTTTTTAAGGCGCACATGAGTTTAACAAGAAAAACTCGCATATGGAACACGAGTTTCCTTGATGAAACAAGCGCGTGCAAATTTTTAAGATAAAAGGAAAAATTGTTTAAGGAAAAATAGAGTGTAACATGTGAGTTGTCAGAATGCAATTCATGTGTATTCCCTGAACTCAAAACAACAATGTTTTATCACTGGAGTAAGCATCATATAATTCAAACCAAACCCTTCTAATAGCCATGTGGATATTTAATCCACTTTGCCCTCTTGTGTGACGAGACATTGGAGGAAATTTAAACTCAAAATGGGCCTTTTAACTCTAATTAAAATTCCATGTCATTATGTGTTATCCAATGAAATTGATTTAAATTTGAAATAGCGTATAGGTCCTAAACACTTTTTTAATATAAATTTGGGGATAGGTATCATAAAAAAAAGTACTTTTTTGTTTGTATTTTTAACATATCTTCCTATTTTTTACTCAAATTTTGATCGGGAGAGCTCGTTGGATGAGGAATTAAATTTTGCATCCAATTAGTACCCACTCAGCATACTTTTGATGGACCCCCTACTCCAAAAACAATAAATACCTAAAAAAATGTGATCATGACATCATCATCACGTTTTTTTCAGGTATTTCTTGTTTTTGTTGTAGCGGGGTCCATCAAAAGTATGCCAAGTGGGTACTCATTGGATGTAGAATTTATTTATGCATCCAACAAGCTCTCCCTATAGAAATTTGAGTAAAAACACATGGAGATATGTCGAAAATACAAACCAAAAAGTAGCTTTTTTTCTTTTCTTCCTCCAAAATTAATAAATATTATTCTATTATTTTAACTATTAATTTTTTTTTTTAGGATGCCCATTTTAAGTTGAAGTTTCCTCTAATGAAATTTGTATCATCACTTGGATAGGGAAGTTTCATTTTGATGTCTAACACCTACACTTTAAGACACCAAAGCATGTCTCTAACCTAACAAACAATCTTGCTAATTTTTTTAAATTAATGATTGCTTAATTCAATTTTTTACAGTTAAGTAGACTGATGGAGTGTAGAACTAACACAAAACCATGCAAATAGATTAAATATGTAAGTAATTCCTTTCGACGAATCTCTAATCTATAAGAGAGAAACATATTTCTAAGCAATGAACTATCTAACAAAATAGTCTTGTATTTTCCTTTAGTGAATAAAGATGTCAAAAACAACTTTAAAAACATTCACTACTTTTGGATTCAAATATGATAAAAAAAATCATTCAAAAGGAGAAAACATCTAATATACTCAAGACAACAAAACATGAAAGTAAATGGATAATCAAAATCTTTCATATCTTCTATTTGCAAACCAATTTAAAATCAAATTTAATGAGAGAATTTTCTAATGGTTAGAATAGTTCAATCACTAAACGATTTGAAACTACAAATTCCAAAACAAATCAAACAATTGATAAGGAAAAAAAGAAGAATAAATAGTTCTAGAAGCATAAAGCACTATGGAATATCAATAATAGACCAAGATACAAGGAAGTAATAGATCCAGTCCGAAATCAAACTAAATTTCAATAGGGTGACGCATGCTACAAGTATACACCAGAGCGTCAGAAAGAGGTAGACACAATTTATGAAAAGGAAATGTGCGTCTGTGATGCACTATGTCAAAAGGTCAAGAATGTTACACTGACAGTGAAGCACTGTATATGAAGGCCAAGTGTGGAGGAAAATAAAATTATTGAAAAATAAAAAGTTCAGTCTAATAGCAAAACTCTAAGGTTTGAAATTCTACAATAGAATTTACAAAACGAATCAATCAATGAGACGTAATCTAGTAGTTGAAACTAAGGCCATATCAAACTAAAAAATTAGGAAAAAATCAGATCTAGCAAAACAAGCAGAACTATTAAACAACAAAAAATATATTCATTCGATCACCTACAGAGTCGCCAATTTTTTTAATGAAATAACTCAATCAGTGCAAACAAAAATTGATTCCCTAGTCTAAATGGTTTAGATCTAGAATAAAACATGACCTAAATGTAAACATTTCCCTATATTTATCAAATCACATGAATGTAAAGAATCCTTACCTCTTGTTGAAGCTTGTCCATGTTAGAATAATCAACCCATAGTTTACCCACTTAGACATTAATTCATTTATTTTTGTCTTATTTGCCTAGTTCATGTGTCCCACCTTGTGCAAGTTGCTATTTGCCTATCCATAGAGGTCAAAATTGCCACATTTGACTCATGTAGTGCATGGGAGAGATAAATCAATCAATTTTACTTTATTCTTGGCCTCCTAGGTGCCCTTCTTTTTTTTCTGCTTTATTGCTTGCTTTTTCAGTGTTTTAAGGCAAAAGGAAAAGCTAGACTAGGTGAGGTTGACTTGTTTTTTTTCATACACATCCTCCTCTTTTTTCTCCATGAAAAAGCATGTATGAGCTGCCATTCCACCACTCTTTAGCTTTCCTATGCCTTTTTTCCAATTCGTGAGCTCCATGACAGATTTGGGATCAGCGTTTTACACCTATGGGGGATTTGCTTATTTTTGGTAAGCCTGCTTTATGCTAGATTTGGATGCCTCCTCATGCATTCGATTTCTTGATGTATTATATTTATTCAGCAACCTATGTTATTATAGGGTTGGATATTGTACACTTAGTTAATACAATTTAGTGTTACAGCTCCATATTCAATCTCTCTTGTTAGGAATTTTGCATGATCAATTGATAATTGTTGTGAGTAAAATTAATCTATTGATGGCATTAATTTCCACATGGTATCAAAGCCATTGTAGGTTGTTTCTCTCCTTCAAAAATTGTTTTTCAGGTTCGACATCAAAGACTGGGAGCCTTCTACTGACAGCCGGGACATATTTTATAGAGCTATGGATCAATCACAGAAAACTATCTTGACTCCTTTCAATTTATTTGAACGGAAAGCAGAGATGGAGATACTGTTGAGAGAGAAAGGAATATATAGGGTGACTATGGCAATAGAAGCAGAGCCCAATGCAGCTGCAGAGAAGATAAAATGGCACAACACGAGGGATGAGGCTTATGGCCTCCTATGCCTGAGTATTTCCAGAGACCTCCTTTTCCATCTCGATGGATTGACATCACTGAATGAAGTATGGGATAATATTGCTGATATTTTTGGAAAGACAGATGAGATGAGGGGACATCAAATCGAGAATGAGCTGATTTATCTGAGTCCAACAAGCTTTGAATCCCTGCAACTATATTTCTCCAAGTTCAAAGCACTAGTTTTGCAGCTGAAACAGTGTGGTATTGAAAATAAAGATGATCAGCTTGTACTGGCCATCCTCTTGACACCGGGACCTGATTATTCAGTGTTTGTTTCGACCTTCTATGCCACAAAACTGACAGCTCGATCCTGGAAGATGCCTAGCCTTGCAGATTTCATGGAATCTCTCACACAAGAACAAGACAAGCTGGTGATGATGGGCACCATCAAACCATCCAAAGATCAAGCTTTGATTGCTGGAGATTCAAGGGTGGATTCAAAAAGCAAAAAGAAAGCTAAAAATCCACCTGAGCAAAAGAGAGACAAGAAACAGTCTCTGGAGGATCAACAAGGTCCCAAGAAGAATAACCAGAAGAAGAAGAACAAAGGTGAAATGAACAAGTGCGCATACTACAATAAGGGCAATCACACTGAAATCTCTTGTATGAAAAAGTAGATAGACATGCTGACCAATCTCCTGGAGAAGAATGGCATCTCCCTTCCAGAAAGCTCAAAGAAGAGAGAAGGAGGATCAAGTTCCGATGACAGAGAGAGAATTCATGCTCTAGTTGTTGGCACATCAAGCTCACCCAATTTTATCATAGATTATGGAGCTTCAAGACACATGGTTTTGACTAAGGAGGCCTTCTCCTCACTGGATATGTCGAAAGGACCATCTATTATACCGGGAGATGACTCTCTCACTGAAAGTAAAGGCAAAGGAAGAATAGATCTTGATCATGGTAAGTTCAGCAATGTGTTGTATGTGCCTGGTCTCGCCTCCAACCTCCTGTCAGTGTACTAGATGAACCACACTGGGTATCCTAAGAAGTTCATATTCTCCCCCGATGAAGTTGAGATCACAGAGATTTCAACTGGTAGAGTCATTGCAAAAGGAGTTGCGAATCATGCTCAAAAGGTATACATGTTCTCACACTTCCTACCTTACTCAAACCCCTCTACTCTTCTCATCCATGCTAATGAAACCACCAAGTTGTGGCATGAAATATTTGGCCATCTAAATTACAAGTATCTATCTAATCTTATTGAAAAATAAATGGTCATAGGGTTTCCCAAGATAAAAAATTTCAAAGGAGTCTGCCAAGGCTGTATCCTAGGAAAACACCGAGAGCACAAATTTGAGAGAGCTAGTCATGAGAGAACCTCTGCACCCCTCGAGCTGATGCACAGTGATGTTGCTGGTATATTCCCTCATATGTCCATGAGTCAGGCCAAGTATGCATTAAATTTCATTGATGACTTTTCCAGGTATTGCTAGGTTCACTTCCTGAAACACAAGTCTGAAGTTTTTGGCCTATTCAAAGTCTTTAAGGCTTTGGTTGAAAACCAGTCTGGAAGGAAACTCAAGGCCCTCAGATCTAACAATGGTGGTGAGTATGTCAAGTCTGAGTTTATTAACTATTGTGCAAATGCAGGTATTCAGATGCAGCATTCTATCCCTTACACACCATAGCAAAATGGTGTTGCTGAGAGGAAGAACAGATCATTGAAGGAGATGGCAACATGCATGATGGAGGCCAAAACTTTTCCACCAAAGTACTGGGCTGAAGCTATCAACTGTGTAGCCTATATTTAGAATAGGGTGCCTCACAAACATCTTGATGGTATTCCTCCCTTCGAAGCATGGAGTGGGCACAAGCCAAATGTGACCCATTTCAGGATTTTTGGCTCAAAGGCATGGGCTAGAATCCCGACAGAGAAGAGGAAGGCTTTGCAGCCCCAAAGCAAAGAGTGTCTTTTTGTTGGATACTCTGAATATTAAAAAGGGTACAAGTTTATAAATTTGAGCACAAACAAAGCCTTCATCGAAAGGTGTGTTCAGTTTGAAGAAGAACCGCTTGCAGAAGTGGAAGTTGGTGAAGCCTCTTCACCACCTGAACCTCAAGAAGTAAGTAAAGAGTTTGTTGAACATGCTGATTCTGATTTGTCTGATAGATATGAGTTTATTGCAGACTCTAACAGACCCACAAGGCCAAAATGGGCAGCCAATACACTACATGCAACAGGTGAGCTAGCTGGGGATCCCAATGACCCAAGAAGGACTAGATCTCAATTTGAGAATGGTCTGTGCATGAAGGATCCTATGCTTGCTGAAAAATGCTATTTTATGGTGGATTCTGATCCTCAAACATATGAAGAAGCAGTAGGATATCCAAGATGGAAAGCATCCATGAAGGAGGAGTTCATCTCACTCCAGAAGAGCAACACATGGGAGCTAGTGGATCTTCCCCCAAGGAGAAAACTAGTACAATGTAAGTGGGTCTATAAGACCAAATTTGCTGCTGATGGTTCACCACTGAAGTACAAGGCCATATTGGTATCCAAATTCTACTCACAGGTTCATGGCATATATTACAATGAGACCTTTTCCCCAGTGGCAAAAATGGACTCCATTAGGATAGCTCTAGCCATTGCAGCCTCAAGGAAATGGGAGGTACATCACATGGATGTAAAGTGTGCCTTCCTGAATGGATATCTCACTGAGGAGATATATATGTAGCAGCCTCAATGTTTTTATACTAACCCTTCTCTTGTGTGCAGGTTGAGAAAGTCATTGTATGGGATAAAGCAAGCCCCCAGGGCTTGGTATGCCAAGATTGATAGCTTCTTGCTATCACTGAATTTTGTTCGGTGAAAATCAGATCCAAATGTCTATTTGAAGTTAGTTAATGGTTCATTAATGATCATTGTGTTATATTTTGATGACCTCCTCATTACAGGAAGCTCACAGGCTGAGATTGCTTCCTTAAAAGGAGATATGAACCAAGCCTTCTCCATGACAGATTTGGGGCTCTTAAGTCAATTTTTGGGGCTTGAGATCTCTCAAACCAAAGCTGGAATCAAGGTGCACCAGTCCAAATATGCCTTGGACTTGCTGAAGAAATTCAAAATGAAGGATTGCAAAGCCAGTAAAAATCCTTTCCTTTCAGGAGTAAAGCTGGAAGAAGCTGATTCTTCACCGATGGTAAACAATACACTATATAGGCAATTGATTGGATGTTTGTTGTATTTGACACATACTCGACCTGATATTTGTTATGCAGTAAGTGTGGCTTCTATATTCATGGATCAGCCTCAATACATCCATTGGAAAGCAACCAAAAGGATCCTTAACTTTGTTCAGGGAACAAGGACACATGGGATCTTCTACAAAGCAAAATCTGATCTTGAGTTGATTGGATTTACTGACAGTGATTGGGCAGGTGATAGCATAGATAGAAAGTCCACTTAAAGATATGTGTTCATGCTTGCATAAGGGCCAATCAGCTGGTCAAGCAAGAAACAGAGTGCCATTGCACTCTCATCTACAGAAGCAGAGTACAGAGGAGTTGTTAATGCAGCAACTCAATTTTTATGGTTGCAGGGTTTACTTGGAGAGTGTGGCTTCGAACCTGAGTAATCAACTACCATCTACTGTGATAACCAGAGTACCATTCGAATCTACAAGCATCCAGTTTAGAAGTAGAGAACCAAACACATTGAGATCCATATGCACTACATCAGAGAACTTGTGCATGATGGCACCATTCACCTACTCTTCTGTTCATCTTCAGAACAAGTAGCTGACATCTTCACCAAATCATTTTGTGAGAAGACCTTCAACAATCTCAAATAACTGCTAGGGATTGCTGATCATGCTGTGAAAGCATGAGTGAAGACAAGATTCTACAATTTTTTTTTACAGTCCATGTTTAAGGGAGGATTTTCCCAAGTTGGTTTTGCCTCTTTCCTTGTTTAAATGGATTTGCAGTATGTAAAGGGTGACTAAGCCTTGTTGCTAGGCCCTATAATTTTCTGATATATTGCTCATAACTCAGGATTAAGGGGGGGTGTTAGAATAATCAACCCATAGTTTACCCACTTAGACATTAATTCATTTATTTTTGTCTTATTTGCCTAGTTCATGTGTCCCACCTTGTGCAAGTTGCTATTTGCCTATCCATAGAGGTCAAACTTGCCACATTTGACTCATGTAGCACATGGGAGAGATAAAGGAATCAATTATGCTTTATTCCTGGCCTCCTAGGCACCCTTCTGCTTTTTCTGCTTTATTGCCTGCTTTTTCAGTGTTTTAAGGCAAAAGGAAAAGCTAGACTAGGTGAGGTTGACTTGTTTTTTGTCCTACACATCCTCCTCTCTTTTGTCTGCACAAAAGCATGTATGAGCTTCCATTCCACCACTCTTTATCTTTCCTATGCCTTTTTTCCAATTCGTGAGCGCCATGACAGATTTGGGATCAGCTTTTTACACCTATGGGGGATTTGCTTATTTTTGGTAAGCCTGCTTTATGCTAGATTTGGATGCCTCCTCATGCATTCGATTTCTTGATGTATTCTATTTATTTAGAAACCTATGTTATTACAGGGTTGGCTATTGTACACTTAGTTAATACAATTTAGTTTTACAGCTCCATATTCAGTCTCTCTTGTTAGCAATTTTGCATGATCAATTGATAATTGTTGTGAGTAAAATTAATCTATTGCTAGCATTAATTTCCACAATATTGAATGGTATCCCTAGATCATGGGACTCATTTATTCAAGGAATCTATGTTAGAAAGAAGCCAGTCAAGTTCAGTAGAATCTGGGAAGAATGCTCTCAAGAAGAAGCTTGAACAGAAGCTAGAGAAGAAAAGATGGGAAGTGAAGATCAAGCTCTCATGGTAAACTCCAAGAAAACTAGAAGAAGTTATCATCACCCCAGAGGTAAGCACTTTCACAAAGATAACACTAGAAAATATTTATCTAGAATCAGATGTTATGCATGTGACGAGAAAGGACACTATGCTAGAGAATATCCTAGAAACAAAAATGTCTCTCACAAGAAGAAGGGAAACAATTGAATACATCATGCTCATGCTACAGAGGATGATGAACCTTCCACAAAGAGAATCAGACATGAAAGTGATGATTCCTCAAGTGATGAAGAATATGTTTTGATTTTCACTCTCACGGGAAAAATTACACATGGAAGCGATGATTGGATTATAGATAGCGGGGCTTCCAAACATATGACAGGATTCAAAGAATCCTTTGTTAAACTATCAGGACATGAATCACCACACAAGATGAAACTTGGATATGACTACTAGTATCCAATAAAAGGTATTAGGGAATCCTCCTATAAGCTAGACTCTTGAAAGTCTATGACAATGAAGGATGTATTATTTGTACCATGACTAAAGAAGAACCTCCTCTCTATTTCTGCATTAGATGCAAAAGGAATGATGGTTGCATTTATAGATGGCCAAGTTATCATGTGGCCAAAGGGAAAGACTATTAATGATGCAGTAGTGATTGGGGAAGAAGAGGGAGGTCTATACAAATTGAAGGGCCATCCATAACAAGCCTTGCTCCATGACATAGTAGAGCCAAATGAACTTTGGCATAGAAGGCTTGCACATGTGCATTACAGAGCACTACCACTTGCAAGCAAAGTTGTTAAAGGTATTCCAAAAATTCAAGAAAAGCATGATGGAGTCTGCAAAGGATGTGCAAAAGGAAAAAACACAAATAAGACATTTCCAGGTAGCAAGAACAAGGAAAAAGGAATCTTGGAAACCATCCACTCCGATGTATGCGGTCCAATGTCATCAAGTTCATTAAGCGGGTATGTATACTATGTTTATTTTATTGATGATTTTTCTAGGAAGACATGGATATACTTCATGAAGAACAAAGATGAAGTTTTCAGCAAATTCAAGGAATTCAAAGCCTTGATTGAGAACCACACTGAGTAGAAGACCAAGACCTTTCGATTAGATAATGGTGGAGAATTCACATCAAATGAATTCAAAGAGTTATGCAAATATTCAGGGATTAAGAGGGAGTTAACTACTCCATATAATACACAACAGAATGGGGTTGCGGAAAGGAAAAATAGAACGATAATGGAAGCTACAAAGGGTATGCTTCATGATCAAGATCTCCCCATGCATCTATAGGCAGAAAATTCTAGAATGGTGTTGTATGTACAGAACTGTACTCCACATAGAGTAAACGAGAATAAGACACCTAAAAAAGTATTTTCTGACAAGAGACCACAAGTCAGCCCTCTCAGAATATTTGGTTGTCTAGTGTAGATACACATTACAAAAGAAAAGAGGACAAATTTAGATCCTTCAGGAAAGAAGGGTATATTTGTGGGATACTCTAAAAGCTAGAAGGCTTACAGATAATACTTCCCATGATTCAAGAAGATCGACATCAGCAAGGGTATAACATTTGGTGAAGACTCAGCCTACACAAATCTAGAAAGAAACCTGTTGAAGAACTTGAGGAAACTGATGTACCTAGAATTCATGACACAACCATGATCAAAGAAATTCAAGAAGAAGATAAAGAATTAGAAGAACCTCAAGAACTTGTAGATCCACCTCAAGAGAATAATACTCACAAGAGGAAACCTGATTTGGTATGAGAAGCTATCCAAGGTGCAAAAAGATATGGGGCTCCAAAAGAAAATCATAGAGAAAGAAAAAGAACCAGGTCCTGCTATGGTTATGTAGCCTTATTATGTGACTTCGTTGATAAAGAACCTTACAAATATGAATAAGCAACATAAAGGAAATATTGGAAGGATTCTATTATCAAAGAGTATCAATCGATCATGAAGAATGATGTTTGGGATGTTGTCCCGAGACCAAAAGGGAAGTCTATTGTAACTTCCAAATGGATCTATAAGATCAAGCATGTTACAGATGGTAGCATAGAGAAATATAAAGCAATATTTGTGGCTCGTGGCTTCTTCTAGAAAGAATGAATAGATTATGAAGAAATTTTTGCACCTATAGCCAGATACACTTCCATCAGATGAGTACTTTCTCTGGCTGTAGTGATGAAATGGAAGATATAGCAGGTGGATGTCAAGACTTCCTTCTTGAATGGTGTAGTAGAGGAGGAAGTGTATGTGGAGAATCCACTCGGTTTTGAGACACATGACAGGGATTCTCATGTGTGTAGATTGAAGAAAGGCATGTACAGTTTGAAACAAACACCCAGGACATGGTACGACAGAATTGATAGCTTTCTATCCAGTTTGGGCTTTACCAAGAGTAAGGCAGATTCCAACCTTTACTACAAGATTGAAGATGGTAACCCAGTGATACTCGTACTATATCTTGATGATATGCTTGTAACATGTATGGATGGGTTGATTTCTAATACGAAGAGGAAGCTTGCTGTCGAGTTTAAAATGAAGGACTTGGGAATGATGCACTCTTTTCTAGGCATGGAGGTGTGGCAGAATGTAGATGGAATTTCCCTAGGACAAGGGAAGTATAAAGTAGAGATCCTGAAGAGATTCGAGATGATGGATTGCAAAGCCATGACCACACCTATGGAATCGAACCTGAAGCTATTGAGTGATGCTTCATCAGATTCGGTTGATGCTACAATGTATTGTTAGATGATTGGGTACCTAATGTACCTGACGAACATGAGACCAAATATTTGCTTTGCTATGAACAACTTGAGCCAATTCCTGATAGATCCAAGACACGTTCACTTTATTTTTGCAAAGCATATTCTAAGGTACCTGAGGGGTACAGTTGATTATGGGCTCAAGTATGAGGCGAATCAAAAGAGTAACCTAGAAGGTTATGTTGATTTAGATTAGGTAGAGAGTGCCATCGATAGGAAGAGCACTGCAGGGTGTTGCTTCACTATGGGATCGGGTGTGATCTCTTGGTTTAGCAAGAAGCAGTCATGTGTGGCACCGAGTACATCTGAATCAAAGTATGTTGCAGCTTGTTAAGCTAGTTGTGAGGAAGTATGGTTTAGGAAGCCACTGTCTGATTTATTTTATCTCTAGTTCAATGCTACTTGTATATATTGTGACAATCAGAGTTGTGTGAATTTGTCAGAGAACTCAGTGTTCCATGACAAGTAAAAGCATATCGAGATAAAATATAACTATATCAAGGATATGGTGTAGAGAGGAGCAGTGAAGCTCCAATATGTTGCGACAGATGAACAGATAGCTGATGTGTTGACAAAACCATTAGCCAGAGTGAAATTTGAATACTTCAGGGAGAAGCTTGGTGTTCTCCAGATTGAGGTTCCCTCCAAGGGGAAGTGATGAGTCCAAGAGCCATTCTAACATGGTGAGAGGATTGGTTGCTTCCATGGTCAGATGTGATGGCTGATCCATTCTATCATTGTGAGAGAATTGGTTCCTTCCATGTCAGATATTAGTGTTGAGCCATTCTGATGTGACTGTAAAATTGGTTCCTACAAGATCATATATAAGTGCTAAATGCCATTCTTGGAATGGAGGCACCTGGCCAATTACCAGGAATACTCAGTCTGGGGCTAAAGGCCATTCTGATATGACCGTGGGATGTGTTCTCACATGATCACATATAAGTGCAGGACCATTCTGATGTGATTGAGGGATTTTTTCCCACTTGATCAGATATAAGGGCTAATTCCATTCTCTGGGAGAATGGAGGCACGTGGTCAGTTACTAGGAACCCTCAGCCTAGGGCTGGGAGCCATTTTGATGTGACTGTGGGATTGGTTCCCACATCATCAAATTTAAGTGTAGAGACTTTCCACGAATGATAGTAGGTGTGTCCTATCATGTTGGTGGATGTGAGTGTTTTCCTTTCCACAGATGGTAGTAGGTGTGTCCTACCATGCTGTTGGATGTGAGTGTCGTGCCTTTTGACAGATGGTAGTAGGTGTGTCCTACCATGCTGGTGATTATAAGTGTTGTGCCTATCCATAGATGGTAGTAGGTGTGTCCTACCATGCTGGTGGACGTGAGTGTTGTGCCTTTCCACAGATGGTAGTAGGTGTGTCCTACCATGCTGGTGGATGTAAGTGCTAATCATTTCCATATATGATAGTAGGTGGGTCCTATCATGCTGGTGGTTGTGAGTGTTGTGCATTTTCACAGATGATAGTAGGTGTGTCCTATCATGCTGGTGAATGTAAGTGCTGGGCCTTTCTGATAGGGTTGTGGGATGTGTTCCTACATGGTTAGATGTGAGTTTTGGGTGTTCCTTTCTGACATGGTGTTGGATGTGTTCCTCTCATGGTCAGATGTAAGTGTTGGGTGGGCCATTATGACTTAGGTTTAGATATAAACGTTGAATAAGACCTACATGGAGGTTAGGCCTACAACTAGCATGAAAAAGGGCTGGCTCTGTACAACTTCTTGTGACGAGAAGAATCATGAGATAGCACCCATGATGATGATCTAGCAATGATGATCTAGATTGAGTGATGATCTAAATCTAGTGATGATGTTCCAGTGATGATCCATATCGAGTGATGATCCATATCGAGTGATGATCCAGATCTAATGATGATGTACCAGTGATGATCCAGATCCGATGATGAATATGACTTGAAGATGACGATAACTTGAAGATGAAGATGACTTGAAGATGACGAGGACTCGATGATGATCCAAATGATACATAGAAGAATACTTGTGCTAATAAATTGTGTCGAGAGAATACCTTCCTACTTAAGAGGGAGTGTTGATGTATTTGTAACTTCGAAATGTATTCATCCATATATCTTATGTACTATACCCTAATGTTTATTCCGGGATGTGTCTGTAATGTATTTGAGTCATGTCATGCCCTGATGTTCCTATTGGGAGATTCAATAATGTAAACAAGTCATGTAAAGTCATTGTGGGTAACCCTCCTATTGATCAAGGGTTAAAGTCCCCGCAGTTTCGGGGCTCTAGGGTTATTAGACTCTCCTAGTGAAGTCAGCCCTAGTGTGTTATTGTCAAGTCATAAATTACAAATAGAGAGTGAGCCTCTCTATTTATCACACACTCACTCACACTCAGTTGTAGCACATAACTAAGGAAGAAGAAGCTACTGGGGCTAGAATGAAAGAGGCTACTGCTGTCGGGAGATCATCTTAATGTTTTGGGGTTTTACTTTGGTGCTAATTCTATCTCTAAGGAAGTTCTAGAGTTTTCTCCATTTATGGTTTCCCCAAGGAAAAACATTGTGTTCATTGTCTCTTGTGTTTGATTGATGTGCTTGTTATTCTCTCAATTAAAGATCCTAATATAATCCTAGCTTGAATGATAAAAATCTAACAGAAGGGAGGATAGATTAAAGGAAGAAGTATGAGGTGGGATCCTACTAAGTTGTTAGGAGAGTGAGATCCACCCTATAAGGAATGGATAAAACTCCATGAGGGTATCCTTTGACATATTTATCGAAACTTCTTTTTGTCCACTTCGTAAAGGTAGCTCCGTAGCCTATAGACAAGAAAATTGTGTCAGTGACACACACTATAGTGATGCAAAGTGCATCAATAGGGGGTATATGCAACTTGTTAGAGAGAAAAGGGTGTCACCCTCTCAAAAAATGTTATTTTCGAAGGGAAAAGACCTCACAACTCATTTTCCAAATAGTTTTGGCCAAGCACTTCAGGGATCAAGGCAAAGAAAATGTGTACAAGGTTCATGATCATGGAAAGGAAAAACAAATATGTGTAACAAAATATTATTAGAATCAGTAAGATCTCCCTACTTTTACAATAGGGAATTTCAGGAGTGCTTCACACCTTCGTACACTCGAATGGATAAACCCATTGATGTAATGCAATTTCCCTGGGATTTTTGAGGTAAATGCACTGCTTATAGTACATTATTGGAATAATACAAGATCAGCTATCCCCCGCTATTGTACTATGCAAAAATGTTCAAGTATGTGATCTAGATTACAAATTAATATTTCGCTAATATTTCAATAGTTAAACAGAAAGATAGAAGACATTGTGAAGAAATATTGAGCAGAACACGAGAGAATCAAATCAAGTGGATAAATTTCCATTACATTAATAAAGACTAACAAGTTTACAATATTAATACATTCTCGAGAGAAAAAAGAGGCAATTCTAATAGCTCACATGTGGTAGGCTTAAAATAGATGAAAATACACAACCTTTGTGGAAAGTATCAACCCAACTCATATAAGATGGACACAAGTTGGATAGGTGGGATTATTTACCATAGAGAAATTGTATCCATACGTTTGTGGAGTTGTATCCTTAATACAATCACAAAATATTGTTAATATATCATTGTAATGTCCCCAAAAATTGAAAATAAAAATAAAAAATTATTAGGATAGTCAAATATACCTATGCTGGAGATTATTTGAACTTGCGGAATGTGTCGTACTCTATTTATACTGTTGTATCATCGTAAGTTGCTCTTATGTCCTTCTTCAATATTTTCAGATGTGATTATTATTGTATTTACTTACATTGTCATAATGTTGATTACTATGTTGTTCTGTGGTAATGCATAGATGTGTAAGCTATTTATTTCATTACATACTTCATTGGTTATAACATGTGCTTGTTGTCATATACATGATTCTATCTTAACTTTGCTAATGGATAAATGGGTGGACTGGCAGGACTAGTTTTGCTCATAACCACCTAAGAGGTAATAGTTTCTACTTATCACATTGGGCTTACTTAGTTCTAGCAAATGTTAGAATATTTATACACTTAGGATTTAGTTAAGATCAACTTGTGTAATATATCCGTTAGGTAAAAGTGTGTTTCTTTAGTATGCATTAGTATGCATTTGTAAATATTCTAATCTGATGGTCATGATATGTTCTAGACATAGAGTGATCTGACGGTTCAACTTCTCTTAGATCATACGTACCATTAATCCATGGCTTAACACCAGATTGGTCTATGATCTTTATTTAAAGAGCATAGAGGGTCCTTGGATAGTTGATTGATTATGAGAATCTCATGTAACTTTCTTTCTTTTTCATAATAAATTGCTCCAAGTAGCTATTTGGCTGGGGCCATGGATTGTTTCCCTCTCAAGGGTTTTAACGACGTGACAAACATCGGTGTGTCAATCTGTGATCTATTTGTGTGAAGTAGTTTCTAAAGGTGTTTGGTATTTTGGGAGTACCCTATGTACCCAAGCATGGTATCAAAGCTTTTATGAAGAGCCACTTTCGGTTTTGATCAAGATCTGGAACCGGTGTCATCGAAACTTTGAAAGGGTTTCTGGTTCTGGATTTTTTGTACATTTGTGGTCGATGGGAGCTATTCCATTGCATCTGAAGCACCATTTCCATTGGGAAATAATTTTCATTTCACCAAAAACCGTTTCTATTTGCTCCAAAAACACCCATTTTGGAAAATCTGAAGGTATAATTTTTTAGTCTCGAACTGTTGTTTTCCCTGACTGTGTATGCTCTTTGTCGTGAACCTTGTGTGATCACAGTGAACCAGAAATAGTAAGGGAAAGTATTTTTCTTGTCTTCTTGGCTACATATTCTCTTTGTTGTGCACCTTGTGCAATCATAAAAATTCAGAAACAACGAGAAAACTTGAAAACGTAGACTTTTCGGGCAAGCTAACCAAGATCTAACCCCATTGTGCGGGAAAAGTTTTTTTTTGTTTTTCTTTTGCATTTGTTTTGTGATTTACAGGAAAATAAAGCAACCATGGAAAACGAGAGAGAAGAGTAAAATAAATAAAAAATCCCCCTTCCTCTTTTTGTTAGAATAATCAACGCATAGCTAGCTACCTTAGACATTAATTAACCCATTTTTGTCTTATTTGCCTAGTTTCTGTGTTCCATCATATGCAAGTTGTCATCTACACATCCATAGTGGTCAAAATTGCTAATTTTGACTCATGGAATGCTTGGGAAACCTCAAGGAATCAAATATGCTTTATTCCTGGCCTCCTAAGCACCCTTCTACTTTTTCTGCTTTATTGCTTGCTTTTTCAGTGCTTTAAGGCAATTGGGAAAGTTTGACTAGGTGAGGTTCACTAGTATTTTGTCCTCCAAATCCTCCACTCTTTTCTCCTATGAAAATAATGTATGAGTTGTCCTTCCATTACCTTTTAGCTTTCCCAAGTGCTTTTTCCAATTTGTGAGCTCCTTGACTATTTTGGAAACTATTTTATGCACATATGGGGGATTTGCTTAATTTTAGTAAGCCTGCTTTTGACTAGATTCGAATTGGCTCCTCATGCATTCGAATCCCTTATGTAATTATTTATTTTATCAGCCTATGATGTTACAGGGTTGGATATTGTACACTGATTCAATACAGCTTAGTGTTCAACTCCATATTCAGTCTCTTTTGTGAGTGATTTTGCATGTACAATTGATAATTGTTGTGAGTGTAATTGTTCTATCACTGGGTTCAATTTCCACATGGTATCAGATCCTTTTTATATTGATTTATCTCCTTCCAATTTGTTTTGTAGGTTTGACATCAGTGACTGGGAGCTTTCTACTGACAACCAGGACAATTTCTGAGCTATGGATCAATCTCAGAAGATCATCTTGACTCCCTTCAACTTCTTTGAATGGAGAGTAGAGATTGAGATACTGTTGAGAGTGAAAGGCCTCTATAGAGTGACTATGGAAATAGAATCAGAGCCCAATGTAGCTACATAGAAGATAAAATGGCACAATAGGAGGGATGAGGGCTATGGTCTCTTATGTTTGAGTATTTCCAGAGACCTCCTTTTCCATCTTGATGGTTTGACATCACCGAATGAAGTATGGGAGAATATTGTTGATATTTTTGGAAAGACAGATGAGATGAGGGGACATCAAATCGAAAATGAGCTGATCTCCCTGAGTTCAAATAGCTTTGAATCCCTGCAACTCTATTTCTCCAAGTTCAAAGCACTTGTTTTGCAGCTAAAGCAATGTGGGATCAAAAAGAAGGATGATCAGCTCGTCTTGGCCATACTCTCGAAGATTGGCCCTGACTATTCAATGTTTGTTTTGACCTTCTATGCCACAAAGTTGACAGCTTGAACCTGGAAGATGCCTAGCCTTGCAGATTTCATGTAATATTTCACACAAGAACAAGACAAACTGGTGATGATGGGCACCATCAAACCATCCAAAGACCAAGATCTATTTGCTGGAGATTCAAGTGTGGATTCAAAAAGAAAAAAGAAAGCTAAAAATCCACCTGAGCAAAAGAGAGACAAGAACAAGTCTCCGGAGGAGCCACAAGGTTCCAAGAAGAACTACCAGAAGAAGAAGAATAAAGGAGAAATGAGCAAGTGCGCATACTGCAGTAAGGGAAATAATTCTAAGAGCTCCTACATGAAGAAGCAAATAGACATGCTGAACCAACTCCTAGAGAAGAATGGCATCTCCCTTCCAGACAGCTCAAAGAAGAGAGAAGGAGGATCAAGTTCAGAAGACAGAGAGAGAGTTCATGCATTGGTTGCTGGCACATCAAGCTCACCTAGTTTCATCATTGATTCTGGAGCTTCAAGACACATGGTTTTGACCAAGGAGGCATTCACCTCACTTGACATGTTGAAAGGTCCACCAATAGTACTGGGAGATGACTCTATCACTGAAATTTTGGGCAAAGGGAGGATTGATCTTGATCATGGTCAGTTCAGCAAAGTGTTGTATGTTCCTGGTCTTTCCTCCAACCTCTTATCAGTGTATCAGATGACCCACACTAGTTCTCCAAAGAAGGTCACATTCTCCCCTGATGAAGTTGAGATCACAAAGATCTCAAGTGGTAAAGTCATTGCAAAAGGAGTTGCAAATCATACTTCGAAGGTATACATGTTCTCACACTTCCTACCCTACTCAAACCCCTCTGCTCTTCTGATTCATGCCAATGAGGCAAGCAAGCTTTGGAATGGAAGATTTGGCCACCTAAATTACAAGTATGTTTCCGATCTTAGTGAAAAAGAGATGGTCATAGGGTTACCAAAGATAAACATTTCCAAAGGAGTCTGCCAAGGTTGTATCCTAGGAAAACACCCAGAGCATAAATTTGAGAGAGCCAGTCATGAGAGAACCTCTGCGCCTCTTGACCTGATCCACAGTGATGTTGCTGGCCCATTCCCTCATTTGTCCATGATTTAGGTCAAATATGCATTGAATTTCATAGATGAATTTTCCAGGTATTGTTGGGTTTACTTCCTGAAACACAAGTCTAAAGCTTTTGGCCTTTTCAAGGTCTTTAAGGCTTTCACTAAAAACTAGTCTGGGAGGAAACTCAAGGTCCTCAGATCTGACAATGGTGGTGAGTATGTCAAGTTTGAGTTTATTCAATATTGTGTAGATGCAGGTATTCATATGTAGCATTCTATCCCTTACACACCATAGCATAATGGTGTTACTGAGAGGAAGAACAGATCACTGAAGAAGATGGTAACATGCATGATGGACGCCAAAAATTTGCCACCAAAGTACTGGGTCGAAGCTATAAACTGTGCATCCTATATCCAGAATAGAGTGCCTCATAAACATCTTGATGGTATGACTCCTTTCGAAGCATGGAGTGGGCACAAGCCAGATGTGACCCATTTCAAGATTTTTGGCTCAAGGGCTTGGGCTAGAATTCCAACAGAAAAGAGAAAGGCTTTGCAGCCCCAAAGCCAAGAGTGTCTATTTGTTGGGTAATTTGAATATTCAAAATGGTATAAGCTGATAAATTTGAGCACAAACAAATCCTTCATTGAAAGGTGTGTTTAGTTTCAAGAAGAGCCCCTAGCAACAGTGGAAGTTGGAGAAGCCTCTTCACCACCAGATCCTCTAAAAGTAAGTGAAGAGATTGTTGAACATGCTGATTCTGATATGTCTGATAGTGATGAGTTTATTGTAGATCCTAACATCCCTACAAGGCCAAAATGGGCATCCAATACCATTCATGCAGCAGGAGAGCTAGCTGGGAGTCCTAATGACCCTAGGAGGGCTAGATCTCAATTTGAGAGTGCTCTATGCATGAAGGATCCTATGTTTGCTGAGAAATGCTATCTGATGGTGTACTCAGATCCTCAAAAATATGAATATGCAGCAGGATATCCAATATGGCAAGCAACCATGAAGGAAGAGTTCATCTTACTCGAGAAGAGCAACACTTGGGAGTTGGTTGATCTTCCCCCAGGGAGGAAGCTAGTTCAGTGTAAGTGGGTGTACATGACCAAATTTTCTTCTGATGGTTCACCTCTAAAGTACAAGGCTATATTGGTAGCCAAGGGCTACTCATAGGTTCATGGCATAGATTACAATGAGACCTTTGCACCAGTGGCAAAGATGGACTCCATCAGGCTAGCCTTAGCCATTACAGCTTCAAAGCAATGGAAGGTACATCACATGGATGTAAAGTGTGCCTTCCTAAATGGATATCTCACTGAAGAGATATACATGTAGCAGCCTCCAGGATTTTCTACTAACCCATCTCTTGTGTGCAGGTTGAGGAAGTCATTGTATGGGCTAAAGCAAGCCCCCAAGGCTTGGTATGCCAAGATTGATAGCTTCTTGCTATCACTAAATTTTGTTCGATGCAAATCAGATCCAAATTTATATTTGAAGTTAATTAATGGTTCATTAATGATAATTGTGTTATATTTTGATGACCTTCTCATTACATGAAGCTCAAAGGATGAGATTGCTTCCTTGAAGGGTGCAATGAACCAAGCCTTCTCCATGACAGATTTGGGACACTTAAGCCAATTCTTGGGGCTTGAGATTGCTCAAACCAAAGTTGGAATCAAGGTGCACCAGTCCAAGTATGCCTTGCATTTTCTGAACAAATTTAGAAAGAAGGATTGCAAGCCAATAAATACTCCTTTCCTTTCAAGAATGAAGCTGGAAGAAGCTGATTCTTCACCTATGGTAAACAATACACTGTATAGGCAATTGATTGGATGTTTGTTGTGTCTTACACATACTATACCTGATCTTTCTTATGTAGTAAGTGTGGATTCTACATACATGGATCAGCCTCATGAGATCCATTGGAAAGCAGCCAAAAGGATCCTTAACTTTGTTCAGGGAACAAGGACACATGGGATCTTCTATAAAGCTAAATCTGATCCTGATTTGATTGGGTTTACTGACAGTGATTGGGCAGGTGATAGCACAAATAGAAATTCAACATCAGGATATGTGTTCATGCTTGCAGAAGGGCCAATCAACTGGTCAAGCAAGAAACAGAGTGCCATTGCACTCTCATCTACAGAAGCATAGTAGAAAGGAGTTGTAAATGCAGCAACTCAATGTTTATGGTTGCAAGGGTTACTTGGAGAGTGTGGCTTCGAATCAGAATCCTCAACTACTATATACTGTGATAATCAGAGTACCATTCGAATCTACAATGATCCATTTCAGAAGCAGAGAACGATACACATTGAGATCCATATGCACTACATCAGAGAGCTTGTGCATGATGGCACCATTCACCTACTCTTCTGTTCATCTTCAGAACAAGTAGTTGATATCTTCACCAAAGAATTTTGTGAGAAGACCTTCAGAAATCTCAAATCACTGCTGGGGATTGCTAATCATGCTGTGAAGCATGAGTGAAGACAAGATTTCCAAATTTTGTTTTACAGTCCATGTTTAAGGGAGGATTTTCCCACTAGGTTTTTGCCTCTTTCCTTGGTTAAATGGACATGTAGTATGTAAAGGGTGACTAAGCCTTGTTGCTAGGCCCTATAATTTTCTAATATATTACTCATAATTCAGGCTTAAGGGGTTTTTTTATAATAATCAACCCATAGTTAGCTACCTTAGACATTAATTAACCCATTTTTGTATTATTTGCCTAGTTTCTATGTTCCATCATATGCAAGTTGTCATCTACACATACATAGTGATAAAACTTGCTAATTTTGACTCATGGAGCACTTGGTAAACCTCAAGGAATCAAATCTACTTTAGTCCTGGCCTCCTAAGCGCCCTTCTACTTTTTCTGCTTTATTTCCTTCTTTTTCAGTGCTTTAAGGCAATTGGGAAAGTTTGACTAGGTGAAGTTAACTAGTTTTTTGTCCTCCACATCCTCCACTCTTTTCTCCTATGAAAAGCATGTATGAGTTGTCCTTCCATTACCTTTTAGCTTTTCCAAGTGCTTTTTCCAATTTGTGAGCTCCTTGACTATTTTGGAAACTACTTTATGCACCTATGGGGGATTTGCATCATTTGACTAGATTCGAACTGCCTTCGCATGCATTCGAATCCATTATGTAATTATTTATTATAGAAGCCTATGATGTTACAAGGTTGAATATTGTACACTGATTCAATACAGTTTAGTTTTCAGCTCCATATTCAGTCTCTTTTGTGAGTGATTTTTCATGTACAATTGATAATTGTTGTGAGTGTAATTGTTCTATCACTGGGTTCAATTTCCACACTTTCCATACTTTTACGTACCTTTAAAACTTATCTCACTTGGTCCAAAGCTGATTTACACCTTGATAAGTCTTGAGTTCAAGTCTTATCAAGCTACTTTTTAGTGCATGAAATTTCTATTTTCAAGTTACTTTATTGTAAAGGTGCATCTCGCATTAATAAAATAAAATAAAAGTGAGCCACTTAAGTCCTTTAATTTATTGTGGCACTATTTAAAAAAAGTCACATTATTGTAAAAGTGAACATCACTTATTCTACAAAAGTGATTCACTTCAAAGCAACTTTATTGTAAAAGTGATTGTCAAAGGTTGATCTTGGGAAGAGGGGGCTTCTTTTTTTAGTTGGTCAAGTTAAAATTTGCCACGTCACTATTGGGGACATCTTCAACATTTTCTTTGATCAAGCATAGCTTCATCCAGAATCAATTTTAAGTGCCGTTTTTTTTTAAAACCGCATATTTTTTCGAGCTCTTTGCATCCAGATAGTTAGTTTCTATTTTTTCAGCCATTATTATAGTATGGACCCCCCTTGTGATATTATACTTACAAGTTCTAACTATTTCTCATGGAAATATCATATGGAGGATGTTCTACGAAGTAGGTGACTTTTCAGGATAACCTTAGGGAAAGAAACAAAACCCATTGATGATGATAAGAAAATTAAATGGGTAAATAGTTGTGATGAAGCTCATGGATTCATCGGGATGTCAATCTCTACTGATTTGTGATTCCACATATCTGGAATTGATGAACCTAATAAAGCTTGGGAAAAGTTGGAATCTGTGTTTGGTAAACACAATGAAATTCAGGGTCATCAACTTGAGAATGAGTTGATTTCCTTGAATCCAAATGATTTTTCATGCATTCAAGACTATTTATCTAAGTATAAAACTCTTAGACTATTATGTGCAAAATGCACGATTAAGAAAGAAGACAAACAATGTATTTATCATATTCTTTCCAAACTTGGACCTGCATATTCTATTTTTGTATCTACATTCTACTCAACGAAAGAATCCTTCACTGCCACTAGCTATCAAGAGCCTAGACTTGAATCATTTTGTGATTCCTTAATTAGAGAGCAAAATAATCTCATTCATCTTGGAATAATTAATAATGCAGATACATCCGGGGAAGCCTTATTGACCCAACAAAAAGAAAAGTCCAAGCCTCCCAAGAAATAGAATTTTTGCAATAATAAGCCGAACAACAAGGGTCCCAAACCCTCTCAGTCAGCTCCTTATTTAAAAAATGACAAACGATCCAAGCAAAAAGGAAATAAGCCTGAGTGTCATTGCAACTTTTGTGGGAAAGATAATCATGATGAATATAAGTGTTTTAAGAAGATGGCATCCTTGGATGTAGCAATGAATAAGCACCACATCATCCTAGATTCGTCTTCAGAATATACCTCTCATGGACATGCCCTTTGTGCTTCTGGTTACTCTTATACTACATCTTCTTCTTCTACTTCAATTGAATGGCTCATTGATTCTGGAGCATCTTATCATATGGCTAAGGATAAAGCCATCCTTTCTACTATGCATGAATGTAACACCAAACAAATATTTGTTGGTAATGATAGATCTGTAAGGGTTGTAGGATCTGGAACATTTCCGGTAGAAAATGGTCATTTCAGTGGTGCAATATGTGTTCCAAAACTTTTCTGCAATTTGTTATCAGTCTATCAAATTACTCATTCAGGTGAAGGTAAAACTGTGACGTTTACACCTCATTGTGTTGTAATCAAGGATTTTAAAAATCCTGAAAATATCCTTGCTACTGGAACTATTGATGATATTACCAGGTTGTACAAATTTAATAACTTTGGGTTGTCACCTTTTCCTTCAGTTTTTGTTGCTCAGAGTGATAACTTGAGCAAACTTTGGCATGAGAAATTTGGTCACTTAAATTATTGCTCATTGCAACAACTATGTAAAGACAATATGGTGACTGGTCTTCCACTGGTATCTTGCAAGGATGGTTTTTGTTCCGGTTGTGTACTCGAAAAACATCATCGGGACAGTTTTGACAAACATGCGTCTTGGCATGCCTCAGTTCCCTTGGATCTTGTGCATAGTGACTTGTGTGGCCCTCTTCCATCTACTTCCTTTTCTGGTTTCAAATATTTCTTAATTTTCATTGATGACTACTCCAGACGCACTTGGGACTACTTCCTAAAACTTAAGAGCGAAGTATTTAACATGTTATTGGCCTACAAGGCCCTTGTTGAAAAACAATATAGTCATCAAATTATTAAGTTAATATCTGACAATGGAGGAGAATATGTTAACAACAAGTTCACTACTTTTTGCACTGAACAAGGAATCCAACAACAGCACACTGTTCCATATACACCACAACAAAATGGTGTAGCTGAACGAAAGAACCTCACTTTAAAAGAAATGGCTAATTGTATGATCCAATCTAAGGGACTAAGTCTTCAATATTGGACTAAGACCATAAATTGTGCAAATTACATAGTTAATCACACACCCACTAAAGTTTTACAGGGTATAACATCGGAAGAAGCATGGAGTAAAATTAAACCAGATGTAAGTCACTTTCGTGTGTTTGGTTGTGAAGCATGGCCTCACATTTCGGATGAAAAACAGAAAGCATTGCAGCCTAAAAGTGAAAAGTGCATATTTGTTGGATATTCTGAAGATTTAAAAGGTTATAGACTTCTTCAACCACATTCTCATGATATAATCATTAGAAGAGATTTTAAATTTGATGAAAATCTCTCGGCCTATGAGCCTAACTTGGCGGGTGTGCCATCTTTGGCCTGCGAGCCTGATTTGGCGATTGTGCCTTCTTCTTATTCTTCTTCCATATTCCTTGATAAGTTTCCAACTCCAATTTGTGATGATGACAGTGAGGATGAAAATCCACCTCCGGCTGCTCATGTTCCTCCAATTGCACCAGCACCAATACTTCCTTGATGGGTCCATTCAACATGTGAAGCAGTTGGTGATCTTGCCGGCGATCCTAGAGATCAAGGTCGAACATGTTCGCAGTTTCAGTGAGCCTCTTCTCTTTTGGCTCACATTTTCGAGAATCATTATCTAGAAACTTTTGTCGAAGCATCAGGAAATCTAGACTGGGATGCAGCTATGGAAGAAGAATATCGTTCCTTAATGGTGAACGATACTTGTGATCTTGTTCCTCTTCCAAAAGGAAGAAAACTTGTAAGATGTAAATCGGTCTACATAACTAAGTATGCATCAGATGGAAGTGTTGAAAGACTTAAGGCAAGGTTAGTTTCCAAAGGTTTTTTCCAAGTTGAAAGGATTTACTACAATGAAGCCTTTGCCCCTTTAGCAAAAATGAACCCCATCCTCCTTGTTCTTTTCCTTGCAGCCTTACATAACTAGGAATTCCATCAAATCGATGTCAAGTCTTCCTTCTTACATGGTGATTTACATGAGGAAATTTACATGGAACAACCTCCTAGATATGTTCATAATAACTCTAGCCTTGTTTGTCTCCTTAAGAAATCCTTATATGGCCTTAAGCAAGCTCCTAGAGCTTGGTATGCCAAAATGAATAGCTTTCTCCTTGACACTAGTTTTTCTAGATGCCATTCTGACCCCAATGTCTAGACCAAGAAAGTAGGAAACCATCTCATCATACTTGTTCTTTATGTTGATAATCTTATCCTTACTAGTAGTGACCCTAAACTTATAACCCATGTGAAATCCTGTCTTAAGCAAAATTTTGAAATGACAGACTTAGGACATTTGCATTATTTTCTTGGTCTCCAAGTCTTGCAAACCAAAGAAGAAATATTTCATTCCCAGTCTAAGTATGCTTGTGACCTTCTTCATCTCTTCCACATGGAAGATTGTAAACTAGCCCCTTCTCCCTTCTAGTCTGGAGTTAAACTTTCTGCCACTTGTACTTCCCCTAAAGTAGATGCCACCTTGTATCGTCAGCTTGTTGATAGTATTTTATACTTGACTCATTCCCATCCTGAACTTTCCTTTGTCATTGGTCGTGTTGCCCATTATATGCAAACTCATCATGAAAGTCATTGGAAAGCAGCAAAAAGAATACTTCGATATATTCGAGGTACAATTCAGTTTGGGATTCATTACAGTACAAGGGGGGAACCTTTGTTGGTTGGTTTCTCTAATTCAGATTGGGCCGGTGATCCTGATGATCAAAATTCTACTGCAGGTTATGTTTTTAGTTTGGGATCTAGACCTGTCACTTGGGCTTGTAAGAAACAACAATCTCTTTCTCTTTTTTTAGCAGAGGCAGAATATCGAGCAGTGGTTAATGCCAGTCAAGAAGATTTATGGCTTCGACAGATCCTTTTAGAGTTTGGATTCGAGCAGTAGCAGCCTTCTCCACTTTGTTGCAACAATCAAAGTGCCATCAAGATTTCCAAATATCTAGTTCTACATCAATGCAGCAAACACATTGAGCTACACATGCAGTTCATCAAAAATCTTTTTCATGATCGTGTTATTGAAGTTCTCTATTGCCCTACAGATGATCAAGTTGCAGACATCTTCATCAAGTCTCTTACAGAAGTGAAGTTTTCTAAACTTCGGTCTATGTTATGAGTTCAGGAATGTGTCCTTAAGGGGGGATAGGCTCTAATGCCTCCTTGCTTCTCCTAATAGTGTCACTTTTGTAAATCCTTCAATCCTGTCAAAATTTTTTCTTAAGAGGGGATGTTAGGATATTTAGACACTTAGGAGTTAGTTAAGATCAACTTGTGTAATATATCCATTAGGTAAAAGTGTGTTTCTTTATTATGCATTAGTATGCATTTGTAAATATTCTAATCCAATGGTCATGATATGTTCTAGACATAGAGTGATCCGATAGTTCAACTTCTCTTAGATCATAACTACCATTGATCCGTGGCTTAACACTCGATTGGTCTATGATCTCTATTTAAAGAGCATAGAGGGTCCTTGGCTAGTTGATCGATTATGAGAAGCTCATGTAACTTTATTTCTTTTGCATAATAAATTGCTCCATGTAGCTATTTGGCTAGGGCCATGGACTGTTTCCCTCTTGAGGGTTTTAACCACGTGACAAACATTGGTGTGTTGATCTGTGATCTATTTGTGTGAAGCGGTTTCTGAAGGTGTTCGGTCTTTTGTGAGTACCCTGTGTACCCGAACAATGAACTAATTCCTTTTTGTCCACTTTGTGTGCAGGTGCACTAAGATTAACAGGTAAAGCTGACCGTTTAGTCACTAGCACTCACTTCTACATTTTTATTCTAGTGACCTTACACTAATTATTATTGCATACTTTATGCTAGTGACTTGGTCACTGCTGCACTTACTTTCTATGTGACACAATTTTATTATTTATGTGATACTTGTTTACTATAGTGTATAGGCTTATGACTCGTTCATGCCCTAACATATTTTTACTATATGGTTTTTAAAGTTGGTATGATACATTTATAAAAACCTTGGCTTTAAACATTCCATGGAATATTTCATATGCCATGGACTTAGGGCTTAAATCCTAAGTTATTCGACGCATAGTGGGGTTGATGCCATTACGTCGATTTGGTAACAAGGTTTAATATAGTTCCAAAAACCATACGATTATCAGTCTGGTGTGCATTAATGGTGGCTAGGGTGGAGACATCAATGCACCTTGGGAAGAGGGGAGACCAAGCTTAGGGATTTTCCCAAGCGATAGTTTGGTTTATACACATCATTGTTTCTTGTCCTATGATCCTGCACGGTGTGAAGGAGTGCATTTTTTATGGCATAAAAGGTATATGGATGTTCTATTTTATTAGCATCATTTGTTGATTTGGTTTGGATATTATCCATACTTCTCATCATCGCTCTGCTCTATTGCAGGTTTGCAGGGGTGGCGAGAATATGCGTGGGTTGTAGCTCGTGCTAAAATTTATAACCATTTGGGTAATCCTATTGTACAAGTTTTTACTTGTTCCCTCATTGCTTCGTGGTTATGATAGAGTTTGTTTCTCATCGTGGGTTTGGATTACTTATCTCTGGTTTCCGATGGCTATGTTTTGGGATGGGTTTTTACTGTAACTTAATGGGAACTGTACTTTGTAGTGTGATAGGCTTGGGGTGTTTCCTATTGGGGTTTTTCTTCCTTTAGGCCTACACTTTAAATCAATGGTATTTATTGATGGGTACTCTTTGCAGTGAAGAGGGCCTTGGTAGATGTGATAGTGTATTAGATAGGGTTTTATTGTTTATGATTTCATTGTGTGAAATGGATATGAGGGTTGACTGTGGTATAACCCTGTGACTAACAGTCATTGTTGTTGGTAAGCCTTGACAGGGTTGTAATATTTGGTAAGTTTAATTGACTGTTCATTTATGTATTAGGCCAAACGCCATAGGTTACAATGTATATATTTTTATATGGGTCTTTAAACAACTATGTAGAGAGTTTATGTTTTATTTATAGCCTCCGTATATGTAATATAGCATGGATTTTAATTTATGAAAAGATTTCGGCCTAAGGTAGAAATTAAGTATCAAATCCTACAGGATTCATCATTGTGGTTTTTGTAAAATGGTAATAAACCCTATACAAATCAATCTTGGTTTATTTACAATGATGAGGGTTTAAATTTAATGGATGCTATTTGGGCTTAAATGCCCACAGGAATCAATCCCCTAACCTCTGTGTAATTATGTTTATATTTTTATTACATGCTATGTATATAATTATGGTCAATTTTATGCATTGGGATTTTGTTATGGGATATGATTTATAATGTATTTTGTACTTATTTAAGGGTTTGTTTTATTTAAACTTGTAAGGATTTATTATGTGGATAATTTGTATACTGTATTTATATTTTCATGAGTGTAGCTGGCAGTGATAAAATAAATAGTGGACCATTAGATGACCCTTATACTTGGACTGTTGATTTGACTTATGATATTATTTTATTAATGAAAGGTTATAATCATTATCCTAGTTTTGAGCATGAGTATATTTACAGAGACCATGAGAGGTCTTTATCTTGGCTTAAATACTTTGAATTTATGGATATTCTTAAATATGTTTATAGTGTTGCTATTTTAGAATTATAGTTATGTTTTATACCTGATATAATATATATAATGTATTTATTAGGTTCTATTTACTATATTAGTTCACTATAATTTTTATTTATACTTGTTTAAAGGTTAACTTGAAACTAGTTTTTACTTCTAAACATAGCTCTGCTGGCAATATGAAATATGCCTGTAGAGTTCATGGAAAAAATAAACAGATAGGAACTTATTATAAATAATTCCTAGGTATTAGGAAAAACAAGGTTTAAGTTGTAAAAGAAAATACAGAAGAAAAACTAAAAGAACAAAACCATTGATAAATCTTTAAACACGAATTAAATCACAGATATAGGGTTTTTAAAAATAAAATGTAAGCGCTTACATAATTTGAAAGGAAAACAATGGTAACATAGGGTGAGAAAGATAACATAAGCACTTGCATAATCTAACCAACAATTATTCTAGATAATGACAATAGGAAACCAAGAACGATATACCTGAAAAATGAAGCTCTTCTAATGGATGAAACCTACACAGTCAATTACCCTGCATTAACAATTCGCAGGAAGAGTTTACCTCTTTATAGATGTCTGAATCACTTGGGAAGTACCAAGTTCCACCCAACCATGAACCAAAACCATTCATGGTTTTAATACGGATCCCCGCAAGCTAGTTTCAACAAGTAAGTAGCTTAGAGCTCCTAAGGTAAGACTTTGCTAACTAGTAAATCAAGTTTGTATAAGTTCTCCTTTTTCCTCTTAGGAAAATGTTTTCCAAGAACTCTCTTGAGAATAATAAGGTAGAATAATGACTCCAAAAATATGGAAGAGTTCGCCCAAGCCTCTCTTTGGCTTGGGACTTTATAGATAGAATTTTCAGTCAAAGGGTCAGTTAAATCAAGAAATCATTTGATTTCTTATTTAACCCTTTTTATTTAATTTAGGTACTTTTAATATTTTAACTTGGGAACTTTTAACTAGTTCCTAATTGAACTTTTGTAGGTATTATAATATTTAGTTTTCTCTTAGTAATAATAATAATAGATGGATATTTTTCCTTCTTTCTTATATTATTAATATTATTACTATGCTTACTCTATATACATACCATGTATAAAATATATAATAATATATTATATGTTAACATAATATATATTATATTATATAAAATATATATTATATTATTTTTCTTAGGGTATCACATATTGTGATCCCTAAACTTATGAAACTTTCTTCATTAAGGTCATCAGGTAGATGGTTAGGTCTACTAGGCTAGGGAACTCTAAACATCCTTAAATGTTAGATTCCTTGTTATAACATGGTATTTATTCAGTACTTGATGAGATCCAAAAATTTGACATTTCATTTAATCACTAATAAATAAGTAAGATGATATTTACTCGAGTCGTTTTCACTCATAAATCATTAATTATTTTTAGGGACTCCTAGCGCTTACCAAAGCCCATAGGGACTCCTAGCGCTTACCAGAGCCCATACTCAATGCTAAAAAATGGTAGTTACAAACTTAGTGCAATTATAGAGCTCCTCACTCAACACTAATGCTAGGATGTACTTCTACGATACACCTAGGGATACAATGGCCAAGGATCCGATGTTCCAGAGCTTATGCTCAACATCAACATGGAAGGATCCAGGGCTTATGCCCAACAATTCCAATTATATTTTCATGTTCTCCAAAGCTTCACACTCGACACAAATGTCTCAAAACTCATGTGATCTAGAGCTTCTTCCTCAAAACAAAACATCAATTTATCCATGTTCTCAAGAGCTCCTCACTCAAGACAAAACATCTCATCAATCATGTGCTTCAGGGCCCATTCCCAACATAAGAGTATATATATATATATATATATATATATATATATATATGCAATGGATTATGCCCAGTATATCAAACAAAGCATCATCTTCATATGCAGTGGGGTATTTGACCTAGTATATCAAAATAAAACATCATGGTAACATCATAATTAACTACTTATACTATGAAACGAGAACTATATACTATGAACGAGAACTCTACCCATAAAAACGATGATTTTTTCCAAAAAAACACCAAAAACACCCCCCAAATAGAAAAGTGTTGATACCAGTATACACGTTTTTTTTTTAGGGTAAAAACTAGAGCCATGGACTAAACATCCCATATTGTTGTTTAACAAAACTTTAAAATCAACCTTAAATTGGAAAAAAAGAAAAATTCTTGAAGAGATAAATTACAACTTTCTGGAAAATTGCATATTAAAGAAAAAACAAATTTCTCTAATAATTTCACCATTATAACCATATAGAAACAAAGAAATTATGATGTGATTCATAATGAGATAATATATTAGACCATACAAGAAACCTCGGTCAGTGACAATGCAATCAAAACCATAAATAAACTGTTGAATCGAAAATGTGATCGTCCATAATCACCTTGGTGTTTATTTAGGATTAAAACTACATCTTGTTTGAAACAATTGTCTTCCCAATCAACATTATTGCAACATAAATACCAAAAACAACCCCTCAATCTAAAATAGGTGTTATTAATGGCTTCCTTTTCTTCCGTTAAAATAGCAATCTTTTTTAAACCATATATATCCCAAGAAAAAACATTTATTAAATAATCTTAAAAATAATATATTTTTTTAAATTAATATCTTTTTGACAAAAAATAATATATATATAATATATAAAACCCCATTAAAACATAATTATGCAAACATATTTAATATTTATTTTAAAAAATTAAAAAACAAAAAAACATTTACAGACGTGAACTTTATATAAATAAATAAAAAATAATTTATAAAATTTATATAAAATTTAAACTTTATATTAATAAAAAACAAAATAATTTAAAATTTATTTAAAAAAATAAAATTAAAAACATTTATAAAAACTAAGACACTTTAAAATTTATTTAAAAATAAAAATAAAAAACATTTAAAAAGTTCCACGTTATAAAGAAACGTGAATTTTATATAAATAAAAAATAATTTAACAAACCCATAAAAATTTAAACACCTCAACGGGTGGCCCTTTGGCGGAGGGTCGATGCTCAGCATCGAGCTCCTCTTCACACCCTCTCATTTTTTTTAATATTAATATAATGTTTAAATTTTATGTAAATTTGTCCAAAACATTAACAAGTGGCATAGCTACAAACATTACCTTACCTTTTATTTTTTTGCACTATCAAAAGCCTTAATTAAAAGCGGAAGTGAGGAGACTATTACATACTTGCTTAATAAATGGTTTAAACACTTATGGTTTTTAGGTGAAAATGGTTTTTTTTTTCACAAAGAAAATACAACCTTATATTAATAAAGTTGTGTAAAAAAGACAATGGTTATAATAGCAAAAAGTATTTGCAAAATGAACCAAGTGTACCAGAGTATCCCAAATACAATCTAATGAGTAATCAGTGATATCACGATTTAATCTATCATAGCTATCCTTTCCAGATTCAAAACGATCCATGCATTGATTAAAACATGTCTACCAATAGAGAGAGACAAAACACTCAAAAAACTATCACCTCCAAAGAAGTCCAATGGACAAAACAGACTGATGATAGTCTTAAGCATCCACAATACCATATAGAAAGTACTTTAAAACAACTTACAGTCCTTTCCTCTATTAAGGAACCATAAGAGTATACTTTCCAGAAGTTCAATCTGTGACGTATCCCAATAGCCTATTTTGATAACATATCATCCTATGTTGTATTCTTGAAAAACATGAGCAATAGAAAGAGTAGGACAAGAGTTAAGCAGCTCATGAACCCTCTGCAACCAATCATGGAGAACAATTATGACTTTTGAATCCTCCATAATACGCCCAAGTTAT
>LPNX010818030.1:16316-27162 GCA_001517045.1 Pseudotsuga menziesii | reverse complement strand
CTCTCTCAACAAGATCTCCATCTCTGCTTTCCATTCAAAAAATTTGAAGGGAGTGAGGATAGTTTTCTGTGAATCCATAGCTTTAGAAAATCTGTCCCGGCCGTCAGTAGAAGGCTCCCAGTCTTGATGTCGAACCTGCAAAACAATTTTTAAAGGAGAGTAACAACCTACAATGGCTTTGATACCATGTATAAATTAAGGCCTGCAGTAGATTAATTTCACCCACAACAATTAACAATTGATCATGCAAAATTATCAACAATGGAGACTGAATATGGAGCTGTAACACAAAATTATATTAACTGAGTGTACAATAGCCAACCCTGTAATAACATAGGCTGCTGAATATATAGAATACATGAGCAAATCGAATGCATAAGGAAGCATCCAAATCTAGCATAAAGCAGGTTTACCCAAAATAGGCAAATCCCCCATAGGTGTAAAAAGCTGATCCCAAATCTATCAAGGACCCCACAAATTAGCAAGGGCGCATGGGAAATCTAAAGAGTGGTCAAATGGCAGCTCATACATGCTTTTGCATGGAGGAAAGAGTGGAGGAGGAAGAGGCAACAAAGCTGATTCACCTCACCTAGGCTTGCTTTCCTATGTGCCTTAAAACACTGAAAAAGCAGGGAATAAAGCAGAAAAAGCAGATGGGCACCTAGGAGGCCAGGAATAAAGTAGATTTTATTCCCAAGGCTTTCCCAAGCGCTCCATGAGTCAATAATGGCAAGTTTGACCTCTATGTATAGGCAATTATCAACTTGCACATGGTGGGACTCATGGGCTAGGCAAATAAGACAAAATAAATGAAATAATGTCTAAGTGGGTAAATAATATGGGTTGATTATTCTAACAACTTCCCCGCACTTATATTCGGGTTCTATACCAAATATGCATTTGGTGTCCTCGTAGGCGCATTCAACTCTGGTAACAATTTCGACTTCGGGTTCCTCTTCTACTACGGGAGCCTTCTTCTTCTGACATTTAGACATCTCAAATTATGAAGAATTTCCCTGTCATACACAAAAATTGCTTTTAGGTTTTGTTGGGTCATTTCCAGATAACATTCAAAATGGAGACAAACTGTATAATCATTTTACCTCATCTATGCTAAACATGAGTGTAGTCATGAAAAATAAACAAACAATGCTCAGAAACCAAATGTTCCCATGTAATATTAATCTACCCAAAAGGCTAGAACCAGCTCATGACCAACATTTGTAGAATTAACCTAGAAAATCATGGCCTTTCTAGGACAACGTATATCCCCCTCCTCTCTTCAAGGATAAAATAGTCTCGACACCCCCTCTCGGTGCTATGACCTAAAGGTTACATAGAAACTATGGTGCCTAACCCTGAGTGAAGGACACTACAAGTGATAAGATGAAGTTAATCGCTACAAAAATACTCGCATCACGGTCCGCACAGGTAATGCATTGCGAACCTAAAATTGGTCTGGGGTTTGAATTTTAACAATCTCAACCCAAGGGGTGTAACCTCCACATCACAACCCTAGTTCACGAAGATGAGGGCAACTGAACTATGGAACCAAACTCATGACATCTCAGAAGAAAACCATGAAAATTTCCTCCCCGGATGACCAAACACAGACTAGGGGACACTGGTGCGGACAGCGTAATGGCCATCTGCACTTGTTTCCCCAGTATTCGAGTGTGAGCTGCAAATACCCAACGGACATGAAAATCATCATTGCACAACTACAAAACCCCCCACCGGGAAGCCATACCATTTACCTCGAATAAATATACATGCTAGGATGGAAAAAACTTAAGTAACCACTAACCACATAGGCGACAAAAACAGTTTGACCAATCGAACGGAACGGTAAAACGGGCATAAGGGCCTACCTGACACTATGCTGCATGTTTGGTGGAGAAAAACCCTTCAAATTCCACGGTGGAGCCACCTAGGAGCGAAGGTACTGACAGCGAATGCGTTGGTCTGCTCGAGCGATAACGACAACACAAGGAAATCACCAAAATAACAATAAAATAATAAAACACCCTGGCCCCAATATATACACCTCAGTCAACTATAAATGGCAGGAAAAATAAAACCATCGAGAGGAAGAACAGCTACTGGATCGATGATCATGTCAGTATTGCCTCTGCACCGATGGATGATGAAATAGTGAGGACACCCACAATGGCGTCGGCAGAGAAACAAAAAAAAACTCTCATCAGGGCTCGTGAGACTAAGGCTTCAGATCAATAGATGGTTGGAGAGCCGCAACTATGAAATCATAAAAGAAACCAAGTTCCACAGACCAAACAAAATCGGAGAAAAAATAAACATGACTCAAAATATTGACCAAGCGGACAACATAAATCAAACTATCAGAAGCCTAGCGTTTTCCAAAGCCGCAACGGCGAAATATGAAATCCAAAGGATCTGTAAATAAAAAACGGCGGGGCTCAGCAAAGGATAAAACAACACTCAGACAACTTCACAGAACCTTCTCCGCAATGGTGGAAGACGTATAGACAAAGGTTTCGACCGCATCTCAAAATAGCTGCTGACCAAGAAAACACATCGGAGAACAATAACATTTGAATCGGACGTGATGTCCCATTCCTTTCTGAGATGGCGGGCATGTAGATAACTAGACTCCTGACTCAAAAGTCTAAACACTTCCTATAGCAAGGAAAAATCATTTCAAACAGTAAAACATCGCTGGCATCAAAGTAATCTTTGTGCAAACATCAGGGAAAACCAAAAAGCTGAGCAAAATCAATTAAAGGAGTGTCCCATTTTTTTTTGAATTTTGGGAAAATGTTGCAGTTGCAACAATTGGCAACTACCTGGTGAACCCCATATTTCTGAATCAACTTCTTCCCAGTAAAATACTGTTTAACCATTTAGCTCATAAGTTGAATACTTCTAGATGCTTGTATTCCTAAGATGGCAAACACATGCATTTGAATCATTGAGGACAGTCCATTCTTTGGAAATGGGAACACCCAAAATATTTGGAAATCCAGATAACTCTTTTAAGGCTTAGTAGGTGAGTTTTATTTTACCCCTGTCTTTGGGTACTTTCTAGCTTGGACACCACAGGATCGTAACATATGGTAAACATAACTATTCATTTGTTCCTCATTCCCATGCCAATTGCACTTTTGTGCCCTTTGAACTTTTGTTCTTTTGAGTCCTCCATGTGCCTTTCTTTCAAAATTTTATTCAAGCTCTTCTATCCATAGTGTCCTTTTGTGTGACAGATGTATTTACTTTTCAGCTCACAGATGGAGAAAAACTTTTGGCAGATTGATATTCATGTTTTTGATACTTTGCTTTGATATGTATTGCTTCTTTCAGGAGTTTTGAATCTTAACAACCTTTAGGATTTTGAAATCATGGCATGGGATCATTTATATGTAATAGACCATTTACCTTGCTTCCTTTCTGTGGGTTTTTTGCTATCACTCCCTAGGACATCTTAGATGTGAAGTGGATGGATCCTTGAAATAGTATTCTGGACATCTGAATTCTGAGCTATTTTTAGGGATTAAGCAGGACTTCAATGAGTGCATAGCCATTTAGGAAAACTACTTACTAGAAGAAATTATATCATTTCAAAATAAAACGCACAGTCTCATCCCAAATATTTCAGTTAATCGAGAACCCTGATGCTTTCCATGCAAACAAAAGTTTGCCTGTTTATTCAAAAACAAACCAAAATAACCAGAAATAAAAGCGGTGAATCAAAATAAAACTGTATCAAATTATTTATGTACAAGGTCATCAAATCAAAATAAAAATAAAATTCGAGAACCAACCACTACCTGATCAGTTCTGTGTCCACCCCTAAAAATATATCAACTTATGATTCAAGGGGCTAGGCTTGATTACAGACGTGACATACCTAACCGTGATCTAAATATGCTATTTTTGAAACTGAAACTATGTCCACCTATTTACAATCACTCCCATCGGCCTATGAAAATTGAAGGAAATCAGGATGAGTGTCAGTCATATTGTTGGCTTCTTCTGATGCATGATATCTTAGTTCAAAATCCGTAAGATAATTCCCCAAAACAGAATTAGCAGATTCATTTCCTTCTTCTAACTTAGTGATAGTGTGCTTCATGCAAGGTTCTCTTAAAATTTTGATGCAATTTGGGACCCCTTTATGAGGCAACCATAAATGTGACCAATCTGAAGCAAAATACCCCTTTAACCTTGTGAACCAGTCTCGATTCAGAATAAGTCCATATCCATCCAGTATGTTAGCTACCACAATATAAATAAATTGAAATATCTTGTTATTTGCATATAAACGAATGAGAACATTCTCCATTTCCCCCACTACTTTGACACTAGTTCTGTCTAGTTGAGTGACTTCCCAAGCAGTAGGTTTTGGCTGCCCATTAATTTTTTTGCAAACTGCGAGTGGCATAACATTCACTGATGATCCAGAGTCTACCAAACAATTATGCACCTTATGGTTCAATATTTCCAAATTCAAAAGGAAAGGTGGGGTTTTAGCTTTCTCTGCCCCAATTGATTCGACATCTTCCTCCACAGGTTGGTTTTTGGTGGGCCTCTCTTCCTCTGGTTCTTTAGGCTTTTCAATATTTTCTTTGTTAACACCTACATGGTCTTCAATAGGCTTAATAGGCTTGTTGATTTGCTTCAGATATTGGCTGATAATGGTAATTTCAGGTACTTTGTCCTCAACATTGTTGTTTGGCTGCTTCCTGACATTCTCTTGCAACTTCTTAATCTTTGAGATTATTGAATTGTCTTTACTTAAAAAATTTGGGTCTCTTGTTGTCATTGGTATATTCTCAGGTTTAAGAGTACTTTTTTCTATATCAAACAGCGAGACACAATCCCATAAAAACATGGTATCATTTTCTTGTTTTTCTATGGTCTTATTACCTTTTTCCTCCTCATCACTATCCTCAGTCAATTTAGAGTCCAAGAGCTGATTCATTACCAATGTCATTGAATTTAACCATTGAGGACAATTATTTTCAGAATGGGTTTGTTGGTGAAAAGTGCATAAATTATCCTTCCCTACCTTTGTCAGATTCATTGATGCTGAACCATGCGGAGGGGTCTTGAAATGGTTGTTATCTTCCCTTTTTTTGTAGTAAGGCTTGTAAGCTTTCTGAGCTTCTTTTTCCTTCTCCAAATCTATTATTCTGTTGGAAAGATTTTGCATCATCTTTAACATCCCCTCAAAATCATGTGATTGCTCCTCTTTAGGTTTGGACAGCAATAAGGCTCTTTTCCCGGAAGTTTTTTCTCCAAATTGCTCGGGATAATCCTCTATACTTTCCTTTTCAGCCTCTACTCTTTTTGCTTCTTCATAAGTCTCTGCTAACATAGGATTAACTTGAGCTTTTGCAAACATAACCAAGTCAGGACCCAAAGCTGAGGTATAATACTCAATCAGAACTTTATCAGAGGGCTTATCAGTTGTGGAGAAGTTCTTGCGGTAAGCAGAAAATCTTTGAGTGAAACTGTGTACCTTTTCATTCCTTTCTTTCTTTAAGGTGCACAGTCCTTTCATGAGAGATGCATGAGTTTTTTGGGTTGCATACTTACTTCTAAAAATCCTTTCAAAAGTATCCTAGTTTGGGATAGAGTTTGTAGGAAAACCGAAATACCATGATGCTACTGCTCCTTTAAAGGTGTGTGGGAAAAGTATACAAACTACATCCTCATGCTCCCCAACCCTTAATCTACTGCCAAATAAAAATTTTGTAAATGGTCATCTACTAGCATCTTCTCATTTGGATCAAACTTGGGTAGCATCTTCTCAAAGGATTGAGGTAAGTCGTGCAACGGAGGTGTTAAGTTCAAGGGTGATCTGGCTTTCCAAGCAGGTGGTGGATTTGGTGGGTTGGGTGGCTGATTTACGTTTACGCCTGCCATGAGTATGGGTGGAGACTGAGGTGGTGACTGAATAGGAGTATGGATAGGTGAACAGTAAGGTGTCTCTGGGACCACTTGATTCAAAGGCTGAACCACCTCTTGTAAGGCTGTTTCTACTAGTTCTTCCAAATCTCCAACCAACACTGAGTCTTCCAATATAGGACGGTCTCTCCTTTTATATTCTCTTATGGGAAAGTCAGGGATAATTGGTAATCCTCCAATATTTTTCACATATGCCCTAGTGTGTCTTCTCATATCATTAACTACTTCATTGTCCACAGAATACAAATGCTCTTTACCCTTCTGTTTCGGAATTGGATTGGGAAACAAACTGCTTTCTGAACTGTCACCGGTGGAATAACCTCGAGAAAATAGGTTTTCTCGGTCAGCCATACAATGGCGGCCCTCCTTCTAGTGCCAAAAACTATTGAGGCCTAGAAATTCTTAGGAAACAATAGCAAGGGATTCTCCCCAGTCAACGTTCCCAACTAGCCCGTGACTGTTTGGTATAGGGAATCCGTCCAGTTTGCGGTCTGGCTACCATAGGTCAAGTAACAAAAATAAAAGGTTTTACTGGTTGTGGCTCAGTCCATCGTGTATATTTTTGTGTTTTAGTTTTAAGTATGATATGCAAGTTCCTATCTAAAATGTAGATTGATTCGGAATGCGAGGAGTGGTCACAATGTGATGCGCAGGTTCTTACCTCTCGTCTTCGACTCTCTTGCATCTAAAATTCACATAGCAAAGAATTAAAACTAACTACCTAACCTATCCCTAGGGAGCAATATTATCCTTTATTAATGAGTAATGTATTTTGTGCATGTATTATGAAAAATCATAGATAGTTGATACTTCTTCAAACACATGAATAATCAAAGATATTTGAACAACCAGATAGCCAATTGTCTATGAAAACCATCCATTACTCATAGTGGAAATTTTCATGAAATAAACTAGAGATCACTCATACAAGAACATAGGTTCGAAGAGTTAGAACGATCTCACAGTTAATGGACACAATGCTGAAAACAAAATAGTTCCTGTTCAACAAATCCATAGCACAACATTTGAACATTCCACCAATATTTCTCCAACAGGAAAACTGTAATTATCTATTGCAAAAGGAAATAGTTATTCTTACAATATGTCTTCACAAATCTCATTGGGAAAAAGTCCCTCTCTCATCTAAATCTTCTATATTTATACAAAAAGAACAAACTGTTGGGATGCCCATGAATGACCCTTGGGCTTCCCCAACGCTTCACTTCCCACGCTTTGCTCTCATTAAGTGCTTATAGAATTTACAATATATTACGATAAACAAATAAAAGGCTTATGAGGAGGGTCTCACTTGACTATTCAAAAACTTCTTCCATGCTGAAGCCTCTGAGGCAATGCTTTCAAATTTGGAAGGTTCTAAGAAATGAATATTTATTTCGAATTTAGCAGCCTGATTTCTTATTACTTCTATTCTAGTTGCGCTCAAATGAAGTTGGTCTTCTAACAACTGCACACTAACTATGGAATGAGCCACTTCATTCCTCAGGTTTTGCTCGTCTATGGATTTGATGTGCTGTATCCTTTGCTCATCTTCTTGATACCTTCTTTGCAATATCTCCAAAAATAGGCTGTGGTCTAGAAAGATATCCATTCTCTGTTCAGCCTCAACCTGGCAGCGATTATAAGTGATCAAAAGTCTCCTGAAGAATTCTACACAAGCCCCCATAGCCTTCTTGAATTCTTCGGCTGTGTTTATGGAAAATTTCAATAAATCATAGTATTGCCTTAGGGCTTGTTGATATTTTGATGGTAACTCTACAGGAGTTTCTTCATTCATTTCCAATCTCGTCATCCTTCCTTTTAGGACTTCTAAGATTTCCTGCGATCTGTCTACAAAATATGAAGAGGTTTCCAAAATCTCCTCTAACCTATTGTCTACCTACAAGATCTTGCACCTTTATTTATCTATGGCTACTTAAAGCTGGTGCATCTTGCTCCTCTGTGCCAGGAGATGCTCCTGGAAAGGCTGGAGATTGGCTTGCTGTTCCCTGGCCTCTTCTAGAGATGTTGTTAATGAGGCAACCTGTTCTCTCAGCTCTGTAGTATGCCCATGAGATTGCCTTTTAGATTCCTCCAAAGTAGCCTTTTGTAGCTCCAATTCGCCTATCTTTCCTAGCAGCTACTTCTGTCTTCAACTCTTGACATTCATGCTGCACTTTCTCCAGACTTCCTTGGGCGGCCTCCATATATATCTTCTCTACTTGGAGGGACTAGAGCTCAGCTTTTGAAGAATTTATTTCCTGTTGTATGTCTTCAAACTTTCTTTTTAATTTATTATTTTCTTCCCTTTCTCTTCTCAGGGTATCTTTTAGCTGGGCAGTAGACTTCTTTGACTGTTGAAGATCAGTCATCATCCAATCTACATTGTCCTCAGAAGCATGGATCAATGCAGCCCCAACTCTGATAGTGAATCTGGGGTTTTTGTCTGTCCCATATACTACAGTTGTATCATTTATCATTTTACCCGACTGCCCCCCAATCTCGACCTTTCTCTCAGTCCTCTTCACTATTCTTTTCTTTTCCCTATCATAAAAGATAGTGCTGAAATCTGGTACCTCCTCCCCTTTCTTCTGCTCAAAAGGGATTAGCCTAAGGGTGGGGACAATAGACTATCCTGTTGTGCTACCAGCAGCTGCCTCAAGATCTTGAATATCAGGGTTCCCCAAGTCCTGAGCCTAACTATCTATTGGATCAGAATTGGATTGCTTTGTCACTGCTCCTTTCAGTTTTAACCTTTCTGCTTCCTACTTCTTCAGTTCCTCATCCATCTTTCTTTTCTTTTCCTCCTGTTCACTCCTAGCAGCCTCTTCTGCCTTTCTAGCTGCTTCTTGTTCAGCTCTTCTCTTTTCTTCCTCCTCACCTTTGAGCCAGCTTTCAGCTTCCTGTGCCAGTCTCCTAGCATCTTCATTTCTTTTTCTACTTTCTTCCTCCTCTGCCTTTTCTTGCTCATCCTGTCCTTTCCCGCCTTTGGTGGTGATTTTCTTTTTAAACCTTCTTCTTAAGGCCGTTATATTTTGTGCACTACGAAAAATGGATTCCTCTCTATCCCAGTGGCTTGTGTATTCAAAATGCACATTTGCCTCCCTACAATGCTTTGCCACTTTATTTCAGGAATCGTTCCTATGGAAATTCATTTCCCCAAAATGGAATTTCCCCAATTCCTCCACAAATTCCTCAGCTTTCTTCACCCTTGTGAATTTATAGCTTCCCAACCTGAATGGTAAAGGAGGGTAAGCTACTTTCTTATGTTCAAACAAAAAACTCCCTATGCCATCTAAAAAGACTTGTCTAACTGCCTATTTGTGGACTATATAGTCAATGGCATATTTTGGTAGCAGGGAGGGTGCTCTAGAGCATCCATACATTCTAAAATACAATCCATCCTCTGTTAGATAGTAGTCTGCATATTCCTCAATCACCTTCAATGCTTCTTCTGACATATAGTTGCACTCCTTTAAGAAGATCAATGTATATAATGGCATGACAAAGTGTTCACATACTTCTCTATAGTGACTGTGGTATTTGTGTGCCCACAGTGGTCTGTATGCTACGTAGACTGGTGTTCTCTCTCGGTCCCAGATACACCTCAGAGTGGGGAAGGGTTGGTTGCGTAGTATTCAATAAATCAGTATAGAACTTATATAGAACTCTGACTCTTCTGGGACACCCCTCCTAATGCTGACGCGATGCAAGCTGAGAGGCTGTTAGACACAATGTTTGCCTAGTTGAACACTATCCCTTGTGTTGCAACATAGAATATGATAGGCACCCACTCTAATTTGAAGCTTTTACTGTGGGACCGCCCGAAAATCCTGTTCAGCATCAGGGCAATGAACCTATACGGGGTTCTTAGAGTGGCAGTATCATATTCCCTAGTCGGCCTAGTTCTAAAGTTCTTACCAGGCACCAACATTCTCTTCAGTTTCTCGACTAGTTCCATCTTAATTGCCTTCAGCCAGTCCTCAGTCAAGTACACTTGTGCTTCTGGTAAGTGGTAGGCTAGTGACACATACCCAAGACTATAAGCAGTATAACCCTATTTATGAACATTTTCCAAAATCATGGTGGTTACATCTGCCTTGGGTAGAATCCACCCAATCACCTTTGAGCATGGAAAAAGCTCAGGTCTGGTAGCAATTTTCATCAATGCAGATCTCTCTATATTGGCATAGATGGTTTCTTCTTCAAACCTATGTCAGGTACTTCTCGGCATGTTATTAATCTGTAAACTTCCCCCCACTTATATTTGGGTTCTATACCAAATATGCATTTGGTGTCTTCATAGGTGCATTCAACTCTAGTAACAATTTCGACTTCGGGTTCCTCTTCTACTACGGGAGCCTTCTTCTTCTGATGTTTAGACATCTCGGATTCTGAAGAATTTCCCTGTCATACATAGAAATTGATTTTAGGTTCTGTTGGGTCATTTCAAGATAACATTCAAAATGGAGACAAACTGTATAAGCATTTTACCTCATCTATACTAAACATGAGTGTAGTCATGAAAAATAAACAAACAATGCTTAGAAACCAAATGTTCCCACTTAATATTAATCTGCTCAAAAGGCTAGAACCAGCTCATGACCAACATTTGCAGAATTAACCTAGAAAATCATGGCCTTTCTAGGACGACGTATATCCCCCTCCTCTCGTCAAGGAGAAAACAGTCTCGACACCCCCTCTCGACACTACGACCTAAAGGTTACGCAGAAACTATGGTGCCTAACCCCGAGTTAAGGACACTGCAAGTGATAAGATGAAGCTAATCGCTGTAGAAATACTTGCATCACAGTTCGCACAGGTAATGCATTGTGAACCTAAAATTGGTCTGGGGTTCAAATTTTAACAATCTCAATGTAGAAATTCAGGTCTGCATTAG
>LPNX010818030.1:0-11624 GCA_001517045.1 Pseudotsuga menziesii | reverse complement strand
TGCATAAGGAAGCATCCAAATCTAGCATAAAGCAGGCTTACCCAAAATAGGCAAATCCCCCATAGGTGTAAAAAGCTGATCCCAAATCTATCAAGGACCACATGAATTAGCAAGGGCACATGGGAAAGATAAAGAGTGGTCAAATGGCATCTCATACATGCTTTTTCATGGAGGAAAGAGTGGAGGAGGAAGAGGCAACAAAGCTGATTCACCTCACCTAGTCTTGCTTTCCTATGTGCCTTAAAACACTGAAAAAGCAGGGAATAAAGCAGAAAAAGCAGATGGGCACCTAGGAGGCCAGGAATAAAGCATATTTGATTCCCAAGGCTTTCCCAAGCACTCCATGAGTCAATAATGGAAAGTTTGACCTCTATGGATAGGCAATTATCAACTTGCACATGGTGGGACTCATGGACTAGGCAAATAAGACAAAATAAATGAAATAATGTCTAAGTGGGTAAATACTATGGGTTGATTATTCTAACACTCAACCCAAGGGGTGTAACCTCCACATCATGACCTTGGTTCACGAAGACAATGGTGACCGAACTGTGGAACCAAAATCACGGCATCTCGGAAGAAAACCATGAAAACGCCCTCCTCGGATGACCAAACATAGATAGGGGGAAACTGGTGTGGACAACATAACGACCATCTGCACTAGTTTCCCCAGTAGTTGAGTGCGAGATGCAAATCCACAACAGCCTGTTGGGCTATAGGGCAGACCCAGGCTTATACCATTAACTTCGCACCAACAAAAGACCCATAGTGTTGGCCCTTTTGGCAACAACCTGCGAATAGGTTGCAGTCTCACCCGAAACAGCTATGGGGTGCTGCAGAATTAGGTTTCTGCAAGCAGAAGAGGGATATTATTGTACCTTTAGATTTTAACAATTAGAATCATAAAATGCATAGCTTTAATAGTTACTTATTTAGCTTCACGGTTAGATAAACGAACAGTGTCTTGCTTAACCCTTTACTAGGAATTCCAGCGAAGTTTAGTATTTAGCAGTGATCTTACTTATCAGATATATATTTATCAATGCATAAAAGAACATAACAACAACACAACAAAAACCACAACACACGATATAACATGGTTCACCCCCAGTTTAGGGGTTACGTCCACAGAACTGTGTTTTATTCAACTCTTTACAAAAACCACAGTTCTGATCTGCGCACTCAGTTGTAGATCCCTTCAAGTTATTAAAGCCATGCACACAGCTGCAGGCCTCTGCGCACACAACTGTATATTTCCTTAACCACCCAAAACCCTTTGCGCACACAGCTGCAGAGGTCATCCACGCACACAGTTGGGACTTAACCTTCTTGCAAACAAGCCTTAGCTTCGCATCAATTCATCTTACATCAAAAGCCTAAATTGACTTCTTTACACGAGTGCTTATTTATAGTGCACTTATTACAAAACCATGGGATTAAACCATGGGCACCCTGAACCCTAAACCCTGGACTTAAACCATGGATTTATTACAAAAATAAGGTTTTTACTCAACCCCGACACCCCTAAGACTGTTTTGAGTCATAACTCCACTTACAACTTCCACAAAAACCACGGAGTTACCAAAATTAGGGACCGTTAAGGTGTGCACCCCAACAGGCCCCTAAGACTCACCAGTGGCCCGTTCCGGGACACTCATATGCTTTTCTAGTGGTCGAATCTTGTTGGCGAAACATAGTGCGCTGCTTGCTGAGGCCATACATGAGGTTGTCGGCTACTTGTTCCTTTCCTTCGTAATATTTATGCTGGTTAAGGCCTTTTGGATCTATCAGCGACCCCATCCTTTGATCTGCTTGCCGAACATTTGACCATCCACAACTTAGGGTCCCCAGAATTGTGTGTCAAGGTGCATAAGACAAATAGCCGCCTCATTTCTGCCAACCCAGGAGGATACATCTTCGGATGTTTTAGAGTTTTTCTATGAAGACCGGTGCTTTTCTTCGTGCGGCTTAGAGCGCACTTCTGCCTTTCTTCCTTCCTCTTAGAGCGAACTTATGCCTTTCTTTGTGCCTTGGTCGAACATGGCTACACGGGTGGATTGCTTAGAAGGTTCAGCAGACCTCTCTCCCTTACCACTCGTAATAACTTCTGGACTTCACAATCATTCGACATAGTTCTAACTGAAGAAACTCAAAGAAATGTACAACGCAGGAGTCGCAGGCTGGTGTAGCTTCTTATAGAATCTCGCAACAGAATCTGTCATCATGGTGCATTAATGACACCGAATCTGATGGAGTGGCGGAAATCCTATCCACACGGCGCCATATTTTCCCAAAATCTCATCATTGCAGGCAGTTGGGGCAGTTCTCGTGCTGGCGCCGCCAAGTCTAGTTTGTCCCATCCATCACATTTTAGGCTGCGACACACCTTTGATCTTTGACATAACCACTAACTTCAGCTTCGTCTTGGTAAGTAATTTCAACACAATATTCACCTTCGACCCATCCTGACCTATACGGCAACCAAACTTCAACCTTCGGACTTTGATAGTCTTCAACACTTCGTAGCTTTGAGAACAGTTTCATTATAGTCTAGTACCCAATTCCAACTATTCTTGGTACTTAGACTGTCCTTCATGCTATTACTCTTGATCAAGGGGTCCCAGTTTGTCCCTATACTTCTTTAACCTACTTCCATTCACCATGGAAGGTAAAATTTCTCCATTCAATTTAGCTAACTGGACTGCGCCACCATCAATAACTCTTTGTACTATGTATGGTCCTTTCCAATGTGTCTTGAAATTCCCCAAGAATTTCATGAATTTACTGTCATATAACAGCACAAGATCACCATTCTGGAACTGCTTCTTCTTAATGTGTCTATCATGCCATGCTTTTTCTCTAGCTTTCTGTACTTGCTGCTGGAATCCTGCAATGAATCTGTCCTCTTCAAGTTCTAGTATCTTTGCCAGCCTTTCTTTCATCATATCTGGGTCATCCATCTCTGTAAAAGTAGATATTCTGAGGCTAGGGACAATGTACTCCATGGGCATGACTGCTTCTTGTCCATAAACCAACCTAAAAGGTGTATGGCCTGTCAACTTCTTGCAGGTGGTTCTATAAGCCCATAGTACTGCTGGAATTCTAAGGTCCCAATCATTTCTGTTAGCATTGCAAACCTTCGTTAGATCGTGTTCAAGGATCTTGTTAAAGGCTTCGACAGTTCCATTTGCTTGAGGATGATAGGCAGTACTCTTCTGATGATATACTTGAAATTCTTCAGTCAATACTTCAATAGTCCTATTTAAGAAATGTGATCCTTGATCGCTCATAAGAATTCTAGGACACCCAAATCTTGACAAGATGTTATCGAAGATAAATTTCATGGTTGTAGCAGCACTACAGGTCTTGGCTGGTTGAGCTTCAGCCCAACGAGTAAGGTAGTCAGTTGATGTAATAATGTATCGTGCTCTGGATTTATTTGCAGGGGGATTGATAGGTCCAACAAAATCAATAGCCCATTTATCAAAGGTTTCTAAAGTTACCTGCGGAACTAGAGGCATCTCATCCCTCCTGGATGGTTTGCCTGTTCTCTGACAAATGTCGCAGCTGTGGCAATATTCTCTTGCATCCTTATGAATTGTGGGCCACCACAATCCGGCTATCAAAATCTTCTGTGCTGTAGATTTTCCTGCATAATGACCTCCTGCTGCGCCAGAGTGTGCCTCAGCCAAAATTAATGGCTTTTCATGCTCCAGGACGCATCTGTGTAGTATTTCATCTGGTCCCATCTTATATAGCTGTCCTGCTATTAATGTAAAGTCGACTGCTCTTACCACCAGCTGTTTCTTCTGCTGCGTTGTCATTTTGGTGGGTGCAAAACCTGTAGACAAATACTGAACAATATCTTGGAAATAATCATCAACCATCTGGATGGAAAACAACTGAGCATCAGGAAGACCTTCATCCACACTAATGGGCTCTTCTCCTGACTCGAGCCTCGACAAGTGGTCAGGAACTAGGTTCAGTCTTCCAGGTTTGACTATGATCTCAAAGTCATATTCCTAGAACAGAATCAACCATCTGCATATCCTTCCACCTAGCACAGGCTTGTTAACCAGATACTTCAAAGCGGAGTGATCAGTGAACATCTTAAAATGAGATCCTAACAGATAATGTCAAAACTTCTGTAATGAATAAACCATAGCTAAACCTTCTCGTTCTGTAGTAGTATAATTTTTTTCTGCTGTGGACAGTTTTCTACTTGCAAAAGAAATAGGGTGATCGATATTACCTTCACCTGACTGAGCCAATACAATTCCCAGAGAAATGGAGGATGCATCGACATGCACATGAAACTCCTTATTCCAATCAGGGAATACTAAGATAGGGGAAGTCACCATCTTTTCCTTCAAAATATCCAAGCTTGCTTGATACTCAGATGTCCATTCAAACCTAATATCTTTCTTCAACTGCTTTTCCATAGGGGCTGTTATCTGAGCATATCCTTTAATTAATTTCCTGTAATAACCAGTATGACCAAGTGTAGTGCACAGTTGTTTAACAGACTGCAGAGGTGGCAGGTTCACAATAATGGCTATCTTCACAGGATCCACCATCAATCCTTGCTTACATACAATGTGACCTAGCAGAATTCCAAAAGGGGCACAGAAGATACGCTTTTTCAAGTTCAAGGAAATCTGATGATGTCTACATTTGTCCAACATAAGTCTTAAACTAGCTATGTGGTCTTTTAATAACCCAAAGATAGTCCAATCATCAAAATAAACTTCTAAGAATTTATGTATGAATTCCTTAAAAGTAGAGATGACTACTCTAGAAAACATGGCAGGTGCATTCTTCAATCCAAAGGGCATAACTGTATACTAGAAGGATCCCATTTCTGTAGCGAAGGTTGTCTTGTGTCGATCTTCTGGAGCAATTCAAATCTGATGGTAACCTGAGAATCCATCAGTAAAAGAGTACACTTCTTGCCCTCCAACATTGTCTAAAACTTCATCTGTAAAGGGAGTGGGGAAAGGATCATGCAAACAAGCATCATTCAGCTTCCTCAGGTTGACACAGATTTTGATTTCTCCCTTAGTCCTCTTTTCTTGCACCACCATAGGACTGACCCACTCGGACTCTTCAATAGGCTCAATGATTCCTGCAGCAAGCATCTTATCCAGCTCCATTCGGACTTTTTCCTTATATTTAGGGTTCAGCCTATAAGGGCACTGTTTCACAGGCTTCGCATCAGGTTTCAAAGGGATCTTTATCACTCCTATATCACCAAGAATACCTTTCATCTCTAAGAACTTTGTCGGAAATAGATCCTGATATTCATGGAGAAGTTGGGTCACCTTGCTTACCATTTCGTCATCCCAATAATATCCAATGGTAGCATACTTAGGGTTTTCTTCTGACCCAATGTTTACGGTCCGCGTATTCAGAGGTTGATTCACTTCAAGTGCCTCAACTGCTGGTCCATGTACTTCACAGTGTCCTTCTGACTCAGGAATGTTAATTTTGCACGGATCGTCATCCTCGTCAATTGCGAGGTTATAACATTCTACTGCATTGGCTTCCTGTGCTTTCCAATCAGGTTGGTATTCTGCTATTTCTTGATCATCAAATACCTTAGTATGGATCAACCTGATAGTTGCATCTAAAGCAGGACAAACTTCATTAGTGGAAAAGGTAAGCACAAAACTATCATCAAGATAATCCCAACTTATAGTATTGTGGCGAAGCTCGACCTCCGCATACCAGTTCTTTGCTATAGGTTCCAGGGTGTGCACAAACCTATGTACCCATTCTTCATGAGGTACATGCTTCCAAGCCTTGTAGCATTGCTCCAAATGTCCCTGAGGACTAGTCTTACCATTAAACCTGCTTCGCACCTCCTAAGGTTGGTCCTTGAATCTTAGGTAAAGGGACTTCTGGCATGCTTCCCAACTATGGATGTACTTTTTGTGACCATTCCACCATCTGGCTGCTGTGGCTCTGAATGCTGAATCCAGAGTCTCCATTTTCTGTGAGTCTGGTACCTGCTCTGAGAATTGCACAATAAACTCTTATGGGTCTGTCGAACCATCAAAAATAGTTAAGGTTCTTGTCTGTGAGCCAAGCCATCTGAGAGACTTGGTAATTCTAGCACATCGATGGCCATGTAGCTCATACAGTCTATTCTTCCAATTTTCTAACCCATCATCTGAATCCGTCATGCAGGAACTATCACACTGCCAATCCATGATACCTTCGGCAGTAGGATCAACATAATCTTCTTCATTCATTGTGATATTGTAGATGTGGTCCAAAACATCCTGATCTTCATCTCTTACTGGCTCTGTGTATCTCTCTCCTTGAGAAGGATCCAATGGGACTATGACTCTTAGTCCTTGCCCTTCAAAAGTCATATGTCTCTTCTTAAGGTTAATGACTGCATCATTGCCTAATTCCCACTCAATACCTAGCAATGCTGGATAGGGGTTGCTGTCGTCAATGATCTCAATAACTTCGAAGTCTGCTACAGTACAAATGCCATCAATATCTACTGGGACATTAGGGAATAGTCCTAGGGGCACAATATTCTACTGATTGGCTAATCTCAACTGTATAGGGGACCATTCCAGAATATGTTTTCCCATTTGTTCCCATGTCTGCTTAGTTAAGACATTTACTTCTAATCCTAGGTCCAAGATAACATCAATCATATCATACTCCCCTATCTGAGCATTCAATCTCATTTCCCTGCCATTTCTCCTAACTCAATTAACAACTTTTTCCTGACCAGAACTTTGCTGAGGTTCACAGGAAGCAATAACTTTCTGCAACTCACTTAAAGCATTCTGATTTCTTAAGAGTTTCAGACAACTCTGTAAAAAGGAGGACAATGTACTTACTTTATCTGTCGAAGCTTCTTGCGGATGCGATTGCTGCTGATGTTGTGGCGCAGGTGCTACTGATGTGATAGGAGCAGCAAAATCTCTCTTGGTTTCCATGAATGTCTCTTTTTCTCTTTCAATATAAAATGCTAGGACTTTTGCTGGGTCCTTATGAACCCAAGCCTCGTCAGGCTGTTTCTCCTTATTCTGTACTTCCTTCGTAGCTCCACTCTGGGTAACAACATTAATGGTTGGGGCAGGTTTTTTCTCGATGGAAATCATCTGAATATTCTGAGTAGGGGAACTGTTTCTTTCCTGAATCTTAGCTATCAACTATGGGCACTGCTCGATCACATGATCTACTACTCGGTAATACCGACATGTCATAGTTGGGTTCCGACAGTCTCTCGCTAGATTCCTGGCCTGGTTACAGTTGTAACACACAACCTGGCCTCTTCCTCTTTCGGCCATACCACCTCGACCATGACCTCCAAAAGCACCTCTACCTAATGCACTACCGCGATAACCATAGCCATCATTGCTCTGTCCCTCATTTTGTACCCGATAGGTGTCGTAGGTGCGTTCTCTCATGAGGTCATAACTGTGACATTCATCTTCATTGTGTCCTACAGACTTACAGAATTTACAATAGGGGTTCCTAGGTACTTGCCCATACCTCTGTAGCAGATAGCAGTCTTCAGGTCGATGCTGACCTGTTGTTCTACAGAGCTCACAATATAGGACTTACGGGTTAAACGATTTTGGCGCACCAGTATTCATGTAATTTCTTACCACAGGGCACTGTTCCTTGGCATGACCTTCTGTCTGACATTGTGTACACCAAACCTCTTCACGACTGGTTTTTCCTCTCTTCATATTGTGAAGCTCCAGAGCCATCGCTGCCAACCGCACTTGGATTTGAGCGATACCAGAATTATCTTCGACAGGAGCGGTTTCAAGCTTCATCACGATTTCCAGAGCCTCCTATTGGTCAGCAACCTTCTGTTGCATGAGTAGAGTTCTGATATGCGGTAGCAACGCTGCAATGAACCATTCCTTGTGCTGCGCAGGTCCAATGGTGAAACTGACTTGGTCTAGCAGAAATTTGAACCTTTGATCAAAGTCCCACACTGATTCGTCGCGCCTCTGCTGAATCTCTTTCAATTCAATGATACACTGCAACTCTGATTTCGGCTTCTTAAATTCCTTTATCATGGCTGCTTTTATATCAGCCAAGGCATGGTTCTGAGTGCTGGAAAACTTCATGAACTAGGTTAGAGCGCGGTCTTCGAAAGAAGTAACTAGCTGCGCTGTTTTTGTATCTTGATCCATAATGGTCTTAGCAATCCACACTGCTTCGCATAAAAACCAGAACTGCTCTGGATCCTCTGAGCCAGTTCCTTTGAAAACAGGGAGCTTAATGTCATCATTCATATGGGCCATCGCGGGTCTAGGGGGGGAGGGACGGGGACTGGTAGTAGGCGGGGGGGAACTTACTAGGGTAGACTGACCTGCGACAGGAATACTTGGGCTAGGGTTACTTTCAGACTGCGATGGGTTCTCAGGGATAATAGGTCTTTGCTGTGGAGTTACCAGAGGGTTTCCAACAGAAGGGGTTTCTTCGAGCTCTGAAGCTGCTAGACTTATGGGGTTATACTCGGTATTCTGACCTAGGGTATAGGACGCAAAATTTCTCTTGTACCTTTTTCCACTTCACAGCAAACCACTTTGCTTGTCGAAGGTACTTTCACTTGCAAACATAAGTTAGTAGTGCTAAATCTTACAGTCTGATTCAATGAGCAATATACCTTTTTCAGCCAATAGCATTTTAATTCTGAAACTAAATGAATTTAAGTACTTACCCCTTGGTCCTTTGAAGAACTGTCGTTCTCCTTCCCTGAAGGATGTACTTGTGTCAATGGAGAACTCCGTCACAAATGCTTCAAGGGTTCGCGTTGTCCAGAAATCAACAGCGCGGGATATCTTGTTGTTCACCCTTTTCAGTATATTAATTCTTACGGGGGTCTAATCAGGAAACTGACGTTCTTGGAAGTTCATCCTTCTCTCTGTTAACCTGGATAATCATTGATGTAACTCTATGTGGATACTACCAAAGAAAATTTCATATACATCAGAAAAAACATACCTTTGTAAAAAGTCATTTGCACTACGACGTGGATCTTTGTTCTCTTGTACAGCAAAGTTCAGATAAGTCTCTTCAATCCAATCACCGATTTCGTTCACTGAGGGTCTCCAAAACATAGCCCTCGAGGTATGACGTAAACCCCTCTTGAGCAGATACTGAGTTCAACCGGAAACAGAACCAATTTGTTGGGCTATAGGGCAGACCTGGGCTTATACCATTAACTTCACACCAACAAAAGACCCACAGTGTTGGCCCTTTTGGAAACAACCTGCGAACAGGTTGCAGTCTCACCTGAAACAGCTATGGGGTGCTGCAGAATCAGGTTTCTGCAAGCAGAAGAGGGATATTACTGTACCTTTAGCTTCTAACAATTAGAATCATAAAATGCAGAGCTTTAATAGTTACTTATTTAGCTTCGCGGTTAGATAAACAAACAGTGTCTTGCTTAACCCTTTACTGGGAATTCCAGCGAAGTTTAGTATTTAGCAGTGATCTTACTTATCAGATATATATTTATCAATGCATAAAATAACATAACAACAACACAACAAAAACCACAACACACAATATAACGTGGTTCACCCCCAGTTTAGGGGTTATGTCCACAGAACTGTGTTTTATTCAACTCTTTACAAAAACCACACTTCTGATCTGCGCACTCAGCTGCAGATCCCTTCAAGTTCTTAAAGCTGTGCACATAGCTGCAGGCCTCTACGCACACAGCTGTAGATTTCCTTAATCACCCAAAACCCTCTGCGCACACAGCTGCAGAGGTTTTCCACGCACACAGCTGGGACTTAACCTTCTTACAAACAAGCCTTAGCTTCACATCAATTCATCTTACATCAAAAGCCTAAACTAACTTCTTTACACGAGTGCTTATTTATAGTGCACTTATTACAAAACCATGGGCTTAAACCATGGGCACCCCGAACCCTAAACCCTAGACTTAAACCATGGGTTTATTACAAAAAGAAGGTTTTTACTCAACCCCGACACCCCTAAGACTGTTTTGAGTCGTAACTCCACTTACAACTTCCACAAAAACCACGGAGTTACCAAAATTAGGGACAGTTAAGGTGCGCACCCCAACATAGCCACAAAAATCATCATTGCACAACTACAAAACTCTACACTGGGTAGCCATGCCATTTACCTCAAATAAATATAATGCTAGGATGGAAAAAACTTAAGTAACCACTAACCGCATAGGCGACAAAAATAGTTTGACCAATCAAACGGAATGGTAAAATGGGAATAAGGGCCTACCTGGCACTGTGTTGTGCATTTGGTGGAGAAAATCCCTTCAAATTCCATGGCGGAGCCACCTAGGAGCGAAGGTACCGACAGCAAATGCGTTGGTTTCCTCAAGCGATAACGACAGCACGGGGAAATAGCCAAAATAACAATAAAATAATAAAACACCCCGGCCCCAATATATATGCCTCGGTAAACTATAAATGACAGGAAAAATAAAACCATCGGGAGGTGGAACGGCTACTAGATTGGTGATCATGTCAGTATTGCCTCCGCAATGGCGGATGATGAAACAGTGAGGACACCCGCAATGGCGTCGGCAGAGAAACAAATCAAAACTCGTATCGGGGCTCGTGAGACTAAGGCTTCGGATCAATATATGGTTGGAGAGTCACAACTGTGAAATCATAAAAGAAACCAAGTTCCGCAGACCAAACAAAATCGGAGCAGAAATAAACATGACTCAAAATATCGACCAAGCAGACAACATAAATCAAACTATTGGAAGCCTAGCATTTTCCAAAGCCGCAACGACGAAAGCTGAAATCCAAAGGATCTGCGAATCAAAAATGGTGGGGCTCGATAAAGGATAAAACAACACTCAGACAACTTCACAGAACCTTCTCCGCAACGGCGGAAGACGTATAGACAAAGGTTCCAACCAGATCTCAAAACAGCTGCTGACCAAGAAAATGCATCGGAGAACAATAACATTTGAATCAGACGTGATGTCCCGTTCTTTTCCGAGATGGTGGGCGTGTAGATAACTAGACTCTTGTTGACGGGCGTAATTGACTAAGCCCGCAACGGGGGGAAAACGGCCCAGTCCGGGACCCTTAGAACAGGCTCCAAGCTGTTTGGAATAGCCGCTCCCAACAGGTTTAAAGGCTCTGTTGGCCTGGGATCCTAGAAACTAATGATTACAAATAATGCTACTGATAGTTAGTGTCGCTCCTATAATTACAAAAGCTAACCTAAGTTGTAAATTACAAGAACTGAAAACTGTTAAGCGAGATTACTCAAAACAATTAACTCTAAATACATAAATAAAACACAAATCTGTACAAGATTCATATATTACAAAATTCTGTTAATTTTGTACACAAATGCACAGTAATTACATCAAGATATAAACTGAATGTATTTTAATGAAAGAGATCAATCACACCAGTATTTTCCTGATAGTATGAAAAGCAAAAACTGAATAAAACCTAAGTCTAATCAAAAGCCTATCCCGATCAGGAGCACAATTTAATTAAAACTTATTATCAACTAATACTGATAAATGCACTGTATATAAACATTTGCAAATTTTAAAGAAATTCAACCGTTGCAAATTTATACAAGCATCATTCCATATAATGTAACAATAATAT
>LPNX010817997.1:195015-211864 GCA_001517045.1 Pseudotsuga menziesii | reverse complement strand
GGCTGAATTTTGCAGATACTGATTTGCGGAATTCATATGCATTAAAGATTACTGGTAATATCCAGGACTATGGAATTCCCTTTCTGTGTGAAAAGTAAAATAGAATGACCCTTTTCAGAGAAATAATACCTTGATGCATGATTCTCAGATTGATTTCAGAAATTAAATTCAGTCATCAGCTTTGAGTTTTGGTGAACATACCAAGTTTGGGCCACAAAAGCAAAGCAGAACAATAAAAAGAAAAATATACACAAACCCAAAACAAATAAAACCACTCCAACAAGCATTGCACACCAAAAATATATACAGGATGACCCTTTGAGGAGGATCAACAGAAGTATCTCTTGATTAAGTGACCATTCACTGGAAGGTCATCAATCTCACCTTCCAGTGTTTGCAGCCTGAAAGTGCTGGGACCAAGCTTTTCTGTAATAATGAATGGTCCTAGCCACAAACGCTGAAACTTTGTGTGTTTTCCCTTATCTTCATGTTCCTTATCCCATCTCAAAACTAAATCACCCACTTCCAGCTCTCGATTGACTGATTTCTTAAGGTCAAACCAACGTTTCACAGTCTGCTGATGTTTGTCAATTTTTTTCCTAGCCTCTTCCCTATCTTCTTCGAGTTTCTGTAACGTATTAATTCGCTGCTCCATGGCAGAGCAGGGTATTTCCTGTACTGATTGGGCAAGTTGTAAGGAAGGCAGGAAAAGATGAGGGGGTAAAATGGCCTCCTTTCCATATACTAGGAAAAATGGAGAATTTCCTATAGCAGGCTTAGGGGTTACCCTGTCAGCCCACAACGCGTTTGACAAGGCAGTATGCCAATATCTGTGATGGTTAGCTACCGTACGTTTAAGGATCTTGATCAAATTTTTATTTGATGATTCTGCCAGCCCGTTACCCTGTGGGTAATAGTTAGAAGAATACTTTAACTTTATTCCTTTTTCTAATGCATACTCAGTCAATTTAAGGGAAGAAAAATAAGAAGCGTTATCAAATATTAAAGACTCAGGCACGCCAAATCTAGTAATGATAAAGGAATCAAGGAAAGCTATCACCTGATCTGAATTGACTATTCGTAATGGGATGGCTTCGACCCATCGAGTGAAGTAGTCCGTAGCCGTAAGAATATATTTATGCTGCTGCGAAGAGGCTGGAGAAATTGGGCCGACAATATCCAGACCCCATTGTTGAAATGGAACCTCAATAATAACTGGTTGTAGGGGTAATGCAGCCCTTTTCAGCCTGGCTCGTGTCCTTTGGCACTCCTGACACTTTCTAACGAATGCATATGCATCTTTAAATAATGTGGGCCAGTAGTACCCTGCTTTAAGTATTTTATGAGCAGTAGTTTCACCGCCGAAATGTCCTCCTGCTGGACCTGCATGCAATTGAGATAAGACGTTATTAACCTCATCCTTTTCTAGGCAACGAAGAAATACTCCTTCAAAATTTTTTCTAAACAAGATATTATCAATAAGCTAATAAGGTATAGATTTCAGTCTTAAAGCCCTTTTATGACGTGGGTCTAGTTGTTCAGGAGCAGTCCCATGTAATAAAAAGAACTTAATATCCTCATACCAAGAATCAGGAGGAATAGAGATCGGAAAAACTTCCCTTTCAAACAAAGAGAGGTCGCTGAAGAAATGCAGATCTGATTCAGCCGTATCTGGATGGCCAGCTGCTAGCTTACAGAGACCCTGTCCCCGAACCATCTTCAATGGTCTTATTTCCAGGTCGTATTCCTGAAGTGCGGTGACCCAATGTGCTCGTTTCTCACCAAGATCCTTCTGTACCAAAAGATTTCTCACTGCAGAATATGGTACAACGACCTTGGTGTGGGACTTCAGTAAGTATGGCCTGAAATGCCTTACAGCTTTGAAAATAGCAAAAGCTTGCTTATCCACTTCCGGGTAATTCAGTTCTGCACCATTCAGACCGGAACTAGTGAAAGCAATAGGAGCCTCGTTATTTTCTCAATTTTTCTGTGTCAGCACAGCAGCATAAGACAAATCAGAAGCAAAAGTATATAAAATGAATGGTTTTGAAAAATCTGGGCTAGTGAGAGTGGGGGATTCAGCGATAGCTTTTAAAATGTCACGAAAAGATTGTTTTTCATCAGCATTCCATTTAAAGTCAGCTTCTTTTCTAATCATCTTCTGTAATGGCCTTACGATTTCTGTGTAGCCAGGAATGAATCTAGAAACAAAATTTATTTTTCCAAGAAAGGACTGCATAGACTTTTTCGAGTGAGGCATCGGAATCAGAGATATGGCGTGAGTACGGTCCGGGTCAATATTAATGCCCTGTTTAGACACAACAAAACCCAGCAACTTACCTTCGGTGACTGAAAAGATAGATTTCTTAGGATTTAGCGAAATCCCGTACTTCCTGCAGCGCTCGAACACTCGCCTGAGATGGGTTAAATGATCAGTCCTATCTTTAGAAAAAACAGTAACATCATCAAGATAAATCACAACAAACTTACCAATCAGCCCTCTGAAAGTGATATCCATCGCTCTCTGGAATGTTGTACCAGCATTTATGAGACCAAAAGGCATCTTTCTGTAAGCATAGGTTCTCCATGGTGTCCTAAAAGTTGTTTTCAATTGGTCAGCTTTGGATACCAACACTTGGTTGTATCCTGAAAAACCGTCCAATAGTGAAAACATCTCAGATCCAGAGACTTGTTGCAAGATTTTCTCCATCGTAGGGACAGGATAATTGTCCTTGTTAGAAACCTTGTTCAGGTTTCGGAAATCGACACACAATCTAATATCACCGTTTTTTTTTCTTACAGGTACCAGATTTGCTACCCATTGGGCATGCCGAACAGGGAAAATTATCCTAGCAGCAAGGAGTTTATTTAACTCCTTCTTGACAGCTGGTTCTAGGCTGGGATGCATCTTCCTCAATTTTTGTTGAAAAGGCTTAGCCTCTGGTTTCATAGGAATGACATGTTGCATGATATTGGGATCAAATGTTTTCAAGTCATCATAGGTCCATGCGAATATGTCTTTGAATTCCCTAAAGAGTTTAATAAAGGCTGTTCGTTCTTGAGAAATACAAGTGCTGCCCAAATTTACAAATTGAGGGATTTGCTCTGTTCCTAGATTAACAATATCAGATTGCATGATGGAGCTATTAGTTTTAGTATTTTTTGCAGCTTTGAATTTGTCCCTTAAGTCGTAAAACTTTTCAAGCTTGATTACTGACCTGGGAAGAGGCCTAACCTGATCAAGGGACTCTTGAACTGAACAAGGCTTGGGGATTACCGCAAAATTAAGCAGATCTTCATCGTGGGTCCTTTCATCACAGACTGCATCCTTGAAGGTATCCTTAAGAGTGAGAAAGTCGATTAATTGTTGGTCGTCATCAAAGACTCTCCAATTTGTAATGTTGTCAGGAATAGAAGGCCTGAATAGCAATTCAACCGAGAAAGCATCAGTAAGAATCCCTTCAGAGGGGATCAATCTTGAAGCTACATTAGCCAAAAGATCAGCTTCCTGATTTAAATAGCGAGGAATGGAACTTATGTTAAATGCTTCAAATGCCAACAACAAATTCCATACCTCAGTTTGGTAGTTTCTCAAATGTCCTACTATGCAGTGTATTGTATTACGTACCTGACGAACAACGATTTCGGAATCTCCTAAGACTACCAAGGCTTTGGCTTCCAAATCAATCGCTTTCTTCAGCCCTTGTATGAGGGCTTCATACTCAGCGATGTTGTTTGTGCAATCAAACTCTAATCTGCAAGCAATGAAATACCTTTTTCCACATGGGTCAATCAGCAAACACCCTGCACCGGCACCTTCTTTTGACTTTGAACCATCAAAATAAAGAGACCACAAGCCGTCATTGAGGTCTAAATGTGATGTATCCGAGACTGAGATTTCAGCTGGAACTTGTGTAAAATGACAGATTTCAGACTGCTGATTTAAATCAGGAATTTCTGAAACTTCAGCTTCTAAATTGCCAAAGAATGAGTCAACCATATAATTACCCAATATGGTATCGGTGAACAGAACAGGTTCATTTGAATCATCAATTTCTGTGACGGTATGTTTCATATACCGTTCTCTATCGATTGTGATTTTGTTTGGCTGACCCTTATAAGGTATCCATAAGTGTGACCAGTCCGTCGCGAAATATCCATCAAGTTTCTGCGACCAATCCCTGCTCAGGAATAAACCATATGCCTCTGGTATATCAGCGACAATAATATCGATAACAAAATGCACTTGGGGATTGGAAGCTAGCCTAATCAGCACTTCCTTCAGCTTACCTATTACCTTAACGTTTGAACGATCTAACTGTACAATACTAGTATCGCAAGGCTGGGGAACAGCATTAAGCCTTTTACACACTGAGTAAGGCATAACATTTTTGGATGCCCCTGAGTCAATCATACAGTTATGTACCTTGCGATTAAATATTTCAAACGAAAGCAAAAAGGGTGGAGTTGAAGAATCAGATCTTTTCCCTATTGATGATGCATTGACCGAAGACTTTTGAGCATTGTCTTTATTGCTAACAGCACTATTCTGATTGGAAGAGTTCTTACCAGTTTTAATTGGGGAAACCCCTTGTACCATTTTCTCACGAATTATAGGTATTTTTATGAGTTCATATAGTGAAATATTAAACCTGCTCTTCTTTAAGTCTTCAATCAAATCATATTCTAACTCAAGGGAAGGTGCAGATTTACTGATCACAGGCTGATCTTTGTCCTTAGCAGCTGAGCTATTATCTGGGGCAGTTGTGGCAGGTTCAGTTGAAGGCTGATCTTTTTTACTCCTGGTGTTATGCTGATGCTGATTCACATTGACAACAGCCACCTCTTCGTCATCAGTTAATTCTGAGGTATCCCAAAAATGACTGATGACATTGGGTGGTTTATTATCAGTGTTATCATTGGTGTCTTGTTTATCTTGAGAATTCTGTCCTGAAGACTGAGTTTCAGTTTCCGTTGTCATTTCCAGATCTGAAACTATTGCTTTGAGAAAACTATTAATTTCCTCAATGTTATTAGCTTTAGAGGGTGGATTTTGTTTTGCAGGTGGGTTCTGAAAAGGTCTTCTAAATAACTGTCTGGGTGGTTCTTTATTTGAGGCATTATCAGAAGTGCCCTTTTTTAATTCGATGATCTCATTAGAAAGTTTTTTGATGACTCGTTGAAGACTATCCAAATCTAAAGCATCTTGACTTCTTTTGTCAGGACCGGTTGTAGTTTTGGCAGGACTGTCGACCTTCTTACGAGAAGAAGATGTTGACTCGGTATCCACTCCGGAATTCTCTTTTGTGGCAAACACATCCTTTTCAACCTTAATTGCTTCTTCGAAATTTTCAGCTAAGGTGAGTTTGGCTTTTTGCCGGACGAACATAGCTATTTTTCCAGGCAAGGCTGAAGTGTAAAACTCAATTGTTACATCCTCAGTGGGTCTCGAAGTAGCGGGAATTCTATTCCTTAAGGTCAAAAAGCGTTGGTTAAAGTCTTTAAACTTTTCTTTAGGTTCTATGCAAATTTTAGACAGTTCAGACACTAAGACCGCTGGAGACTTGTCATCCCCAAACTTGTTTACAAATGCAATTTCAAATTCATTCCAGCTGGTGATGGATCCAGCTGTCAAGGAAAAATACCATGTTGAAGCCTTTCCTTCAAACGTGTAGGGAAACAGTCGTCATACGACGTCTTCATGTTCAACGTCTAGGAGCCGGACTGCCAGCATAAATTTCTTGATGTGATATTTGGCTGGCTCCTTCGACTCAGGGTTGAACTTAGGCAAAAGTTTCTCAGGGTGTTTAGGCAAAGGATGCTGGACACCAGGGACAGCAACAGCATCCTGGGCCATCCAAGGCATAGGGTTTGGTGGATTGGCAGCTGCCATGTTCCTAGGAGTCGGAGGTGGTGAGGGTGGTTTTTGAGGAATACTAGACGAAGGAGGTGGCGACGGTGGTCGACCGGATCCTCCCGAAACCGATGGTCCTACAGAAGATGAAGGCTGATTAATGTTTGTTCCAGATGGCCCTTGTTCTTCGAAAACAGGTTCAGGGTGATGAGTGTGAGGCCTAGTAATCTGTGGAAGGGGTAATTCAGTGGGCAGACGTCCAGTGAGATTAGAATAAGCCCTTGTTAATATTCTCTGGGATTCAGTGATGGCTTGTTAGTATTGGTCAATTTGTTCAGGAACAGGAGAGTTAAATTGAGATATGAGATTTCGAACAGAGTCACTCACTGGGGTTTCATTCACTCGTGATGAGAGACGAGTGCGTGGTGAGCACCTGATTGTAATTGAGGGGTAGTTGGCTGATTAGTCTTGTTACCAGGGTTGTTGTCATCAGCCATTTTACGCTGGCCCTCCTTCTAGCGCCATTGTTGACGGGCGTATTTGACTATGCCCGCAACGGGGGAAAACGACCCAGTCCGGGATCCTTAGGACAGGCTCCAAGCTGTTTCAAGTAGTCGTTCCCAACAGGTTTAGAGGCTCTGTTAGCCTGAGATCCTAAGAGACTAATTAGTGCTACTGATTAGTGGGTGTTAATCTGATGATCACAAGAATTAAACTCGGATTGAAACTACTGTTATGTGAGATTACTATAAACTACTTGTTGTTATATATATACAGCACAATTCATAAACAAAAGTTATATGTTACAATTACTGTTAATGATATATACAAATACACAGTAATTACATAAAGGAATAAATTAAAGATGTGTTTGACAGAAAGTATGTAATCAGACTAACAATTTAGTATCATGCAAGAAACGAGAATTAAATAAATCCTAAGTTCTAATCTAACACCTATCCCGATCGGGAGCACGATTTAACTAAATCTGAATCTCAACAAATACTGGTAAATGCATTGTATGATAATATTTGCAGAATATTAAAGAAATTTAAAGACTGCACATTAATACACGCACCATCAACTATCATGTACCAATAATATAAATTATTGAATGCAGGATATGTTATACCAATATAGCTGAAAAACAAGGCAGTGAATACTTAACAAATTATCTTCGCATAATTGATAAAACGAATTATAACGAAAATATAAACATAAGAAACACAAATACCAGCAACTGAAAGATGTCATAAACGCAAACAAGTTTTAAAACTTAATAAACGTGAATCCAACATCACCAGTCCAAAACATCATGACGACTGGCAGCAAACCGCCAAGCAACACAACCAGTAAGAACTAGCAGTTCAGTATTTGTGTTCCCAATAGTATCCCCCCCTTCCTACGGTGCCTATCAGTCTATTAAATACATTTCCTTTTCCCATAATAGCATGCTTAAGATTCAAAAATAGATCTTCACGATCCCTAGCTAATCGTTAAAAGAAAACGACAAGTGAAACCTGTCGTGTTTCTTTTAACACATAATCGTTCACCTATCATATAGGATCATGAAACAAAACATGAGAACCTGTTAGACCAATTCTCCAATCCTCGATTCGCTTTCAGAAATGCAGGGATCATACACATACTGATATCCTCAAAATCAGGGGAATATATCTCCTCGTTAATATCTGCGATAAACAAGAAAGATACTCAGAATATTATAAAAATATATGGAACCGAATCATAAACCAATGATCTTGACAGAACAAATTACCTGAAATTCAGCAATAGAACAACATGTCATCAACCACTATATATTAACCGGGGCATGGAAAACCTGGATGTTTACTCCACTGGAGTGACTGGGCGAAGGTGCCTTAAACTGCATTAGAGCAATTTGAGCGTTAAGCTCGCGTAGCTTTTCTTCATTTCTTTCGTTTTGGTCCTGTAGTTTAAGGACACGCCTTATAAGCTTGTTTTTATGGTTTTTTAATCGCAACAGATGCTTGTCGCTGGCGTCTATCTTTTATTTCAAACCCTGATTATCAATTTTTAACAAATCTCTACTGGCAGATATTTCACTTATTTTTTTCTCCATTACACGGACTCTATCCAGTAGACAATTAACAAACATGGGGTGAATGGTTTCCCCGATTTCATGTAAAACAGCCAAAGTCGCTTTGACCCACTTTTCATTCATGACTGAATCAGTCACGCAATCAACACGAGCCTCTGAGATTTCCTTATCCAGGACTGGTGGAATTTTAGACTCAGGCATAATATCAAATTCAGGCTGGGCTGGCTGGGTCTCGACCGAAACAGAGGGTATCTCAGAATTTTCTTGAACAGTCACCGGGTGACTTGGCTCGACCGAATCGGTCCTTAAATCAGGATAGACAATGTTATCATTTTCATGGGCAGACAGTGTAATCTCCTCATCGTCGATTACCACTGTCTCAACAGGAGTCTTATCATTCTCAGAACTTTTCACAATTTTGGCCCTAGCCATGCTTCGGGTCAATCTCCTACTTGGCTTAGGCTTAGGCACATTTCCCCGACGACTACCAACTTTGTCACCAGCGCTTGATGGCGTGACAGGCGACAAACCTGAATCTTCTTTACTATGAGTAGGACGTAAAGGCGCAGGACTAACATTATCCGGGTCAACTACAGGTACTCGAGCGGGTTCCACATTCTTAGGACCAGGGTCTGGTGTAGGTTGATTCGACGAAGCCGAACCCAAAACCCTATGCTTACCACAGTCAGCAGGGTTACCAAACATACAATGGAAGAATTTCGAAAAGCCATTAACTTCTACAAATTGTTCCCAAGACCGACCCGATTTTACCAATTCACTTTCAACCAAAATGCGAACCAGACCATGGTGGAATAAACTATGGCTTAAATGCTTCGGCCCTTTCCTGATAGCATTTGACATCTTAAACAAGCTGTGCAAGAGGTAATAGGGAAGATTAATTTGAAACCCTATAAAAGCTGCCATTAAACGAAGATGATACACATAAGCCGATGACAATCGACCCTCACAGGTAAGATATCTATGAATTAAATCGAGAACAGGTCTCCATTCCTTACGAAAATACTTACGTGCGACACCGGCGCGAAACGAGACCTCCTGTGTTGGGTTTTTCAGCAAGCTGCGCCACTCTGTGATTTCCATTTTTTGATACTTAAACCATCTCTGTCCTGTCAAAGGCAGACCAGTCGCATAGGCGACAGAACTTTCATCCACCCTGAAACACAGATCTCCTACCTCGACCTGATAGTTCATCAACGACATGGCGAAAACCCGGGTAACCTCCGGGTTTGAATCGGAAAACTTCCGCAGGAAATGCAACCATCCTACCTCCTTGACCTTGTGTAACAAATCAGAGTTTGACTCCAGCAGGGTTAATTCGTGGGGCTCGACTCGTATAACAGGGGCCATCCCTGTCAACCTGTGGGCAAGACAATGCGCATAGCAAACCTGCCACCAGAGAATTAGTGACAGAGACGCGGACCGAGAGCACTTAGACCCAAAACCTGGTAACTGTAAACAATACAGGGAGAAAACTACATTTGGACACAGGTAAAACCCCTGTAAGTTCAACACAGTCGGAGCCATCATAGTTCTAAATGGCGAGCAATAACGACGGCGGAAGTGTTAAAACCCGATTCTATCATAATCTCTTCCAACTTAAATGACCAGGGTGTATGAGTGGTACGCATGACAGACGTTCCAATAAACAACCGCCACGACCGAGTTTACGTACAGAGACTGAGATGTGGAGGGAAGAGAGGTACGAGTGATATCATTGCGCTGTAAATTTCCCAGGAGTGTGACTCGTGCCAGAGATTTCGCGCATCGTGCATTCAGTTCTATTTCAAAGGTGGCGAACGAAAACATAATCCCAATGATACCTTTGGCAATCAGTTCATCTGACTTACCCGATTCATATCTCAACAAACATTAGGATAAACCCAAGAATAATATATTTATGTTCAATCGACCATCGTTAACCACCATTGCATCGTTGCTAGATGAAGGTTATGAACATGATATCATAACATATTCTTAAACCTGTAATAGAACATATCCACTATAATGTTTGTTAAAGCATGGACTAGTAAGTTTACATTATAACCGCAAATTATGATCAATACTCCTAGGCATAATATCGACCAACCCATAACTCAAAAACCATTGACATCATCGTTCTAAGGTTGCTCATGAGATTTGTTCAATTGAGATGCAGTATTTCAATAAATCAGTAGCTAGAGAAAAATCCACCATTCAGTAGCTGAGTTTATCCCTTCTAAACTTAAGACATTGCATCAAACAAAATGGGATTTTTTTTTATGCAATAATGATTTTAGAAGGCTGTTGAGCAGGTGCACAACAGAAGGTTTTCCCTTATCTTGGAAATGGGTTTCGGGTGAAACTCCATTGGACATTTGGGAATGTCTCATATGCACTACCTGCTTGGTAAGCAACATGAGTGAGATGGTATAGGTTATGTCAGTAAGACATGTGTGGATACAAAATGTAAAGAGTAATTGGGATGGAAAACCGAGGGACTGTCAATTCAGAGAAGGGATCCCCCATTCCTCCTTAATGAAGGAATACCGCATCGGCAAATGGATAAGTGTTTTGTAACCCTAGCTAAGAATATCCATGTCAAATTATCAAAAAAAATTCCATATGCAGAACATGTTTTGATTTTATTTCCATGATGATCGATTGCTTGAATATGAATAGGGCCTACATGGCACACACCGGAAAAGGGTGCACACTTTTCTGATGTCGGATCATGGAAGTGTTTTTCAATATTGATTACACCCTAGGGATTGGATGCACTCTTGGTGTCTCAATACTTGATATTGAATGATGTGAAATATGATTTCAGTTTTAGAGCAATAACGCTGACGAGTTGCTTATATTGCTTCTGTTGTCAGGCTAAACAGAGGTAGTCTGGTGTTGTACACCAAATGGATAATGACTTGGGCTCATCCTACCTCCTACTAAAGAGCACAGAGAAGGGAACATTCCTGAGGGACTGAAGAGCAGAGAAGGGGATGGTTTCTTGTGTTGTATGGGGTAGTAGAATTAGAGCTCACTATTGGAAATGAAACCTGGAAATGGTTGTTTAATTGTTGATATAAGTGCATGTGTTATTGTTGATGGCCTAATAAACCCAACAGTGTTGGATTTATTATTCTTGCACATTGATCTAGGAACAAAGCATCAATCTCATCAAAGAATAATCAACAGATAACTCATGAAATGGTGTTAATCGGAACCAAAAATGGTTTCCTCTATGTATATTTAATAAACAATGAATGGTTACAATATGAATGTCAAGAAATATATTGACTCAATGAGAAATTTGAACACTTGAGGAGGAAATTCGAAATAATGAGTGAGTCTGGCTTAATTGATTGTCAGCCATTCAATCACACTCAGTTAACCACTTGACCAAAACCCTAATTGACTCACCAAACCTTAACTGAAGTTGAAGTGCAATAAATGACTAAATCTCAACTAAAAGTGATCCAACACATGTCATAGAAATCCAACCATCAAGTGCTAGTGCTCCATGACTTCAATGAACCCCAATGAGGTTAATTGAAGCTAAACTAATCATCAAAAGTTGGTGGAGGCTCCCTGTTGACTCCAGATCATTGAATAATAATAAATAATCATTAAATAATATATTTAATGAGAGGAGGCACCTTAACTGACTGGTTGAATTGATTGTAACCACCAGTTAGCAATTAGGTGCATTAATATCACTCGGATCACCCTTGGAGTGCTCTAGTTATCCTCCTTGACTGTAGGTAGGCGTGGGTGTGACTGGATGATGGCAATTAATGCTCCAATAATGTCAATTAATGTCAATTATACTTAGGATAGTTGTTTAACTAGGCCAATTTGACCAAAAAGAGTGTGTATGATGGTAAATGTCTCAAAACAAACTAAGCGAGGAAAAGAGGGAAAAACCAGTGGGAAAACTCCCCCCTCAAGATGAACATTTAAAGTAGTCTGGATCACCCTAATGAAATCACCCCAAATAGTGAACAGAGGTAAGTGAACTTCTTTTCTGAAAATCTCTTGGTGAATATGTCTACAATCTACTCATCAGTTGGGTAGTATTGCGGAATGATGGTCCTATCATGCACTAGCTCCCTGATGTAGTGCATGCGAATCTCTACATGCTTCATCCTCTTCCTGGTAACTGGATTTGTGGATATCTTAATAGCACTTTGGTTGTCACAAAAGAGGACATTGGAAAAATTATTACCAAGATCAAACTCTAAAAGAATGCCTTGCAACCAAACTGCTTGGATGCAAGCATTCACCACTCCTCGATACTCGGCCTCTGCTAAAGATAGTGCTATGGCAGCTTGATTTTTTCTTGACTAGAAAATAGGGCCACCACCAAACATGAATACATATCTAGAATTTGACTTCTGATCAATATAATCACCCACCCAATCGGAATCTATGTATCCAACTAGTTCTAGCTCAGAGTCTGTAGCATAGTGAATGCCGTAGGTCCTGGTTCCCTGAATGTACTGGAGGATCCTCTTGGCTTCCTTCTAATGAATATCATGAGGCTGCTGCATGTATCTTGATACAACATTCATGGCATAAAAAATATCATGCCTATAATGTGTCAAGTACAACAAGCTACCAATCAGCTGTCGATAGATAGTGCAGTCCATGGGAGGTGTGTGTTTTCCTTCTTCAAGGCTGATCCCTGAAAGGAAAGGGAATGGTGCAGGCCTACATTCAGCCATGTTAAACTTTAATAACAGGTATAAAATGTATTTGTACTGAGTGACCATAATCCCATCAGAATTTTTCTCGATTTTGAGCCCCAAAAATTGTTTTAGAAGCCCCAAATCACTCATTTCAAAGGCATTGTGGAGAGCAGTTTTGATGGCTGAAATGGAGGAAACTGTGCTACCTATGATTAGTAATTAATCAAAATATAAAACAATTTATAATTATATTACCATCATGCTTCTGTAAATACACATTTGGATCTGATATACATTTATGAAAGTTTGCGAGAGAAGGAAGGCACCCATCTTGAAATACCACTCTCTTGGGGCATGTTTTAACCCGTATAGTGTCTTCTTTAGCTTGCAAACCAAATATGGATCAGTAATGTAGCCCTCAATATGCTTCATGTATATCTCCTCATGAATATCTCCATGTATAAATTCTGACTTAAGATCCATGTGATGCACCTCCCAGTGCTTGGATGCTGAAATAGCCAAAACAAGGCGGATGGAGTCCATTTTTGCAACCGGTGAAAAGGTCTCATGGTAGTCCACTCCTTGGACCTGAGAGAAACATTTTTCTACCAGAATTGCCTTATATTTTCAGGTTCTTCCATAATTAGAAACCTTTATATGAAACACCCACTTGCATTGAACCAATTTCCTTCCCGGAGGAAGAGAAACTAGCTCCCAAGTAGTGTTTTTCTGAAGAGAAATCATCTCTTCATCCATGGAAACTTGCCATATCGGATCATTCCGAGCATGGTAGTAGGATTTTGGATCTAAACTAATAATAAAATAGAAATTTTCAGACAGAAAATTATCAAAACAAGAGATTTTGATACCTACTCTTTGGAAATCAGACCGGGTTCTCCTTGGATCATCCGGATTTCCAATGTTTTCTCCTACGGAGGAAAGTGTCTGCTGGGCCCATGTAGGAAGATGATTTTTCACTTTAGGTTCTAATTAAACATCTGATGATTTATGCACACTGATATTATAAATCATAGGATCCAAATCAGGATCATCATCCCCAATTTCATCATCCAAATATTCAGTAGAATAGAAAGGAAATTCAGCAGTTTTCTCCTTCACTAGTTCCACCTCCTGAAGAGGCTCATCAAAATTGACACTTCTCTCGATGATGATATGTTTAGTATTGATATACAAAAGCTTGAATCCTTTAGATTCATTAGGATAATCAATAAATATACATTCTATGCTTTGTAGTTGCAAAGCCCTTCTTTTATCAAGTGGAATCCAAGCCCATGCAGTGGACCCAAACACCCGTAGGTTTGACACATCCATCTTGTGTACAAAGTATGCCTCGAAAGGAGTCTTTAATTTCAAATATAAGTGTGGAACCTTGTTATGAATGTATGCTGCAGCATGCATGGCTTCAGCCCACAAATTTTCAGCAAGCTTCTTTGACTCCAACATACAGGTGGTCATCTCCTTGAGAGACCGGTTCTTCCTTTCCGCTACTCCGTTCTGCTGGGGAGTGTAGGGAATTGAATGCTTGAACTGAATACCAATTTGGGAGAATATGTATAGAAAATCATTACTGACATACTACCCTCCATTATTAGATATCAATATATTGATCTTAATCCCAGAGGCATTTTCGATCAAGTCCTTCAATTCAGAAAATTTTTCACATACTTCTGATTTCTTTTTGAGAAAGAAAACCCATGTATACCTTGAAAAATCATCAATAAAATTAAGGAGGTACCTTGATCCATTCATGTATGTGACAGGAATTGGACCACTGATATCAGAATGTGTCAGCCCCAATATGCTTGTAGCTTGGTTTTCCTTCCCCCGATCAAACTTGTGCTCAGGGTGTTTTCCAATCACACAGCCCTTGCAAATTCCCGTGGTTTCCTTGATGACCGAGAGGGCTTCAACCATGGAGTATTTCTGTAATTTCTGAAAATATTTGAAATTAATATGGCCAAACCTCTCATTCCACAACCTACTAACCTCATTTCCATGAGTTAGCAGAGCGTTGGGCTTTGCATCTGCAACAAAGTGAGAGAACTCATAGGTTTTTGCATGATGGTTTGCAAGGCCTTTAGAAATGAGTTTCTTGTATGCAATTTCTGTTATCTCAACATAATTTGGGCTGAAAGAGACTCTCTTATGCATTCCTATATGTGGCATCTGATAGACACTAAGGGGATTTGCTGCTAGAGACGGTACATACAAAACATTAGAGAAAAAACAATTTTCAAGATCTACAGTACCTTGTCCTTCGAAAATGATGGTGGAGTCATCTCCCATGTGGATGGGGATGGATTTTCCAGTATCCAAGGATGAAAATGAGTCTTTTTCAGCCATCGTGTGATTCAAATCTCCACTATCAATCAGCAGTGCTTTGGACTTCGAAGTGCTTTCCATGAGGGCATGACCTTTCTCATGTCGTGGTTCCCGATATTGGTGATCTCTCCTCCGAAAGCTCTCCGGAATATTGATGTGATTCCTCTCAAGGAGAGAGGTTGCTTCATCAATATTTTTCTTCATATAGGCATGTTCAGGGTGAAAACCCTTCCCGCAGTAAGAAAACTTGACTTTTTCTTTCCCATTGTGCCCTTTTCCTTTGTTCTTCCTTGAACTAGAAGATTCATCATGCTGCTGGTTTTCAACTCTAGGATTAGGAGCATCAAATTTAGTTTTCTAATTTTTCTACTAATTTCCTTTACCCTTTAGTTATTTGGGCCCTAATACATGGAGGGCTTGATCATGGAAAGATAGGATGATCCCCATCTAGACAAGCTTGTCATGTTCATTAGTTAGGGACTCAATGAAGGAATTGAGTGTAGGCATCTTCCATCCGGGGGTTGTGAACTTCCCCACATGGAATGTAGAAACAAAAATTGAATAATTAGCCCCGAGTTTGGAGAGGATGCCAAGAATGAGCTGATCATCCTCCTTCTCCACATTGCATTTCTTTAAGAGTAAAACAGTATGCTTGAACTTTGTAAAGAAATCATTTAGAGTCTCGAAATTGGAAGGTTGGAGAGACATTAGTTCATTTTCAAGTTGGTAAACTCTCAAGTCATAATGCTTTCCATATAGAGATTCCATTTTGTCCCATATTTATTTCAGTGTCTTCAGATCCATAAGATGGATTAGAAGGTATTCGGAAATAGAGAGGCACAAGAAACCGAAGGCTTCATCCTTCTTGTTCAACAATCTTGATTTTTCTATGGTGGATCCAGGCTCAACTTCAGTGTCCATGGCGACTCTAAAAATTCCTTTGGAGTGCAATTGAATATCCATTTTATTTTTCCATGAGTGGAAATTGTATGGAGTCAAGAGATCTACTGAGGAGGCCATTTGGATGTGCTGTAGCGAATGCTTCACCTGTAGAAACCTGAAAATCAAAACAGAAAGGGAAAAATAAGGTCGGACAGCCTGCACATTCTAGGCTTTCATCACACCCAGCATAGTCAATCAAGAAAGCTTGATCAACAAGTTCTTTACTTGGCATATTGAGTGGTAAGCCTTGGCTTCTGGTGTAGTGCTGGAATTTTGAGCTATTGCTCACTTTTCATGGAGAAATCTATCAAAAAGCTTGTTTTTGAGAGATAGATCTTTGTCCCTCAGTATGCTATGATACCATATTATTCTTGCACATTTATCTAGGAACAAATCATCAATCTCATCAAATAATAATCAACAAATAACTCATGAAATGGTGTTAATCAGAAACAAAAATGGTTTCCTCTCTGTATATTTAATAAACAATGAATGGCTACAATACCAATGTCAAGAAATAGCTCGAATCAATGAGAAATTCAAATACCTAAGGAGGTAATTTTAAATCATGACTGAGTCTGGCTTAACTGACTATTAGCCATTCAATCACACTCAGTTAACCACTTGACCAAAACCCTAATTGACTCACCAAACCCTAACTGAAGTCAAACTGCAATAAATGACTGAATATCAACTGAAAGAGATCCAACACATGTCATAGCAATCCAGCCATCAAGTGCTAGTGCTCCATGACTTCAATGAACCCCGATGAGGTTAACTGAAGCTGAACTGATCATCAGAAGTTGGTGGAGGCGCCTTGTTGACTCTAGATCATTAAATAATATATTTAATGAGAGAAGGCATTTTAACTAACTGGTTGAACTGATTGTAACCACCAGTTAGCAATTAGGTACACTAATATCACTCTAAAAACCCCTGGAGTGC
>LPNX010817997.1:112085-194173 GCA_001517045.1 Pseudotsuga menziesii | reverse complement strand
TCCCTGCCCAAGAATGGACATGAATGAGCTCATGTGCCTGTTGGGAAGGCATGAAAAATATGAAAGTCTCCTTGATGAGACTTGGATTGTCATGCCAATTGGTAAATTAATTGACTAATATTAATGCCTATATTATGCTTGGTCTAAGAGAATTTCAATGATGCATTTCACAGGTGAGAAGAGTGAAATCCAGTGGTGCGCATTGACCATGGCAGTAGATCAAAAGCTGCTGGACTTGGCTGGAAGTCTCCTTCAAACGATTTCCAATACCCAAGAGAATCTTGGAGAGATGCTCAAGATATAGAAAAGGCAGAATGAGATGAACCACCAGATTTTGCAAGACTCTATTGGTTTGCAAAAGGAGGTAAAAAGATTTTTGGGGGAAATCTGTAAAGGCAAGGAAAGTGGATCAATGATGGGACATTCACCCAAGCGATCCATTAAGAAATGTTCCAGGCATGAAGACTCAAAGGGAATTGAGCAGGAAAAGATGAAGCATCCAGCAAAATGTTGGAAATGCGAAGGACATCATTTACGCCGGGATTGCCCAGCGAGGGAACATAAAGGGGGTAGCAGCCACAAAGTTCCTCGACTTGGAGGTGAGCTGAAAGCTGAGAAATAGAAGGAGAAGCTCATGGAAGCTGAGGGGCTTGGTCCTAAAAGTTCAAAGTAAATAATTGAACATGGGACAAATCTGCAAAATTCTGAAATTTTGATGTGCAAAATGTATATGTATTCCTACGTATTGGAACACTGAGGACAGTGTTATTCCAAGGGGGAGGGGATTGTAATGTTCCAATTTTGACCCCGTTTGCATTAAAAGATACATGATGCATATATTGTAATTAATCGTGGTGTGGAGCTAAAGGCAAAATCCCCACCATCGATTTGGTTGTGCATCATTCAGAAATAGGGATCGTTGCCGATGGTATATCGTGCTATCGAACACATTATAGTTTTGGGCATCATGTAAATATGCACATCAATTAAAATAAACCTACAGATAGCTATGATGGTGCAACATTCAAGGAAAAGGGCATGATTCCTAAGGTTAAGGGGGGTTGTCCAACCCGTGGGGGTCATTCGGAGTTTGCCATGTGTCGGTCACCCATTTAAACTTCTACTATCTGTTAGTTGGGACCAGTTATTGCTTAGTAGGGGTGGGTGTGGCAGGATTGTTAGTCCTTTCCCACATGCCCACTCCACCAATGGACTCTTCCTCTTCACATCGCTGGGGGCAGGGGGGGGGACATTCCATTCTTCCCACTCATTCCACTCTTCCACAATCCCACTTCTTCAGTGATTTTGGGTCTAGCTCACTCTCCTGCAAGGGAGTGCTGGTTTTCTTCCCATCGTGAGTTGTTCTGGTAATCCGCCCACAGAGAGAGGGAGATCATGTTTCCTTACACACCGCTTGGGGGAATCTCCCCATCGTTTTGTTTAATCCACATGCACAGGCTAGAAATCAGATGATTTTTACCTCACGCAGGGTTCGGGGGATTGGGATTTCATGCAGTAAGCTAGAAGAGTGGCCTAAGGGGCATGACTATGCTATGTGTATTCTTTCCCTGTCAATGCTAGGAATCCATCTTATTTCCCGTTTGCAGATTGTGTAATGTTGCCATCGTCTCATTGTGAGATTGGGGATATTGTATTCCCTTGGTTGGTTTGTTGTGTTTGCAAGTACCTTTTTGGGTTGTTACTGAGTTGTTTTGGCCACGCTAGGGCCAAGAACAACTCTGAGTCATCTTGTTGACTTGAGCTGTGTTCAACTTTTTGTTTGGGGTTGTCACCCTGTTGTCTTCATCTTCTTCACAGAGCTGTGAGCTATTTTTTTTAATGTGGTATGTAGTGGTTGGTATTTAGACTATTGAGAGTAGGATTAGAGGCTAGGTATGCTTGAGAAAACTGGTGTTTGGAGCCACTCAGACAGAGTTAGACTGCTGGCTTTCTTCTCCTTAGGGCCTGAGGGACTGTGAAGCAAAGAAAGGATAGATTCTTGTTGATGGGTGTGTGTATGTCTTAGAATTCAGGTTATCTCTGGTGTAGGTGTCCTTAGCTCTCCGTTGAGACCACCAGTGTAGAATTTATCCTTTCCTAGCTCCTTGGTGGCCTGATAAACCCTACTATGTGGGATTGGCTAATTTGTGTACCTTGGCTATGTGTAAGCTTTCTTTGACCCTTAGTCCTTGAGGAATCATGCCCAGCTCAGGGGTGGCAGTGTTGCTGAGAGATTGATGAGCACGCTGTCCTATGGTTGGGTGGAACGTTGCAGCGATGTAGCTGGTTGCGGGATGAGATATTTATAATACAAGCATTCTTGTCCATTTCTCTTCTTCATTTACATTACTGCCTAATGTCTAATGAACCATAATGATGAACAAGTTGATGCTGGAATGTATATGTTTGCTTCTGCTGTATGTTGAGTAACTATGCATCCTTGTATGTTTTATGCATCTTAGCATGTTTTATGTTCTAATCATTTTATATCAGCATTTATGCATGTTTGTGTTCATGGAGCGAGTTTCTCAGAGGCTTTTGATTGTTTGGTAGCGTCCTCTTCGCCAGTCGGAGGGTCGGGGACGTTACAGTTCCTGTAGCTCATCTTCAATTAATATAGTGGTGTTTTCCATTTTGTCATCTTTTTGTTTCTTTCAAGATTATTGGCCTTCCTAGGGATGCACAAGGTTGTGTGTCTGATGTTCAGCATGCTGTTGCACCGAAGGATGCAGGTCCAAGTCCTCCATATCGTCATCATCCTCCATGTTTTCTTATGATGGATCTACTTGAACATCGTTACCTTCCTAGTCTTCACCATTAAATTGATTAATGGGTGGTTCTTCTACATTTAGGTCTTCAGGTAGCAGCTCTACAAGTGGGCCACGCCATTCCTCAAGCCATGGCTTGACAATTGCATCCACATCGTCGTCAATTACTATAAATATTGCTTGATGTATCTGTTGGCATGGCAATTTTGTAGGAAGGAGATTTATATTATGTATATCAGCTTCAAACTTGACAAAATCAGTGTACCTATGCACAGTTGTGGCGCAGATCCTATGGGTTTTCCGAACAACCTGTCACAGTGCCTCTTCGTGTAAGAAGAATGCCACATTGTTATCCTACTGGTGTTTGTTGTTGGTCTTGTCTTCCCATATATTCTAATATCTTTCCCCCAAACAGGATATTGGGACATTCATTTGTACATAGTCCGGTCAACCCAGACAGTGAAGGAAATAAAAATTAGTAACCAAGAATAGTAGAATTTATGACCTTTCTTGTGTTGTTCTAGCATCACATCGTCAAAAAGGGCATTTAGTAAGCACCATGACCAATTGAATTTTTCTCCCCATGAACATAAATCTACAATTTCTATTACCGCTTCTGAACATTGCGTTGGTAGCACCATAGGAAATATTTTATAGGTGAAGATTTTAGCAGCAACCTAGACACTTTTGTCCTGGATGGGCCTAAGTAAGTATCCCCGTCCTGCACGATGAAGGTTGTGCTTCAACTTAATGGATTGAGTATTATGCTTAGCGAGGTAAGGAAAAGGATCTTTGCCTTCACTTGGGAGTCCTATAATTCTCTCTATCAATTTAGTATTAACTGGGTATGGTTGATCCAGCCATAAGTATCCTCTATGAGAGCAGACAAGTAACTACTTTACATATATACTGGCTTGTATACTATGGCCGAAATGAGGCATGAAGAGAATGTTTGTTAGGCATGTAGTGGCTAGTCCCTTGGCCCACTCTTATGGTTTGATTACCTTGACAGCACATGTAGTGGCCTAGACTATGTCCATGCAGTCTTTTATTTGCAATCCCTCTTACTGCTGAGTGTTGTAGTCGTGGAGCTTTAAAACAACTAATGTGGGGAGGATGTCCTATAGTAAGGGTATGTCAACAGGGATCCATAATGCTAATAAAGTGGTCACTTCTTTCTCCAGGAGATCTTCATGCACTGCACCAGGTCTTCTTGGTCGAATGTAACCTGGAAAGTTTGGGTCGGCCCATTCTATCTGTGGATTTGATTATGGTAACAATTATTCCTCTTCATCATCATTTCCTTGGTCAGTAGCAGGTGTCTTTCCATGATCACTCAGAGTGTCTAGAACCTTACATTTCTTTTGTCTCAGTTGTGGCTATGCAAATGAATCACCTGGAATAACTGGTATGCCCTGGACTGGGTTCAGCATAGGATGTGAACTAGGGGTTGGAATTGTTTGTGGCTTCCTTGTTCTTTCCATTGCATCAGTCTCTGGTGACTTCTATAGCTGTGGGCCTTCAGCTGACTATGTTTCTACTTCCTCATCAATGATTCAGCCAGAGATGACAGTGGCTTTTGAAGCCTCACTCTCACTAGGAATGTTAATTACCATGGGATTGAATGGGATGGAAGACAGGGGACATGATGTTGTTCTACAATGGCTCAGCTCCAGTGCTCTTAGTGCGTAACAGAAAAATGTTTGGATGGAGAAACGAATATTTATATATTGGAGAGTGTCTTTCAATCCTCATTTGACATAAGTTTTAGGTCTAATCATGCTCTCAGGTTTCCTTTTCCAATGCTTTCTCCATTAATTTCTATAGCTGGCCTTTCGAGCTGTACTTGTCAGACTAGTAATGGAAATTAGTGCTAAAATGGTTGATGGGATATAAAAGTATGCCATGTTGCTCCTCCTGCTACATTTATTTAATGACACGCAAGTGCTCTAGTCATACAAATATTTTGGCATGTATCCGTTGTTTAATGCTAGCTAACCTATCATTCCTTCTTTTCGCATTGTTTGGCCCCTAGTTGTCTTGCCCCTTGTACACTTTAGGTCACCCTCTTGGGTATATGCGATGATGTGACCATTGGGAAATTTATTTCTCATGCTTTCTATTGGTTCTATCGTAGTCCTACAACAAAAAAGTTTACGCCTTTTGGCTATTTTTTTAACACATGTCGGAGTACGGTTTTAGGCAATTGCCATTTACAAAACTCGCGATGTGGGTTCCATCGATTTCTCTGGCATTGTGTTGTGCTTATATCCATATTTTTTGCAATAGTACATGGCCTTAGCCAAGTTTCCTTTAATTTGTGTGGGTGTGCAAAGACTCTACTATCATAGTGTAGCATAAGTAATCCTTCTGTGGATGGCTTCACCCTGATATATTGATAATGTCATGCTGGTAGCTGTTGTTGAGTTGGCTTATTATGCAATTGCAAAGGTATCTACATCCTATCTAATCCTTCCACCATTCCCTTTATTTCTATGCCGTTGAGAGGGAAGAGGGTCTAGTATTCCTGCAGGAGATCTACGATTTGTATAACTACTTCATCTTGTGAGTGCTTTTGTATTACTTTGTGATTTTTACTTAGTTCAACTGTTTTTGGCCTACTAAAGTTAGTCAAGTTCTCTTCTGCGTCCCTGGGTATATTGTCTTGCTAAGTAGCTGCACTGTGTTGGTGAGCATTAGCATCATTCATCTTCTCAACTATACACCCCTTTTCTTTCTAGATTGTATTATGAACTATAGGGTGTTTGTCGGCATTTAGAACTATATGCACAACTTGCTGGGTTCCTTATCGTAGCTGCTGAGAGTTATCGCAGGTCTTGGTCGCCATATCCAAAGTGTATATGAAACTCTCATAGGTGGGTAACTCCCTTGACTCAGTCTCCACCTGTTGCACAAACCTTGTTACTCTTGCACACCTTCTCATGGAGACTTCATGTAACCTATTTTTCCAATTCTCTAAATCCTCCCCTGAATCAGTCGTACATGAACTCGTGCACTTCCATATTAGGTTCCCATGTGCTGTCAGAATGATATGATATTCATGCATAGCTATAACATTGTAGATTTGATCAAGATGGTAAACCTGTCCCTCATTATAAATAGGTTCAACATATCTTTGTACCTCAAATGGATCAATGGGTGAGACTACTCTCATTTCTACATCTTTAAAGGAGAGGATCCTTTTCTTTAAATTTATAATTGCTTGATTGTCTATAGCCCAATCTATTCCTAGTAGTGTAGGATAAGGATTTGTATCATCCACAATGTTGATGACCTCAAACTCTACATATGTTCATAATCCTTCCACATCGACAATGACATTTCTCAATAGTCCAATGGGTAGTACCTTCACCTAATTGGAAAGAAGCAGTTGGACAGGAGACCATTCCAAGCGTGTCTTTTCGATGCTTTCCCAGGTCTAGCGCGTTAGGATGTTGACATCCGACCTGAGAACTAAAATGATATATTCCATGTCATAATCACTTATTTGTACATTATTTCTCAATTTGTGGCCAGTCTTACATTTTTGTTGCACCTGGTTAACCTTCTTCTCATTTTTTGTCTCTACAGGGATATCGTCTATTATTGCTTGTAGTTTTGCAATAGCATCTTTATCTTGGATTAGCATCAAACAAATTGATAGCATAGGTCTCAGCTTACTAACCTCAGGTGAAGCTTCTTATGCAATAGGTGTTGAAATCGTTCAGGAACATCCTTGACTTCGGTTGAAGTTGATGGTACACCATGGCTTATGAAGTCTGATTACACATCCCAGAATATTTCTTTTTGTTTCGGGTTGCTTGGTGATTCCTTTTTATGTGCCTCTGGCTTCACTTGTGGTTGTGTTTGTTCTTATGGGATATCCTGTTCTATTCTAGTCATCGCACCTCCTCTAGTTATGGAAGCAATGTTCAAGTCACGTTGTTCAGCCACGATTGTCTAAACATTCACATTTGCATTTGGGTTTGGATTTGGTGGGGGTTTGGGTGTAGCAATAGTTCTTGCTTGCCACTTTTCGATTAGCTGAGGACATTGTTCAACATTATGGTCTTATCCCTTACAATATGAGCATGTTCTTGCAGGCTCCTAACAATCTATGGTAAAGTAACCTACTTATCCATAGTTATAGCATGTAACTGGACCTCTCCCCCTACCAAATCCTCCTCCTCTACCTCATCCTCTAAAGTTTCCACCACCCCTTCCTTGAGGGTGTAGTTGTTGCTGTGGGTACTAGTTCTGCTAGTAGTTTTACTTATAGGGGTTTTCCTGTACATATGGTTGTTGGTACTGATTAGTTGGGAACTATGTAGGTTGGTACAAGGATTGAACCTGTTCAACCAAAGGGAACCCATCATTTTTCAGTAAGTATGTATTAATTGTTTTCTCTTTCAAGAGATAGTATGATCTAAAGTATTTTTCCTCATGTCCTACCGATCTACAAAATGTAAAAAATAATTTTGTAGGGGTACTTACAACCTTATGCAAATACACACATTCTTCATTGCGATGACCTCTTGACTAGCATATACAACACCAGGGTGGCCCTTTCTCATTTAATGGGTTAGGTGCACTGGATGCAACATAATTCATGAAGGTCGGACAGTTATCTTTGGTGTGTTCGTTCGTTCCACATTTTGTGCACCACAAATCCTCTTGTCCTTCTTTTCCCTTCTTGATATCCTGAATTTGTAGCGTAAGGTTGGATAGATATTATTGAATATGTATCATTCCTGCAGCACCGTCAGTAATAGGCATGGCCTCTAGTTTCATTGCCAACTCCAGCGCTTCTGTCTGTGACTCAATCTTTTGCTGCATCAATGGCCCTTATATGTGTGGTAGTAGAGCATAAATAAACCACTCCTTATGCTATACATTGAACATTTGGAAGCTTACTTTAGCCATCAGTGTCTTGAATCTTTGATCAAAATCCCACACAGTTTCTGCTAGAGCCTATTTAATATCCTTAATCTTAGTAATACATTGTCACTATGATTTGGGTTTTCTGAACTCAGAGATCATTGCAGCTCAGATTTCCTTGAGGGTCTTCTATGGTGACCTAGTTGGTGCGGCACAACATTTCATGAACCAATACAAGGAACGACCCCTAAAGGTCATAATCATCTTTCTTTCTTGACGTTAGTTCCATCGACCAAACGTACCATCCACATAGCTTCACATAGGAACCAATGTTGTTCAAGGTATTCCATTCCATTTCCATTAAATGTAGGTAACCAGATGTCTGCTGCAGCCATTGGGTTAGTGTTCAGGCTCTCTGGGGTAGGGTTCAGCTGAGTTGTACCTTCTTGTGCACTAGTTTCATGGCTAGTGTTATCTGGGTTAGAGGTCCTTTTAGGGGATGAGACTCTAGATATCGACTTAGGAGATATAGCTGGTGTTATATAATTTTGGTCTGACCCTGAGGTCTCATCAGAGCTATCCTAATATTCAGGTCCTTCTAAGATTGGGTTATATTCCTCCTGTTCGTCGCAAGACCCTTTGTCTTGACATGACCAAAGTTCATGTTCACTTCCTTCAAACAAACTAGGATTCCATTGGCCCCTTTTGGTTTTTCTTCTCTTTCCCGATCTAAATCTTCTCCCACTCCTTAGGAATCCGACCTCGAGTTCAGGTTCTGTTCTTCCAGGGAACATCTCCATGCACTCTTCCCCATGTTCTTACCTATTTGTTAGCAACATAGCCCCCTCCTAGAAACACAGGTCAACTCTCCAAGTGCAAAATACCCTTCTCATAAGCAAGTAGTTTTATCCATGTACTTATATTCAATAAGTATCTCCTTCATGTCCCTTGGAATAAATCTCTTTTAGCTTCACTATATGAAGTTATAGTACCTACTAGAAACTCGGTAATATACCCTTGCAATATACTATCAACCCAAAAATCAAGAGCTCTTGAGAAAACGTTACTTACACTGGTTACCTCCTGAACTAGTTGGTCGCTCCAATCGATAATATCCCTTATCTGGTAGTTGCTCCATCTAGATGCCAGTCCTACCAACCATTCATGTAGTATAATAGGGAACTAGGCAAAGAATATATCATGAATATCATATTATATATATTCATATAACCATATTTCTGCATGGAACCGTGTTCCTGTACTTTATTCTTGCACAAAAACTAGTGTTTTAGCATCCAGCCAGTCTTATATCTCCTCCTTCATTGGGTGCCACACCATATCCCCGATTTAATCAAAGGGTCTCAACAATGGAACCTTTTTTTGGACACTTTTCCCCACTTGTGTGACCCAATTTCTGGGTAGCCTGTCGATCCAACAACTACCCGAGATACTGGCCCGATAGAGAAATCCCCATTAGAAACACCTACGAAGCAGGTGCAATCTCACTCGAGATATCTCACAGATGTGTAACTGCTAGAACCATGTTTCCACAATTGTCGACGAAGTATAGTCCCTTGGCTCACAACCAAGGAGCTCAACAAAGGTAGTAGGGTGGCTCGACAGAGGTGTCCATTTTGCATGAATGAGCACAACTATATGTCATCGTGCATGACTTGACTTTCCTTTTCCCCTCACAGCTAGCACAACTCATGCGGCACAGCTGACTCACATCAATTGAATCTATGAATTAAGTCAGCATTCATAACAGGAATTATACATAATGATATATATTTGTACAATTTCAAATCAGCAAGGTATTTTATTCATCCATTTACCGATTGCAAGAAACTAATAGAAACTGAACCACATTTAACATTATACGGAAAGCAACTAGCAATCAATCACATAAACATTCACCACTTCAATCATTCATTTGGACACAAGAAATAACGTGGAAAACCATATGGGAAAAACCACCTAGGTGCACTTCATCTAGCATGAGAAAGGATATAGAACCTTGCAGTTTTCAGGATGCAGACTGATCTTGAGATATGTCTTTAAGTTCAGACCAGTCAGTTAGGATTAGACGAAGGATTTTGACAAGAAATTAGAGGAAGAATCATTTAAGACTCCAATGGACTCTGAGATAGAATGATAATTGAAAGAAGGTAGGACCAAAATAAGGTTTGAACAAGGATAGATAAGAAGTACACCTAATATGGAAGACGACCAATTCAGTGGCATATTGGTCGTGATCATTTCCACGACTACTGAGAGCTAAGAGAAACTAAAGAAACATTCGACTGAGTATTTCCATGAGTTTAAGGGATTGTTGCAATCCTTGTTAATTCTATACTGGAGAAGGTACCACAATTTGATGTGCTGCAAAGAGAAATAGAGATAAGTACGGGAAAAAGGGTGAGTATTTTGCAAATTCCACCATGCGCACTAGAGACTAGAAGTGAAGATGTCGACACAGCTATACAACAGTTAGACGTGATCAGTATCGATGTCAATGAGATACCAATGTAGATGCTTCCATTACTGCATAATGTAATGTCCCAATTTTGGTGTATATACTTGAACACTATCTAATTTTGTAATTTAAATTAAAATTTCTGAACTTTAAATTAAACCACTTTGAGCCTCTTTGGACTAGACAGATCATCGGTTTTTTCTGGGAAATTTTGCAGGAAAGAGGAGTGAGCAGGGGGAAGCAACCAAATAAATTTAAGATAGAGAATTTCCTCTTCCCTAACACATTTATATCTGGTTCCATTTAGATTTCAAAATCCGCTATGCGGAAACCTACTTCCACTCTTTTGGGCAGCCAAACCGTGAAACTAGGAAGTGTAGTTCAGCCTTTTCCAACCAGGAGATTTTAGAAAATTTCAGAAGGTTTTTCCAGCATTCATATAACATAAGAAATTTTTTTGTAGTTCTGGAAATTTTTTAGAAATTTTGGAGGAATTTGGGGTTTTTCAGCAGTTTTGGCCTAGTAAAACCTTGTACAGTGGAGGTTCCAAAAAGGAAGTGCGAACCCAATGAAAAATGTTAATGGATATATGTATGGAAAGGTGGGTATTTTAGTGACCCACATGAACTTACAGGGCTCAGTTTGAGTTAACATAACTCATTTTACATCAAAATTTGCAAGACTAGTCATTTAAATCTAGCAATCTAGCTAGGGTCTAAAATGTTTGGGTGCACAGGGTACTCCCAAAAGACCGAAAACCTTCAGCAACTACTTCACACAAATATATCACAGATCAACACATCAATTTTTGTCATGTGGTTAAAACCATCAAGAGGGAAACAGTCCACGGCCCCAGCCAAATAGCTGCTTGGAGCAATTTATTATGCAAAAGAAAGAAAGTTACATTAGCTTCTCATAATCAATCAACTAGCCAAGGACCCTCAATTCTATTTAAATAGAGATAATAGACCAATCATGTGTTAAGAGACAGATCAATGGCAGGTATGATCTAAGAGAATTTGAACCGTCAGATCACTCTATGTCTAGAACATATCGTGACCGTCGAATTAGAATATTTACAAATGCATACTAATGCATGCTAAAGAAACACACTTTTACCTAATAGATATATTACACAAGTTGATCTTAACTAACTCCTAAGCATCTAAATATCCTAACATCCCCCCTTAAGAACAACTTGGGATAGGATTGAAAGATTTACAAAAGTGACACTATTAGGAGAAGGAAGGAGGCATTAGAGCCTATCCCCCCATAAGGACAAATTCCTGAAATCCTAACATAGACTGAAGTTTATAAAACTTCACTTCTGTAAGAGACTTGGTGAAGATTTCTACAACTTGATCATCTATAGGGAAATAGAGCACTTCAATAATATGATCATGAACAAGATTTCTAATGAAGTGCATGTGTAGCTCAATGTGTTTGCTGCACTGATATAGAACTGGATCTTTGGCAAGATTTATGGCATTTTGATTGTTGCACCAAAGTGAAGTAGGCTACTACTCCTCGAATCCAAACTATGAAAGGATCTGTCGAAGCCATAAAGCTTCCTGACTGGCATTAACTGTGGCTTGATATTCTGCTTCTACTAAAGAAAGAGCAAGAGCTTGTTGTTTCTTACAAGCCCAAGTGATAGGTCTGAATCCCAGACTGAAAACATAACCTGCAGTATACTTTCAATCATCAGGATTTTTGGCCCAATCTGAATTAGTGAAACCAACCAACAAAGGTTTCCCTCATGTACTGTAATGAATCCCAAACTGAATTTTACCTTGAATATATCGAAGTATTCTTTTTGCTACTTTCCAGTGACTTTCATGAGGAGTTTGCATATAATCGGCAACATGACCAAGGACAAAGGAAAGGTTAGGAGAGGAATGAGTTAAGTATAAAAGACTACCATCAAATTGATGATACAAGGTGGCATCTACTTCAAGGGAAGTACAAGTGGCAGAAAGTTTGACTCCAGACTGGAAGGGAGAAGGGGCTGGTTTACAATCTTCGATGTGGAAGCGACGAAGAAGGTCACAAGCATACTTAGACTAGGAAAGAAATATCCCTTATTTAGTTTACAAGACTTGGAGACCAAGAAAATAATGCAAATGTCCTAAGTTTGACATTTCAAATTTTGCTTCAGACTTGATTTCACATGGGTTATAAGCTTAGGCTCACTACCAGTAAGGATAAGATCATCAACATAAAGAACAAGTATGATGAGATGGTTTCCTACTTTCTTGGTATAGACATTGGGGTCATAATGGCATCTAGAAAAACCAACATCAAGGAGAAAGCTATCCATTTTGGCATACCAAGCTCCAGGAGCTTGCTTAAGGCCATATAAGGATTTCTTAAGGAGACAAACAAGGCTAGAGTTATTCTGAACATATCTAGGAGGTTGTTCCATGTAAATTTTCTCATGTAAATCACCATGTAAGAAGGCATACTTGACATCCATTTTATGGACTTCCCAGTTATGTAAGGTTGTAAGGGAAAGAACAAGGCGGATGGAGTTCATTTTTGCTACAGGGGCAAAGGTTTCATTGTAGTCAATCCCTTCAACTTGGTAAAAACCTTTGGCAGCTAACCTTGCCTTAAGTCTTTCAGCACTTCCATCTAATGCATACTTAGTTCTGTAGACCCAATTACATCCGACAAGTTTTCTTCCTTTTGGAAGAGGAACAAGATCCCAAGTATCGTTCGCCATTAAGGAACGATATTGTTCATCCATAGCTGCATCCCAATCTGGATTTCCTAAAGCTTCTACAAAATTTTGTGGATCATAATTCTTGGAAACTTGATCCAAAAGAGAAGAGGCTCACTAAAACTGAGAACATGTTCGACATTGATCTCTAGGATCACCGGCAATATCACCAGCTGCTTCAGATGTTGAACGGGCCCATCGAGGAAGTATTGTTGCTGGTGCAATTGGAGGAACATGAGCAAGCGGAGGTGGATTTTCATCCTCACTATCATCATCAGAACTGGAGTTGGAAACCTGTTAAGGAAGCTGGAAGAAGAAGAAGAAGAAGAAGGAACAATCATCGAATTAGGCTCACAGGCCAAAGATGGTACACCCACCAAGTTAGGCTCACAGGCCAAGAGATTTTCATCAAATTTAACATCTCTTCTAATGATTATATCATGGGAATGTGGTTGAAGAATTCTATAACCTTTTACATCTTCAGAATATCCAACAAATATGCACTTTTCACTTTTAGGATGCAATGCTTTCCGTTTTTCATCCAGAATGTGAGCCCATGCTTCACAACCAAACATACAAAAGTGACTTACTTATGGTTTAATTTTAATCCATGCTTCTTTCAGTGTTATACCTTGTAAAACTTTAGTGGGTGTGCGATTAACTATGTAATTTGCAAAATTTATGGCCTCAGCCTAATATTGAAAACTTAGTCCCTTAGATTGGATCATACAATTAGCCATTTCTTTTAAAGTGCGGTTCTTCCGTTCAGCTACACCATTTTGTTGTGGTGTATATGGAATAGTTTTCTATTGTTGGATTCTTTGTTCAGTGTAGAAAGTAGTGAACTTGTTGTTAACATATTCTCCTCCATTGTCAGATCTTAACTTAATAATTTGATTACCAGATTGCTTTTCAACAAGGGCCTTTTAGGCCAAGAACATGTTAAATACTTCGCTCTTAAGTTTTAGAAAGTAAACCCAAGTGCTTCTAGAGTAGTCATCAATGAAATTTAAGAAATATTTGAAACCAGAAAATGATGCAAATGGAAGAGGACCACGCAAGTCACTATGCACAAGCTCCAAAGGAACCTAGGCATGCCAAGAGGCATGTTTGTCAAAACTATCCTGATGATGTTTTTCGAGTACAAAACCGGAACAAACACCATCCTTTCAGGATACCATCGGAAGACCAGTCACCATATTGTCGTTACATAGTTCTTGCAATGAGCGATATTTTAAGTGACGAAATCGCTCATGCCAAAGTTTGCTCAAGTTATCACTATGAGCAACAAAAACAGAAGGAAAAGGTGATGACCCAAAGTTGTTAAATTTGTACAACTTAGTAATATCATCAACAATTCTAGTAGCAAGGAAATTTCGAGGATTTTAAAATCCTTTATTACAACTTGGTGAGGTGTAAACGTCATAGTTTTACCTTCACCTGAATGAGTAATTTGATAGACTGATAACAGATTGCAGGAAATTTTTGGAACACATAGTACATCACTGACATGACCATTTTCTACTGGAACTGTTCCAGATCCTACAACACTTAGAGATCTATCATCACCAACAAATATTTGTTTGGTGTTACATTCATGCATAGTAGAAAAGATGGCTTGATCCTTAACCATATGATAAGATGCTCCAGAATCAATGAGCCATTCATTTGAAATAGAAGAAGAAGATGCAGTATAAGAGTAACCAGAAGCACAAAGTGCATGTCCATGAGAGTTAGATTCTGAAGACGAATGTAGGATGATGTGGTGCTTCTTCATTACTGCTTCTAAGGCTGCCATCTTCTTAAAACACTTAGATTCATCATGATTATATTTTCCACAAAAATTACAGTGACGCTCAGTATTCTTTCCTTTTTTCTTGGATCCTTTGTCATTTTTTAAAGGAGCTAACTGAGAAGGTTTGGGACCCTTGTTGTTTTTCTTATTATTGAAAAAAAATTGTTTCTTGGGAGGCTTGGAATTTTCTTTCTATTGGGACAATAAGGCTTTCCCAGATGTATCTACATTGTTAATTAATCCAAGATAAATGAGCTTATTTTTCTCTCTAATTAAGGAATCACAAAAGGATTCAAGGCTAGGCTCTTGATAGCTAGTTGCAGTCAAGGATTCTTTCATGGAGTAGAATGTAGATACAAAAACAGAATATGTAGGTCCAAGTTTTGAAAGAATATGATAAATACATTGTTTGTCTTCTTTCTTAATCTTGCATTCTACACATAATAGTATAAGAGTTGTATACTTAGATAAATAGTCTTGAATGCATGAAAAATCATTTGGATTCAAGGAAAGCAACTCATTCTCAAGTTGATGACCCCGAATTTCATTGTGTTTATCAAACACAGATTCCAGCTTTTCCCAAGCGAGATTAGGTTCAATTCCAGATATGTGGTATCGTAAATCAGTAGAGATTGACATCCCAATCAATCCATGAGCTTCATCACATCTATTTTCCCATTTAATTTTCTTATCATCATCAGTAGGTTTTGTTTCTTTCCCTGAGGTTATCCTGAAAAGTCCCCTACTTCGCAGAACATCCTCCATACGAGATTTCCATGAAAAATAGTTAGAACTTATAAGTATAATATCACAAGGGGTGGCCATACTATAAAATAATGGATAAAATAATAGAAACTAACTATCTGTATGCAAAGAGATCGAAAAAATATGCGTTTTAAAAAAAAACACCACTTAAAACTGATTCTGGATGATGAAGTTATGCTTGATCAAAGAAAACATTGAAGATGTCCCAAATAGTGATGTGGCAGATATTAACTTAACCAACTAAAAAAATAAGTCCCTCTTCCCAAAATCAACCTTTGACAATCACTTTTACTGTAAAGTTTCTTTGAAGTAATCACTTTTGTAGAATAAGTTATGTTCACTTTTACAATAATGTAACTTTTAAATAGTGCGGCAATAAATTAAAAGACTTAAGTGACTCAATTTTATTTTATTTTATTTATGTGAGATGCACTTTTACAATAAAGTAACTTCAAAATAGAAATTACATGCACTAAAAAGTAGCTTAATAAGACTTGAACTCAAGATCTATTAAGTAATAAAGCAACTTTGGACCAAGTGAGCTAAGTTTAAAAGGTACATAAAATAATGGAAAGAGGAAGGGGTTTTTTTTTTAACTCTTCTCTCTCATTCTCCGTGCTTGCTTTCTTTTCCTGCAAATCACAAAAAAAACGAAAAAAAAAAAAAAAAAAAATTCCATGCAATGGGGTTAGATCTTGGTTAGCTTACCCGAAAAGTCTACGTTTTCAAGTTTTCTTGTTGTTTCTGATTTGTCGTGATCGCACAAGGTGCATGACAAAGAGCACACGTAGCCGAGAAGACAAGAATAAAAAAACTTTCCCTTACTATTTCTGATTCGGCGCTATCACGCAAGGTGCATGGAAAAGAGCATACATAGTCATGGAAGGCAACAGTCTGAGACCAAAACAAAAAAGATCTAATAATAAACTGATAAAATATTAGAGATTTACAAAAAACAAATCCATCACTGTAACATTATACCTTCAGATTTGTTGAAATGGGTGTTTCTGGAGAAAACCAAAATGGTTTTAGATGAAATGAAAACTATTTCCCAATGGAAACGATGCTCCAGACGCAATGGAATAGCTCCCATAGGCAAAAAAGGAATAGAAAATCCAGAACCAGAAACCCTTTCAAATTTTTGGCAACACCGGTTCCAGATCTTGATCAAAACCAAAAGCGGCTCTTCATAAAAGCTCTGATACCATGTTTGGATACATAGGGTACTCCCAAAATACCGAACACCTTCAGCAACTACTTCATACAAATAGATCACAGATCAACACACCGATGTTTGTCACGTGGTTAAAACCCTCGAGAGGGAAATAGTCCACAGCCCCAGCCAAATAGCTACTTGGAGTAATTTATTATGCAAAAGAAATAAATTTACATGAGCTTCTCATAATTGATTAACTAGCCAAGGACCCTATATGCTCTTTAAATAGAGATCATAGACCAATCGGGTGTTAAGCCATAGATCAATGGTAGGTATGATCTAAGAGAAGTTGAACCATAGGATCACTCTATGTATAGAACATATAGTAACCATCGAATTAGAATATTTACAAACGCATACTAATGCATATTAAAGAAACACACTTTTACCTAATGGATATATTACACAAGTTGATCTTAACTAGCTCCTAAGTGTCTAAATATCCTAACATAAAATACAATAGTTAATTCATGGAAAATTGATTTTTGAACTACATATGAATTATAAGAGAGATAAATATCATATCAAATATCATATAAACTCTATCCAATCATTCCCACAAGCTTGCCTATATCTTATTGCACTCAGATTCATCATTTTTCCCCTATACAGTGATAAAATAAGTTTTTTTGGTGAAACCAAAGACATAATTTTTATGGACAGAGATTGTTCAAACTGTTAAAGATAAATTACATATTTATATGCTTATACATATCATAAATCATATAATATATTGACCATTACAAAGGAGAATCCAAAATAATGGGCAGGAGGCCTGGAACATGACCAACAAAAGCGTTAAGAGCATAGGTGAAGCATGGGATTCACTAGAGCTGAAACTGATCATGATCGAGGCTGCAAATATCTCTAATAATACTTAATTGGATGCAATATAGCACTCCATACCTGCAATAGAAAAGAAGAGGATGGAAGGAGAGGGGAAGGGAAGGTTGGGGCTCATCTCCCAATAGTCTGAGGCGTGTCACTTAGAAGGAATGCTCACATAAGCATAGCTCAACATACACAACAACTAAACTAAACCAATTGGCTTGAATTCTCCCTTAATAGCATTTTAGATGACCAGTTTAGCAAGTGGAGGCAAATGGTGACCTATGAGAGTAAGTCAACCCCAATGGGTGCCCTAACCCTAGCCACATAACTTCCCTCCTTGGGTAATTTGGAATGTAGGACCATGTGTAATTGTTTCCATGTCCAACTCATCCCTCACATTCATAAATTGTGCCCTCCCTTAGTCAAAATATACATCTTTTGTTTTATGACATCTTTATGCATTTCTTGGTTCATAAGGAAAGTGTGATTTTCTTTCAAAAACTTTCCTACTTTTCTCCTTACAGCTTTTCTGAGTTCTCTAAGAGGAAACTACACCCTCCCTTTGCAAAACTTTCCTACTTTTACCTCTATTTGTGTTTCTATTGCTTTTAGGCAATTTCTCTTTATTTCCCTGACTACTTTTGTCACGGAGTTTCTTATTTTTAACCAAGGAAAGTTGACTAGTTCCCCGAATGCACCCTACTGACATGGAAACCTTATTTCCACATCATTAATTTGCATAATAAATAAAAATGATTAAATAAAATTAAATACATGCCTCGAAATAATTATTAGCAAAATTTGTCCTAGGAAGAATAATTAATGTCAATTTGAGCCCCTAGGAAGTTAGCATGGTCAACACTTTTAATGGTCAAATTGAGGGGACATGAAAATCCTCCCCTCTCGAATCTAGTTATCCTCAAGAAGAAGAAAAGTAGGGTGCTGCAAGATCTTCTCACCCTCGCAAGTGGCATCCTCATTGGGAAATCCTTTCCACTATATCAAGTATTGCTTGATTATTATGTTTCTTAATTGCCTTTCTCTTCCCATTAGCACTTTCTCTGGTACTAAGACCAAATGGACTTCATCATCCATAGGTGGTAGTTATTTAGAAACCACTATATTTTTCCCCATTTCCTTCTTCAGACAAGAAACATGAAAAACATTATGGATTTTGTTGTTTGTTGGAATATCCAAATCATAGGCTACTTCACCAACATTTCTGCTAATCTTGTAGGGTCCATAAAATTTTGGTTGATTTTTTTCTGCACCTTTCTTCTTCAAGGAAGACTATCTATAAGGATGCAACCTTAAATACACTATGTCTCCCACTTGGAACACTCTGTCTGTTCTATGTATATAAAATTATTTTGCTAGTGTTGTGCGATCTGCAGATTGTCTTTCAGTGCCCTTAAAATGTCTTGGTTGTCCTAAAACCAATCTTTAGCTTTTTGTGCCTTATAGTCTCCAAATATTAAGTCTTCAAAATTTGGAGCTTCATACCCATATAATACAATAAAGCGAGGCATTCTGATAGAAAGATGAAATGTGGTGTTGTAACAAAACTTAACAAAACTCACCCAAGTGGAGGCAACTTTCCCAAGATCCTTGTTGTCCCGTAACATAGTTATAGAGATACCCTTCAAGCCATTGGTTCACCATATTGGTTTTCCCATATGTCTGGGGGTGATAGCTTGTACTCATGTTCATATTTGTTTCAACTAGACCAAACAATGTCTGCCAAAAAACACTAGTGAATTAATTATCTCTGTCATTGATTATAATATTGGACAGTCCATGCAGTCTGAAAATTTCCTTAAAGAATATAGCAGAAACCTCACTATATGAAATAGTGGATAATATTGAAAAGAAATATGCATATTTTTTCAACCTTTCAACCACCAAAAAAATACTGTCTCTCCCTTGTAACTTTGGCAGTCCCATGATAAAGTCCATCGATACACTTTCCCATTTCTTATCTGGAATAGGAAGAGGTTAGAGGAGTTCAACGGGGTGTGAGTGCTCAACTTTGTTATGCTGACATGCAGAACATTCCTTCACATACATGAGAAAATCATCTTTAAGACCTTTCCAAGTAAATATCTCCCTTACCTTATGGTAAGTCTTCATAAAACCAAAGTGACCAACCACTGGTGCATCATGTGCAGCTCCTAAAATATTCTTCTTTAGTGAAGATTCTAGCACTAAGAAAATTATATTTTTGTAATAGATGAGGTCATCATGAACTTTGTACTCTTCATTCTGGTTCACCCCATGCAAAAATTCACAAGAAAACTGATATTTAGAGTATTCAGTAGCCAACTGGATCTTCCATTCATTATATATTTGTAGCAAAGAGAATGTGGGCTTACGAGAGAGTGCATCAGCCACAACATTCATTTTTTCCCTTTTTATACTCAATGTCAAAATCAAAATATTGAAATTTTCTCATCCATTTTTGCTTCCTGTCATTGCATTCCTTTTGGGTAAGGAAGTGTCTAAGACTGTTGTGATCAGTCTCCATAATTAACTTACCTCCCACCAAGTACTGTCTGAATTTGGCCAAGGCATACATGATGGCCATCATCTATTTATCATATATGGAATACAACCTTTAATGTGGCTGCAATTTTTTTCTCTCAAATGCAATAGGATTCCTATCATTAGGAAAACTCCAATGCCTATCGCAGAGGAATCACATTCTAGCACAAAAGGTTTAGAAAAATCAGGCAAGCAAAGTACTACACAATTTCTCATTATCTCTTTCATTTTCAAAAAATATTTTTCATCCTCTTAACTCCAACTAAATGCACCCTTCTTAGTCAAATCTGTCAAGGGTGCAGTGTACTGGGAGTATCCTTTTACAAATTTGCGATAGTAGTTACAAATGGAAATGAAGCCTCTCAACTCAGTGAGGTTCCTTGGGATGGCCCATTCCAATATGTCCTTTAATTTTTTTGGATCTACCTTAACCCCTTCTTAGTAGATCACATGGTAAAGATACAACAATTCTGTCATGCCAAAATCACACTTAGACATCTTGGAAAAAAATGGCAGATTTGCAAGCATAGTGAGTACCTCCTCCAAGTGGTGTAAATGCTCCTCCCATGTCATACTATAGATCAGGAATATCATCAAAAAACACAAGGACATACTTGTGGATATTTTTGTTGAATACCTTGTTCATGCATGATTGGAAGGTTGTTGGTGCATTAGTCAAGCCAAATGGCATGACAAAAAACTTGAAGTGGCCAAAGTGACAACATAAGCCTATCTTTTGTATTTCTTCCTCCCTCATCCTGATTTGATGGTACCTCAAATGAAGATATATTTTGGAGAAAAATTTGGCTTCATGCAGCTCATCAATTTGGGGAATTGGATACATGTTATTTATTGTCTTCTTGTTCAAAGCTCGGTAACCTATGCACATCTTGAGTGTCCCATCCTTCTTCTTCACCAAAACCATATAAGAAGAAAAGGGACTGGAAATTGGTCTGATGAGTCCCAACTCAAGGAGCTCCTTGATGGCATTCTCAATTTCATCCTTGAATCTATTTGGATGCTTGTAGGGGTGTATTTTTATTGGAAGTGTACCAGCCTCTAATTCAATCCTATGTTCAATGCCATGGTCTAGTGTCTTGCCATGTGGAAGGTCTTCAAAAACCCTCATATGTTTGTGCAACAATTTTTTAATATCTTTGGGCCGGGAGGAAACTTTGGCAGTTGTTCCCTCAGTTGTGATTTGGCATTCAATAACCCATTCAATGTATCCATGCCTCATAATAGATATCATACTTTTTGCAGAAATTACTTGGATGGGATAAGTATTTATACCTTTCAATACCACTGGTTTTCCTTTAGCATCCTTGAAACTTATCTATGGTATCTGGTAGTTCACAAAGTTCTCTCCAATAGAGTATATACATTGTACCCTCAAAACCATGTTAGTGTCTGCCACATTGGCAACATAAAAATTGTCCTTCATAGTATAGTCACTGATGTTTACTTATAGATCTAGGATCCATTGGTTGCACTCCATGGTATGGTTACCAGAAATAACCACAATGAATCCTTCAACAGGATCAGAAGGTAGTTTTCTCCTCTCCACCAGGGATGAATCAATACATTTATGTGTGGCACCCCCATCAACAAGAATTGTAATTTTCTTCCTTTGTAGAACTCCTTTCAGCCTTAATGTATGGAACTGGGGCACTCCACTAAGTACAACAATTTTGTTGCTGGTTTGATGGGGATATGCCTCTTCTTCAGATATTTCATACTCTCCTTCATCCATATTAGCTTCTTCTATCACCTCTTCATCACTTTCAGAAAATACTTCAATATAGTGTGCCTTTCCCTTCACACATTTGTGACCAGGATCCCACGATTCTTGGCAGGAAAAATAGAGCTTCTTCCTTCTCAATTCATCTTGATCCTTATAGAATTAATATTTATTGCTAGTGGCTAGAAATTTTATCATAGGAGGTTTTTTATTCTGAAATTTATGAGGCATGGTAGGTCTAGGAGGATACTTGGTCCTCGGAATTGCATCTTCCAGGTCTCTAATCCTACTCACAGCTTCCTACAAACTGGTAGGTTGGCAGGCCTTCACCAACCCCTTCAATGGTTCAACCAGTCCTTCTCTAAACAAAAGGATAAGCCTTGATTATTATATTTTAGTGACCATGACAGCCACCTTTTGGAAATTTGAGATGTATGCTTCTGGATTTTGAACTTCTCTTATGTGTTCCAAATCCCGGAAAGAGATATCAGGATCTCTACGCTCAAATATTTCTGGCAATTTTATGGTGAACTCCTCGTAGGTGACTACTTGATCATGGCATAATGTTTTCATGCCATGAAAGCACTAGTCAATTTCCTCTCCATAAATATATATGGCTTCCAAATTGATGGCATCCCTTTCTGCCATAGGATTCAGTTGAAAGTATGTATCCATTTTCTGAATCCAAGAGCCCACTGAGCAATTGGAAGTGCCATCAAAATATGGCAAAGTGATTTTACCAATGGCACTTTTTAATTCATAATTCTAATATGGATGCCTTGCATCCCCTCTTAGCTTCCCCCTAAATTGAGTTTCACAAGAATCTCAGAATGTAAGAGCCCTTCTTCACTCTTCACTCAATGATTGGTAAACAAAAAACTTCTCCTCCCATGTAGCAATACTTTCATCATGTGCTTCATGGTATTCTTTAGGTGTTTCTACAAATTTGGGCATGGTAGGTCATATCTGCAATTATGGTTCATCCCTATACTCAAGTGGCCTATTCTGATTTCCATCCTTGGAAACAATATCCCCACCCATGACCTTTATTTCTTCATATTGGGAGCCATTGCTTCTCCCTTCTTCATATTTCACTCCCATTTGTTTAGATAAGAATTCTATGGTATCTTGACCAGACTGTATGGCGTTACTTGAAATTTATTGCAGACCTTTCAACATGTTCTTAAAAAAAATCCTGAATTCATCTTTCTTATCCCTTTCTTCATGGAATCTCCCATCCACAGAGTCTACTTCCTCCTCTTGAAGAATCTTTCTTTTGGTATCAAAATTGTATTTTGGACCAATTGAATAATATCAAGAGCAGGTATGGAGGACCATGCTATGATACCTCTATAATTTCCCAATTATGGTGTGAAAACATGAACACTATATAATTCTGTAATTTAAATTAAAATTTCAGAACTTTGAATTAAAACACTCAGAGCCTCTTCGGACTTGACAAATCAGGGGCTTTTTCTGTGAAATTTTGCAGGCAAGAGGAGTGATCAGGGGGAATAAACCAAAGAAATTTCAGGAATATAATTTCATATTCCATTATAAATTTCTATTTGGTTCCATTTAGGTTTCAGAATCCTCTATGAAGAAACCTACTTCCATGCTTCTAGGAAGCCAAACCATGAAATTAGGAAGAGTAGTTTATCCTTTTCCAACCAGGGGATTTTGGAAACTTGAAGAGGGTTGTTCCAGAATTAATATAACATAATAAATGGTTTTGGACATTTTTCATCAGTTCTGTAAATTTTTGAGGAGTTTTGGAGGAATTTAGGGGCTTTTAGCAGTTTTGGCCTAGTGAAACCCTGAGCAGTGGAGGATCCCAAAAGGCAATATGACCCAAATTTTTTTTTTATGGATATAGGTATGGTAATTTGGGTCTATAAGTGACCTAAAGGAAATTACAAGGATCATTTTGAGTTATCAGAACTCATTTTACATCAAAATTTGCAAGACTAGTCATTTAAAGCTAGCAATCTAGCTAGGGTCTAAAATAAAGCAGTTAATTCATGGAAAAATGATTTCTTAACTACATATGAATTATAAAAGAGATAAATAAAATATAAATGAAAATATAAACTCTCTCCAATCATTCTAGCAACCTTGCCTATTTCTTATTGCACTCAGATTCATCAATTCCCCCCCACACAGTGATCAAATAAACGTTTTTGGTGAAATTGAAGACAAAATTTTTATGGATAGAGATATTTCAACCCAATAAATATAAATTATAGATTTATATTTTGATATAGATCAAAATTCATATATTATACTGAACATTACAAAGGAGACTCCAAAATAATGGGAAGGAGGCCCGGAACATGACTAGCAAAAGGGATGAGAGCATAGGTGAAGCATGCACTTCACTGGAGCTCAACCTAAACATGATGGAGGATGAAAATATCTCTAATAATACTTCAATCACTGCAATATATCACTCCATACTTGCAATAGAAGATAAGAGGATGGAAGGATATGGGAAGGGAAGGTTGGGGCTCATCTCCCAATAGTCTAAGGCACATCACTTAGAAGGAATGCTCACGTAAACCTAGATCAACCTAAATAACAAAAAAACTAAATAAATGGGATAAAATTCTCCTTTAATAGCATTTTGTATGACCTGTTTAGTAAGTGGAGGCCAAGGGTGACTTGTGAGAGTAATTCAACCCCCATGGGTGCCCTAACCCTAGCCACATAAGAGCCCTCCTTGGGTAATTTGGAATTTAGGACCATGTGGAACTACTTCCATGTCCAACTCATCCCCCACAGTTATAAACTACACCCTCCCTTAGCTAAAATATTCTTCTTTTGTTTTATGATGGCTTTCTGCTTTTCTCGGTTCATAAGGAAATTGTGCTTTCCTTTCAAAAACTTTCCCGATTTTCTCCTTACATCCTTTCTTAGTTCTCTAAGAGGAGACTGTGCCCTCCCTCTGTAAAAATTTCCTACTTTTACCTATTTCTGCTTTTCTACTACTTTTAGGCAATTTCTCTTTATTTCCCCGACTACTTTTGTCGCGGAGTTTCTTATTTTTCACCAAGGCAAGTTGACTAGTCCCCCCAATGTGCCATCTTGACATGGAATCCTTATTTCCACATCATTAATTTGCATAATACACAAAAATGATGAAATAAAATTAAATACATTTCTCAAAATAGTTATTAGAAAAATGTTTTCCTAGGAAGAATAATTAATGTCAATTTGAGCCCCTAGGAACTTAGAATGGTCAACACTTTTAATGGTCAAATTGAGGGGACATGACACAGAAGGCAGCAAACCAAAAGCTCACACACCGAGACAACATTGTGCATGATGAACTAGTTAAGTCACAAGAGCAGGTTGCACAAGCAAAAGAGGAAATAAAGCGCATGAAGAAGGCACAAGAGACGAAGATAATTTCAAAAGAAAAGGAATTAGATGACTGGGAGTGAATGGAAAGGGCCATTATGGCTGCATGCTAGGAGATTCCAGACATCATGACAGAAATTTTTATAGAATAAAATATACTACAACGAGGCCAAATAATCATAGAATTAAAGAAGGAGAGTGATGAGCTGCAAGAATGTGCACTCCTGAGTACACCACCTGAGCAGGTTGCATAGTGCAAAGGAAAGATAGAGGATGTGACAACTCAGATCGAGGATTGTGAGAAAATGGCTAATACAATGGTGGAAAAAACCTCATAGTTTTGGATGAACGTGGTTTAGGATGAGTGATTCCAACAACTACGTGTGCAGCTTCATGAGGTAGAGGAACAACTAGTGGTGATGTAGGAATCCATGAAAACGATACCCCCAGTTGTGCAATTCAGTAAGGAAACAAAATTGAAGGCACTCCAACAATGATCCAACAAATCACAAGAAAGGAATAAGCTCTGAACTACATAGTTAGATGAGTTCCAGGATATTGGTGAACAGTTGGCACTTAAGGCTATAGATGCACTTCCAAACACTCAAGAGGCACACACACAAATGATAGTGAATATTGTAGAGCATCCAACTGATCAAGACATGGAAAATTGTGCAACACTTAGCACATGGACCAAGGAAGAAGTCAATCAATTCAAGAAGGAATATGGCATCTTAAAAACCAAGTTAAGTTAACATAGGATGTCTAGTTGATGTGGCTTGAGGATGAGACACAAGTTTGTGTTAGGGGCCTATTGGCAGGGGATCGAGTGTGCATGGTGTGCCTTTAGAGAAAGTGACAAATGTCAAAGTGGGTTATGCAAGAGGAAGTTGTTAACAAGTATGGTAAATCTAGTTGGAAGTAATTAGAATTTGGTCCAAGATAATTAGGAAATTAGTTATATGTGGACCTTTTTGTAAAAGGTGCAAACCTATAAATAGAGTTACGAATGTAGTGATAGAGAATATCATCTTATCTTATGGGGAGTAAACCATATTTTGAATGTTATATATTTGTGCCTTGTGAACTATTTTATAGGTTTTGGTATGAGACTATCGACCAAGGGATGTGTTTTGGAGATGTACCTACGAAGTTAATATGATGAGAATGTTGTTGGAAACTCTATCTTGACTTTGTCTGCGATACAATCTATGATGTTTTCAAATCTTGTGATTTATATCTCTATAGTTAATTTATGCAATGTGAGTGGATAATATGAAGTGGTCTAATATCTTAATGTTTTTCTTATCTGAATGACGGGAAGTATTCATACAATGAATGAATTCTTACATGTTGATCTCTTTTATGAATGATGAAATGTTGCAATACTAGATTTGGTGTGAATGATGGTAAATTATTTGGATAAATGATAGGTTAAACCCCTTTCTATATCTTTGATTTGTATTGAAATAGAGAGAGATTAAGTGCACAATTCCCCTTCCTTTTTGTAGAAACATGTTTCCTACTGCCCTCTATTATGGAGAGACATTCCTATGGCTTGGGGTACCACAATAGACAGGTTGACTCCATAAATCAATCTCTTCCAATATGCAATAGAAATTAAATGTCTAACACTAAAGGATCAGACCTCGTACCTTATTCCAGACGGTTGAAGTAGATTCCATTGAGCTTTCCAATATTTAGCTTGAATTGCTATATTACTTCCTCAACAACAAGTAAACAATACAAGAATTCTATATATCATGGTGTTAGATCTATTCTAGCATATATAATCAATAATGTAAAAGAATTTGACATAATCCCATGGATAAAATATTCATTCAAATACACATCATTGGATAGGAAAAGATAGCAAATCCTCTACAATAAAACCAAAGAGAATTCCACCAATGAAGGACGCCTCCACAAATCTAGCAGAGCCCAAAGGGAAGGAGAAAAAAGAAGATAATACAAGGAGCTCAGATCAGGGGAAGACTTCTTTTAGTATGGAGGATTAAATTGTGAACATAAAAATATCTATCCCTCTCGCTAAATTGCTAAAAAATCCTGAATACCATTCCAAAATTGCCACAATGTTAAAGCCTCCAGGAGAAGTTTCTACAATTTCAAATTCCCTGAATCTCCAAGATGATAATCCCACTGTCACATGACCCAATTTGCAAAACATTTTCATGTTTTTAAGAAACATTATGTTATATTTTATGTTAAAGTTTGTAATTAATGACCAAGTGGGGTCAAGGATAATTTAATGTAATTGTATAATATTTTATTAATAAATAAATAAAAGATGAGACAACATATTAGGGAAGATGTTAAATGAGTGTTTTACTAGTCACTTGATGGAGGAGGCTGGGTTGAGAGTAGATTGACATGTGGAAACATCCTCAAACTACTTATAGTTGTTGCAGGAGGAAACTTCCCTATTTTTGTGGTCATGATTCCCCAAGAAAGTGGAGCAGGAGCAGGTGGCTCATCAAGTAAAAACTAACCCAAAAGACCTAGGCATGCTAATAAAACTTCCCATTGAAGACAACTGGGGCTGCTCATTTTTCTAGATTTTTGTGATCATTCTGAGTGAATGAAGTGCACAAGAGAATTCGATGGAGGGGAATAGTTGAAGTAAGTTAGAGTGGATAAGTGTTGGAGACTGGAACTAGTGCATCTATTCTAAGCTGAGTTCATATTGCTGCAAGTAGAACTGAGTTACTGCTGAACACTCAGTGGAGTTACAGAGGATTTCTAGACTACATCTCTCACCTAGTACTTCTACCAAGTGGACCAGGAGAAAGCTCGGGGGTCCAGAGAATTGCAGTCCAGCTCTTTTCCATGAGTTGGTTGGGAGGAACAGGTTCCTTAAGCTATTGTCACCTCATCTATACTTCCAGGTTTTACTTGTTTAGTTATGTCATTGAATTATTTACTGTATCTGGAAAGTTCAAGATTTATCAATGATATAGTATATTTCTATTTTATTTCTATTAGGGATAGATAGGAGAAATGTATATGCTGTGAAAGTTATTAATTATCTATATTAAGCTAAGTAAGTAGAGAAATTTCTGATTTATTTGATAGATAAAAATAAAATACCTAAACTGTATTTTTCCACACCTTTCCCAGGGTAGTACTCTAGTATAGTAGGTTAGTTTATTTTCAAACAGTGGATTCAATAAAGTATGTATGAAGATGAAAATGGTTATTTTCTACAGGATTTTTGTATAAATTGTTTATAGGAATTCAGTTGTATTTGTAATATTTACTTAAAGTACTTAAACAAATTAAATCATGATAGAGGAAAAAGCCTAAGTAATACACACTGGTATGTGTAATATTTTACCCAGTAAAACTAGCAAAATTACATATTATAAATCTAGTATGTAATCCTAAATAGATAATATAGAAATAGTAAATTATCTAGATTAAGTTTAACTTAGCAAAACAATAAAATCGGGTTAAATATTTACCCAGTTAGTTCACCTATGTGAAAAATACCAACTAGGGTTAATTGAAATGAAATACTAGCTCTGTAAACTTTAAAGAAGAATTAGGGTTTGCAAAAGATCTATTCTTTCATAACAAAATAAATTCACAATTTATAAATATCAAAACCTAGTAGTATATTCAAAAAAAAATAGGAAAGAGATACATTTATTCAAATTAAGTTCGTTTCTCTATTCTATTTTCCAAAATTCATTTCTGAATTAATAATTATGCTACTATCGAAGTATTCCACTGTCAAAATCCCTCAAATCATAATTCATTTGGAGAAAAACAAATTTACTAATAATCTACTTAAACTAAACCCTAAAAAGGTATTACCAATAAACATAGCTCCCATTACATAATATAACAGCCAAACAAAGACACGGTAATCAGCTTGAAGCTGTCAAAATCCCCTTAAGTTTCAAATAAAACTAAACAGATATAGTCTCTGCCGACGACCTTTTTACATCACCATTCAAGACTTAAAATCCCTAATAAAAATATCTTAATACAAACAGAGTTCACTTAAAAAAAAAAAATGTTTCAGTTATCAAAAACCCTTCCAAAAAGAAGTTTCGCAAGAACAGCCATTAGGGTTTTTAAAACATTAAACAAATCCTTTAATAATGACCCAATAGCTTGTTCAAATGGAATCACGGCTTAAATCCGGTATCAAACAACATCACTATAAATTAACCATGGCCGAAAAGACTCAAAATTTAATTCATTAATTCACGGCTATGAAATCCCACATCATGTAATGTCCCCGGTTTCGACCCCGTTTCCATGATGTATATATTGTAATTAATTATGGTGAGGAGCTCAAGGCAAAAAGCCCCACCATCGATTTGGCTGTGTATGTTTCGGCAAAGGGGATAATTGCCGATGGTATGTTGTGCTATCTGGCACATTTTAATTTGGCATCATGTAAACCCGCACATCAATTAATTAAACCACAACCAGCTACGGAAGTGCAACGTTGAATGAAAAGGGCATGGTTCCAAAGGATAAGGGGTGGGGGATGTCAAACCTTGGTTATGGGAGAAAAACCCATGTTTTATTACCTTGTGGTTTTCTACCTTTGTTAATTGTCACCCTTTTGTCTTACCCAACCTCTTTCAACCTCTTTAATGTTCTGTTGGGTAGTTGGGAAGCTATGGCTGTTGGTGGATGGGCAGTTATTGCCTTTGGGAGTGGGGTGGCAGGACTGTCAATCCTTTTCCCACATCCACACTCCACCCACGACTCCATGCTTTCCCTACCTGTTCTGATCTCCTCACGCACCTGTTCATTGTGCCCATCGTGCATTCTCTCCACGGTCTGTTCACTCACTCATCACGATTTTTGGTCTGTTGGCTTCTCACGCACAGGCTCTGGGCAATTTTAGTCTCACGCAGACATTTTCTGGGGCTCCACGAGTTGCTAAACACCCACGAACTGCAAATTGCGTCCTTCCTGTTGTGTGTGCATCCACGGGAAAAAACGGAGCTGTTTTTCTTCACGCAGGGCCTCCATTGTCTGTTATTTTCCTTGCTGTGTCGGATTGTTTACCCACGCATAGGTATTCTTCTGTTTGGGGCGCTCATGAAGAGCTGAGATCCATTCTCTTGCATCCACGACTGACTGTGAAGGGCCATTCACGGTTTTGGCTGTCTCACAGATTAGTTGGGTCGTTTTTCCCTGTTGTAGTTTGTTTGTTGTTGTGTTTTTGGGGCTGTGCAATTCGTTTTCCATGTTTTAAGCTGTGACAGCTGATTGGTTGCCTGAGTGCAATGGATAGTCTTTGGACTGTGCTGGCTTGGCTTGGTTGTTGAAAGCCTGTGAAACCCAGCTGTGTTGTTTTGTTGCTTATGTCCCCTTGGCTATGTATAAGCCTGCAATTGACCCTTATTCCGGAGGAATCATGCCCAGCTTGGGGGTGGCAGCGTTGCTGAAAGATTGATGAGCAAGCTGGCCTATGGTTGGGTGGAACGTTGCAGCGACGTAGCTGGTTGCGGATGAATTCATCATCAAAATATAAGTGCTGCTGTTCACTGCATCTATGTAATTTATATTGATGTTCGAATGCTGGAATGTGTTTGTGTTGCTTCCGCTGTATAATTGAAGATAAATGCATCTGTGTATGCTTGATTTCAGCATTTGAATTCTGTTTATGTTCATGGGGCATTTTGCCCGGATGTGTTGTTGTGTTGGTCGCGTCCTCTTCGTCGGTCAGAGGGACGGGGACGTGACACATCATTTCTTTACAAAACAACCACTAGGGATTTGAAAACAAGCAGAGCATCTAAATAGCCATGATTGAACCAGTAACCATTAATCACATGGAAAAAACTTCCTAAAAAATGATACATCTATTTGTTATAGCTGATTTTACCACTCCAGGTGAATCACACTTGTATGGCCTTTCCCCTGTCCTGCTGCAGACTCCTTGGAACCCTTTGACCACCTTTTGTCCTTTGATGTTTCCTTGACCATCCTTAAACACATGTGAAAAATGATACACGTGACTTTTAAACCTATAATTGTGTATATACGCTAGTTTGATTACTAAAACCGCGTACATCGGGATGTGTACAAAATCCAAATCCTTTTGGAGTTTTCCTTGACATGGATTCGACTCACTTGACTCCTGGCCTTCCATATGCCTGGACATCGCTCGGATTCGACCTTTCATTACCCATTTGAAAAGATATATAAGGAACTCCTTGGTACATTGAAGGCATAAGATAGAATTGAGAGCAAAGAAACTATAGTCCATTGTTTCCGAAACTTATGCTTGAGTCTACATCTCTTTGTCCCTTAGAGCAATTTTGTGTTCTTCCCAAGCTTGCCTTTTTCTAGTGAGCTTGCTATCGAGAGATGGAGGATTGAAGTGGTGGAGGACCAACTAGGAGATTCAGTTTCTATGATTCGCAGACATGCCGACAGAGGTTGTATCTATTGTAATATCTGATTTATATTAATAGAAATATCTTTTCATGTCCAATAATGTGTGTTTGAATGAATATGTTATCCATTGGATGATTTCAAATGTTTATACATTGTTGATTATATATGCTAGAATAGATCTAACACCATGATATATAGTATGCTTTTATTGTTTACTTGTTGTTGAGGAAGTAATCTATCAATTCAAGCTGAAGTTGGAAAGCTCAACGGGGATCTACTTCAACCGTCTGGAATAAGGTACAAGGTCTGATCCTTTAGTGTTAGACATTTAATTTATATTGCATATTGGAAAGGATTGATTTCTGGAGTCAAGCTGTCTGTTGTGGTACCCCAAGCCATAGGAATTTCTCTACGTAATAGAATTGGGGACTCCGCTGGGGACATTCCTTATTTTTCTTTGGGGTTTGGGGGAAACAATGTGCTTGATATTATTGAATTGCTCTTTGTTTCTTGTTGTTTTTGTGTTGCATTTTATAGTATGTTCATCCATTGACACTCCCCTTTATTGGTTTGACCCTTGGCCTACTTTTTACCACTGCCTTCTCTATATACGCAGGTTTTTGGCCAAAAGTCGCATACATATGCGGATTTTTGGCCAAAAGTCGCGTATACATGCAGGTTTTTTGCCAAAATCCACGTATACATGCAGGTTTTTGGCCAAAAGTCATGTATATACACAACTGTTCTTTAAATAGTCGCGTACATCCTTCCTTTTGGTGACTTTGATGTTGTGGGAAGTTGCTGGGTGGGTTGTGAGTGTGATTGGGTCTTTCTTGGGTCTGATGTTGTCTGTTGGATGCTTCTTCTATGACTAGAGACTGCTTTTTCATTGATTTTTATTTGAAAGTAGTTTTAGTCATTTATTTGTTTTGTCATTAGTGCATTACTCTTTTTGTCTTGGTGTCTTTTTGGGCTTGTCTTTTATACTTGCTGCAGAGACTGAGAGTTTTAGATGACTTTTATTGCATTTTTCATTCTTTTATATTGAAAAATACAAAGTAGTTGCACTCTTAGTTGCATATTAGATATGGATTTGAGAAGGTACTTGCATTGGATTGCTTGGATGAGAATTGTGTTTAGGATTTCATATAGGAAGGATTGCATTGGCGTCCGGAAAGGAATATATATTTATGCATCTCATGTAGTGGCATACCTTATTTTTCATTTGACAAAGATTGCACTTAGCATTGTTTGTTATGGTGTGCATATTTAATTCACTGCCGAGTCATAAATTCATTATTTGCATGATCATTTCCCTTTGAGTAATTACAGCCAATTAAAATCAACGCTTAAATTAAAATGAACTATACTATTTTATTTGATAGGGTTCACCAACAAGATTAGGTTTTAGGGTCTTGGAATAGTTCATTGTGAGTAAATTCTCCAAGACCACTAAACAACAACAAGTAGGTGTTTATCCAGGTGAGATGATGAAATCCTTGGTATAATTAGTGTTTCTCAAGATGCTCCTCTTACAAGGGATTTAAGCACGAGGCAGTGTGAGCGGTTATTGATTGGTATGACCCCTAGTCATAACTAATTAGCACCAGATATATTTCCAAGATTGTATTCATATTTGGGGGCTCTTTCGAGAGTTTTGGGATTTTCTACCCTATCCATATGGTCAATCCTTCCTGCGACTATCCGCCTAAGCATTGATTATATTGAGGTGACCTTAGTTTCCTTACCTAGGTTATCAAGGGGGTACTTGCAAAGGTTATTCTATGAGTGTCCTAGCCAAGTAGAGGTCAGACAGCACGTTCACTTTATGCGTTGAAGCTAAGAGCCACTATAATTGGTTACGTACCTCCGCTTGTAGTGTATGGGAGTTTTGAGCCTCTCCTAGGTGAGACATACCTACTGCATTTGGGAGCTCACATATCCTCCCATTTGTTTGCTTGTATTTTGGCTGTATATTTTCTTAGGAGTGTGCTCTTTGTGCGCTAGTTGGCCTTTGGGATCATGGTTACTTGAGTATATTTATGCTCTCTTGAGTTTGGGTCCTTTTATTTTCAGCATGCCTGGTATCCTATCACCCGTATTAGCCCTAGTACGGACCCTGGTGTTAGACTTGGGGGCATCACAATTGGGGGCATCATAACCCCTTACCCTGCTCATAGATTTGAAGTGGTCACATTCTTCCCTCTACTCCATTTGTGGAGGATGTTGACTCCCTTCACTTGGTCTTTACACCGGTGGTCACCCTCATGGGGGTGGTGGTGGATGCATGAACGTTGGGTCTACACCTTAGTTTCCTTTTTATGTCCTATCGTTCACCGCATTGTTTCCTTTGGGTGCATTTGTCATGATCATTCCTCCCTATATCCTATAGTTTGGATTCTTTATTCACTATTTTGGGTTGTTTTCGACTAATATGGTTGTCATGTAGGATCTTGTTTTTGTACACTCTCTCCGTTGTTTTGACCCGTTCGTTCCTATCATAGGTATCATGTCTAAACTGGAATATAGGTTAGGATTTCACATTTGCTTGCATTTTTGCATGACCTTATGACTATTTCATTTTAACCTTAGGTATGAACCCATTCCATGGTATCACGGAACCTTCATGCCGCTATTAGAAGTGATATTATGTGAATGGTAGAGCTTTCCTATACATGGGTGTCCTAGTTAGCTCCCTTTTGCATTTGGTACCCATGTTGTGAGTCCTCTCTTAGGTCTGGGAGTCCCTTTTAGTCCCACCATGTCCTTGAGCAAGAGCCTCATACTCCTCTTGAACTTTATGCTGGCATTCCCCCGGGACTCCCTTATGTCAAGTTGTAATTGCATTATCATGAGTTTTTCTTTCCTTATTGAGCCTTATGTCAACTTCCCTGACTTTGATGTCAGCCATATAGCCCGATATTATATCATGTCTAGCCATGCAAAGCCATTTTTATATCCTTTGCAGCTTGATTCCCTTTTTACCGGGAGGGGTTTTTCCCCCGAGTGTCCATATCCTACACATGTGTCCTTGGATTGAGCATAGGTATGTTCCACTGCTTGGAAATAGTTTGTTTTCCTCTATGACACTCATCTCCTCCTAGTCTGTAACTACAAATCCATTTTATTCTTTTTCAAGCTTTTTAAATAATTGAAAAAGTCCAAAAAAATCAAAAAACCAAAAATCCAGACAAGGAAAGATGTTATCTTTGGTAGCTGTCGAGTCATGTCGCCTTCAAATAGAGCACTGTATATCACATCCATTGGTTGGGTTTATAGTTTGAATTTAGGAGCTGTACTCATTTATCTGAGTTTATCTCCACCGACTGGTTAAGCTTCCAGTCCCTATGGAGCCTCTGTCGATGCCTCCTGTGTCACAGAGATTTCCTAGTTTGTATATCGAGTCTATGCTTCCTTTATTTAGTCACCATACACCGTTATGATCTTGTTTGAAGGAAGTTGAAACCTGAGTCGGCCATTCCTCAGTTATCTTGACTTTTCATGTCGTCCATTCCCAGTACAGTTACTGGTTCGTGCACCTTATGATCGAGTCCTTCCACATCATACAGCTTTGCTGAGTACCTCATGTTGGATGATGGGGGATGACTTAATGCCCTCCTTCTAGCGGATTTCATCCCATCGACTTCATATCATTTATTCCAGGATTGGAATATAGAGTCATTTTGAGTGCCTTGAGACTTCCAGCCATCAGTGGGAGGTTCTCTCGTCATCGACAGTCTTTGGGAATACATCAATGTCCCCTGATTGATGAATCCTCTCAAGTGTTCGACCTCAACACATTTATTCACACTTGTTAGTTTGCACTCTAGTACCTTGATTCCCATTTTCATTATCGGTGGGTGATCTCGCATCTGTTAACGGTATACATTAATGACCGGTAATCAGACGATGGACTACTATGTTCGACCTTGACACCTTTATTCGCATAGTAGGACATGTACTCGTAGCGGTTTGTGTAGAAGACCTTCCAGATTGGTGGCATCTCTTATATGCTACCTACTTGATTGTGCCAGTTTTCATGAGATTTCAGCTCTTGTGACTTGATTCCAGTATATGTCAGACATTTCCAGCTATTATGGAGATCTTGATCCATTTTATATCTTCAGCTATTATGGAGATCATGGTCCTTTTTATATCTTCATCATGGAGATTCTGATCAATGTATATTGTACGTGGCAATGACCACTTATGTGATATCTTGTATCATGCCTATTCATGGCCATTGTTCTCTTATGTATATGGGACTGCTATATGTATTTGTAGTGATGTACAGAGTTGTATCAGTGTACTATGCTGGTTGGGTAGCTAGTATTCCATTTTGGATTCTTCATCACTCCACTTCTGGGATGGACTTATAATGTATTTCAGCCATTTTATGACCCCTCTAACCTCACACATTAGGGGGAATCTATTATAGCTGATTTTAACACTCCAGGTGAATCACACTTGTATGGCCTTTCCCCTATCCCATTGCAGACTCCTTGGACCCCTTGGGCCACTTTTTGTCCTTTGATGTTTCCTTGACCATCCCTAAAAAAATGTGAAAAATGATACACACGACTTTTAAACCTATAATCGTGTATATATGTGGGTTTTACCACTAAAACCGCATATATCGGGATGTGTACAAAATCAAAATCCTTTTGGAGTTTTCCTTGACATGGATTTGACTCACTTGACTCCTGGCCTTCCATATGCCTTGAGATCGCTCAGATTCGACCTTTCATTACCCCTTTGAAAAGATATATAAGGAACTCCTTGGTACATTGAAGGCATAAGAGAGAATTGAGAGAAAAGAAACTATAGTCCATTGTTGGTGGAACTTATGCTTGATTATGCATCCCTTTGTCCCTTGGAGCACTTTTGTGTTCTTCCCAAGCTTGCCTTTTGCTAGTGAGCTTGCTATTGAGAGATGGAGGATTGAAGTGGTGGAGGCCCAAGTGGGGGATTCAGTTTCTCTGATTCACAGACATGCCAAAAGAGGTTGTATCTATTGTAATCTATGATTTATATTAATAGAAATATCTTTTCCTGTCCAATAATGTGTGTTTGAATGAATATGTTATCCATTGGATGATTTCAAATGTTTATACATTGTTGATTATATATGCTAGAATAGATCTAACACCATGATATATATTATGCTTGTATTGTTTACTTGTTGTTGAGGAAGTAATCTATCAATTCAAGCTGAAGTTAGAAAGCTCAACAGGGATTGTTATAGATATTTTCACCCCACTAGGTGAATCACACATTGTATGGCCTTCCCCTGTCCCACTGCAGAATCATTAGCCCCTATGGACCACTTTTTGTCTTTTGATGTATCCTTTACCATCCCTAAAAACATTAGAAAAATTATATACGCGGCCTTTTCCCCGATAACCATGTACATACACGGATATTCCCTCTATAGTCGCGTACATCGGGATGTGTACATAATCCAAAATCCTTTGGAGCATTCCTTGACTTGGATCCGACTCATATGACTCGTGGCCTTCCATATGCCTTGAGATCGCACGGATTCGACCTTTCAGTATCACTTTGAAAAGCTATATAAGGAACCCCTTGATACATTGAAAGCATGGGAGATAAGAGAGAATTAAGAGTACCGAAACTATAGTCCATTGTTGCCAGAACTTATGCTTGAGTCTGCATCCCTTTGTCCCTTGGAGCACTGTTGTGTTCTTCCCAAGCTTTCCTTTTCCTAGTAAGCTTGCTATCAGAGTGATGGAGGATTGAGGTGTTGGAGGCCCAAGTGGGGGATTTAGTTTCTCCGGTTCGCAGACATGCCGTCAGAGGTTGTCACTTGTAATCTCTGATTCATATTAATAGAAATATCTTTTCCTGTCCAGTAATGTGTATTTGAATGAATATTGTATCCATTGGAATATGTCAAATGCTTTTACATTATTGATTATATATGATAGAATAGATCTAACACCATGAAATATAGTATGCTTGTATTGTTTACTTGTTGTTGAGGACGTGCTATAACAATTCAAGCTGAAGATTGGAAATCTCAACAGGGATCTACTTCAACCGTCCGGAATAAGGTACGAGGTTCGATCCCTTAGTGTTAGATGTTTTTATTTCTATTGCATATTGGGAAAGATTGATTTCTGGAGTCTAGCTGTCTATTGTGGTACCCCAAGCCATAGGAATTTCTCTCCGCAACAGGGATCTACTTCAACCATCCAAAATAAGGTACGAGGTTTGATCCTTTAGTGTTAGACATTTAATTTCTATTGCATATTGGAAAGAATTGATTTCCGGAGTCAAGATATCTGTTGTGATACCCCAAGCCATAGGAATTTCTCTCTGTAACACTAGTGTAGGAGAACCTCAGACGAAACCGAGGCTTACTGGTTTGATTGTCATCATGGAAGCTCTGTTGGTGGAGTTTAACAAAATCAAGCCATCATTGGAGATCTTGCACAAAATAAAAACCATGATTGTTATTTACACATTTTTCACAAAATATAAACTTAATATTGTGCAGAAGAGTTTTAAACAAATTTATTTCTTACTAAGGGAGCGTCGCAGCTGTTTGGAAGTTGTGAGCTAACCCTATCCTCCTTTGTAAAGCACTGCCAAAAGAAACACAGCTCGCAGTGTATAAGTGAGAAGTCTCAAGCCATGACGAAGAAAGTTGCAAACCCACTCTAGGGAAGAAATAGTAAAAACATTGAACCGATTACTCACTCCTAACTCCTTTTTATAGTCAATAACCAAGCTCACTCCATCAAAACAACTATCACCACACTGTGTTAGTGAAAATCACTCATGGGGTCAAATTTATTAGTAAGAGAGAGGATGGGGAAGCTAGGGTAACAATGTCGAACAGTATCACACAAATTCAGATCATAAATTACATAAAACCCTTAAACATTGAAGGAATGACCCTAGCAAAGAATTTTACACTCAATGGAGTGATAGTAAGTCTTACGGTCCTAAGCCTGTGACTGCTCACTCCACAACACCGAAAAACAAAATAATTGTATTGCGATTTAGGGTTAAGGACAAGCCCTTCATTGCCTCCAAATTCAACTAAACCCTAATCATCGAACACCAACCACATGTCCTCCAAATCATTTGTGAGATATGGGTTTCATGATATAGTTCCAATTCTCGTTTAACCTACACATAATATTTTAATTAAAAGGTCAAAATCATATAATTGTAATGACTTGATTTCATAATCTATGAATTTGGGTTTTAATTGTTTAAACCATAAACTTAAAATATGGGAAGTATCCACGAGAGAATAGGGTTTCAAAGTAAACTTAAGCCTTAGATATTGATTATCCATATTCTCACTCCTTTAAAATAATGTTTTCTATTGGTTGTAGTAAGACACCAAAAAATTGGAGGATGAACCATCATAAAAATACTTAATCCAAGAAATTTTGAACTAGGAATTAGTCTATTCATGGATTAAAACTATGAATATATTCCTTGTTAATAAAAATGCTATAAAATGTGAATTTTTATATAAAGGGATATAAAATACTAACACTTGGGTAAAGGAGAATCTTTGGAAGAAAATAATTAAAGTGTTAGAAAGAACTTGAATAATTATATTCAGTACTATATACCAAATACTAACAATAAATGTATAGTTTTTCTCGCAAGTATATTTATCATATCTTGCAATTCATAGAATTTTTATATTACTATATTCTTAATGGCAGAAGTAGATCTATCCATAAGATGCACCGTTGAAAATTAAATACAAGTTTATAACTGAAGAACAAAGAAAAAAGAAAAGTTAAATTGAACAAGTACTGTGGCAGTATGCATAAATGAGATAAATCCATTGCCATAGTGTTTTACAAGCATTTATAAATGTTTCTAACAATAGAAATATTAACAATACCTCTTACTTGGTCAAACTGCAAAACATACAATTTAACTAGCATTTTATCTTATGCTAGTTGAGTGATATTCTTGATCTGGAATTACTGGTAACAAAATTGCTTACCTATTTAGAACCTGTAAAAGAAGCATCACTTCACTGCATTGGCTGTAAGCTAAGTAATCCCCGATCTCAACTAAGGTTCTCTCCTACTTGTGAGAAGACAATAAAAACACACTTAGTAACATATTTAGAAGTAGTTTTCTTTCTTGTCCTTTTTAAAACATAAACTGCTGAATTTTAACATTCGTAACATAGTACTTCAAAGGTTAACAAATAAAATATATAGAACTAAATAATTACAATGCTCAATCCTAAATATTACTATTTGAGTAACCACTAGCACTTATTGGTTCTTAGGCAGTGACATCTTTGATCATTTTATGTTACATGAAAAAATTTAAATTTTTATGAATTTTTGGGTTATTACATGTGGTATCAGAGCACAAGGTTCAGACACTAGGCCTAAACATGGATCAACTTACATAAATAAACAATGAAATTAAAACATGCATACTGATTTTTACTTTTCTTTTGAAATATACTTCCAAAGAAATTTTTCTGAGTTAACTGTAGGTATGGAAAGATTTGAAGAATATGTGGATGAGGAGTCCTAGTTTACTGAATGATTTTCTAAAACAAAACCCATACAAGAAAAAATAAATAATAAATCTTTTGAATTATTACAAATAGTTAAGGAACTAAGAACAAAGGTGGAAACAGTCAAAAAGGAAAATGAGACAATTCTGAGAGCTCAGGAGGAGCTGAATCATATTTTAATGGAAAATTTTCAGAATAAAGAAAAATATAAACAAATAGAGTATGAAGATAATCCTTACCAACATAAAGATAAAATGTCTAAATAGTTTAAAATCGAAAGTAGCTCATCTTCTGAGGTTTATGGCGATCTACATAAAAGAATTATCAATATACTAGTGATAGAAGCGAAGATAATCATCATACAAGAAAGAGAAAGATGAAGAAATATCTAGATAACTCAAGAAAACTAAGCCACCAACCTTTAATTGTGAAACTGAGAAGGGAGAAGAGGTTGAATCATGGCTTTCTAGGATGAATAAATATTTTCAAATTTATAATTACTCTAATCAACTGAAAGCCAGAATGGCTATTTACAACCTCACTGGGAAGGTAGATATTTGGTGGCAGGACCTAAAAAGAGTAAAAGGCATTAAGGAGAAGAACATTAACTGGAGTACGTTTAAGAAATATTTTAAGAAGAAATTTTTGTCTGAACAGTACTACGAGGAGTGGGCTAAGGAATTTTATGAATTAAAACTAGGAACAATGAACATGAAAGAGCTAAACAGTAAATTTGTAAGTCTTCTTAGATATGTGCCTTACATTGTGGACGAGAAGCCTAAGGTATAGTGGTTTCTAATATTCTTACCCTTTCATATAAAATACATAATTGAATATGACAATCCAAAAACTTTAGAAGAAGTAATGAGAAAGGATAATTTTTGTTATGAACAGAATCACAAAAAGGAAAATATGACAAAATGGAAAGCTAAAAGAACTGATAATTTTGAACAAAGGAAGAAAGGTTTTGTACCTAACCAAAATTTTAAGAATAATAACACACAAAATGTTCCTAATAAAAATTTCCAATGGAACAAAGGTAATTCACAGATAAATCGAAATGGTCCCACAAATAAAGAATCTGTTAATAATCACAGTAACTATACCAAGAGTCCTCATTATGCATCAGCTTGCCCCAACCGGAATAATATTGTTAGCAACATACATACAATACAGGAGGAGATGACTGTCAGTGATCTAGCAAAGACAATGCCCAAGATCAATGCAGCACTGGAGAACATGCAGGAGGATTATCAAACTTCCATGGTGGAAGAGGAATGTAAGCTGAATCAAACACCTATATATATGTTGATCCAATGGATAGCTTAAGTTATATTTCTCCTGATTTAGTATAAAAATGCAAGTAATCAATAGAAAAGTTTGCAAAGTATTGGTTAGTCCAGCTAGCTACTGGTGCAAAAAGAAAGGTGACTAGCTTTGTTAAGAATTGTATTGTAAAAATGGATCAGTTTGAAACCTTTGTTAAGATTAATGTATTACCTTTAGGTTCTTATGATATGTTAATTGGTATGGATTGGTTAGAACAACATAGGGTAGTCCTAAATTTTTTCTATAAAACCTTTACTTGCGTAAATAATGATGGAGAAATAGTAAATGTAAAAGGAATCCCTAGGAAAGCATCTATAACACATATTTCTTCTTTGCAACTTAAGAGAGCTGTTCAGAAGGGTTGTAAATCCTTTCATATAACAATAATTAATGAAGAAAATACTAATAATGAAGATAAATTAAAACTGGAAGATATTTCGATCCTGAGGGAGTATTCGGATGTATTTCTGGAAGAAATTCCAGGATTGCCTTCGAAGCGGGAGTTAGAATTCACTATTGAGCTGGTACCTGATGCAATCCCTAGCTCAAAAATCCCCTCTTTGGATGAATATATTGGAATTAAATGAACTAAATTCATAGTTAAAAGAAATTATTGATAAGAATTATATTAGACCCAATGTGTCTCCCTGGGGAGCACTTGTTATTTTTGTTAAGAAGAAGGACGTAACTCTATGATTATGTATAGATTACCGTCAATTAAATAAAAGGACTATCAAAAACAGATATCCGTTACCCCACATAGATGATCTGTTTGATTAGCTACATGGAGAAATTGTATTCTCAAATATTGATTTAGGTGGAGTTTTAACTCAGAAAGGACACATCATTGCTTATTGGTCTAGGAAGCTGAATATTCATGAGAAAAATTATGCGACCTATGACTTAGAACTGGTTATTGTCATACATGCCTTAAAAATGTGGTGTCATCATTTAATCGAAAGAAATTTTATATTAATGATTGATAATAAAGGGTTAAAATATATGTTGGATCAATCGAACTTAAATGCTAGGAAATCTAGGTGGATAGCTTTCCTCAGTGAATACAATTTTGAAATCCAACATATTAAAGGAAAATAAAATAAGGTTGTTGATGCTTTAAGAAGAAATGCAAAACTAGATTTTACAGCAGCAATCAACACCTATCAAACAGATTTAGAAGAACAGCTAGAAGAAGGTATAAGAAAAGATGAAAATTATCAGAAATTACAAGCAAAGGTAAGAGAAAATTTAATTGAAGGTTTAAGTACAGGGTATAGTTTAAACGAAAAAGGATTATTATTGTATAAAGATAGACTATACGTACCTAATGTACCTAATATTAAGTTGTTGATTTTAAATGAAATTCATAAGATTCCTTATTCAGGACATCCTGGTTATCAAAAAACTATAACCATGCTAAGAAAGGATTATTTCTGGCCAAACATGAAAAATGAATTGGTAGAATACATTGCTAAGTGCTTTGAATGTCAGTAAGTAAAGAATGAACACTAGAATCTAGTTGGGTTACTTCAGCCATTACCTATTCCTAGCTGGAAGTGGGAGATAATCATCCTTGATTTTATCATAGGACTACCTAGAAATCAAAACTTGAATGACTCAATAATGGTAGTTGTCGATAAATTAAGCACGACAGCTCATTTTATACCTATAAAATCTACTTATAAAGCTGCAAATATTGTTGATATTTTCCTAAAACAAATTTTTCGTTTACATGGAATACCAAAAGTAATAATCTTAGACATAGACCCTAATTTTACAGGCAACTTTTGGAAGTCTTTGTTTAAGGGACTAAATACTACATTAAATTTCATTACCTCTTGCCATCCTCAAATAGATGGACAGAATGAGAGAGTGAATCAGGTATTGGAAGATCTGCTCAAAATGTATGTAAAAGAATAGACAGGTAAATGGGAAGATTACTTACACTTGGTAGAGTTTTCTTACAATAATCACTACCAAGACTCAGCAAGATATAGTCCTTTTGAAATTTTGTATGGCAGGAGGTGCAATACCCCCATCTCATGGAGTAATCTAGTTGACAAGCTAGTATTAGGACCTGAATTATTAAAAGAGATGGATTTAATTGTAAAACGGGTGCAAGGTAACTTGAAAATTGCGCAAGATTGATAGAAAAGTCAAGAAAATATTAAATGAACTCAAAAGGAGTTCCAGGTAGGTGAACATGTCTTTACTACAGTGAGACCTGAAAATATTTCTCTGATATTAGGAAGTTGTGCTAAGTTAACACCTCGATATTGTGGACCTTTTGAAATACTATCCAGAATAGGACAGGTAGCATATCAGTTAGCTTTACCACCAAATTTAAGGTTTCATAATGTTTTTTATATTTCTGTGTTTAAAAAAATATATACATGATGCTACTCATGTTATTAACTAGAATGATGTGCAGGTGTATCTTGAAGGATATTTTTTGGTGGAACCAGATTGTATCCTCGAAAGGATGGAGATCTCACTTCGAAATCACACCATTGGTCAGGTGAAGGAGAAATGGAAGCACCTTAGTCCAAGAAGAATCCAACTAGGAATTGGAAAGTCATATGCGGGATGCATATCCAATTCTATTTCAGGGAAATTTTGAGGACAAAGAATAAATAACATCGAGGACGATGTTATAAATTAAGGGGGTGTGTATGTCACATGCCCCAATTTGCAAAACATTTTCATGTTTTTAAGAAACATTGTGTTATATTTTATGTTAAAGTTTGTAATGAATGACCAAGTGCGGTCAAGGATAATTTAATGTAATTGGAGAATATTTTATTACTAAATAAATAAAAGATGATACAACAGCTTAGCGAGGCTGTTAAATGAGTGTTTTACTGGTCGCTTGATAGAGGAGGCCAGGTTGAGAGCAGATTGACATGTGGCAGCATCCTCAAACTACTTCTAACTATTGCAGGTGGCAACTTCGCTATTTGTGTTGTCATGATTCCCTAAGAAAGTGGAACAGGAGCAGGTGGCTCATTAAGTAAAAACTGACCCAAAATACCTAGGCATGCTAATAAAACTTTCCATTGAAAATAGCTCGGGCTGCTCATTTTTTTAGATTTTTGTGATCATTATGAGTGAAGGAAGTGCACAAGAGAATTCGATGGAGGGGACTAGCTGAATTAAGTTAGAGTGGATATGTGCTGAAGACCTAAACTAGTGCAGCTATTCTAAGCTGAGTTCATATTATTGCAAACAGAACTGAGTTATTGTTGAACACTCAATGGAGTTACAGAGGATTTCTAGACTACATATCTCACACAGTTCCTCTACCAGGTGGACCAGGAGACAAGCTCGGGGGTCCGAAGAATTGCATTCAAACTCTTCTCCAGGAGTTGGTTGAGAGGAGCGAGTTCCTTAAGCTATTTTCACCTCATCTATACTTCCAAGTTTTACTTGTTTAGTTCTGTCATTTAATTATTTACTGTATCTAGAAAGTTCAAGATTTATCAATGATATAGTATATTTATGTTTTATTTCTGATAGGATTAGATAGGAGAAATGTATATCTTATGAAAGATATTAGTTATCTAGATTAAGGTAAGTAAGTAGAGAAATTTCTGAGTTATTTGGTATATAAAAAGAAAATACCTAAACTGTATTTTTCCACACCTTTTGCAAGGTAGTACTCTAGTATGGTAGGTTAGCTTATTTTCAAACAGTAGATTCAATAAAGTATGTATGAAGATGCAAATGGTTATTTTCTACATGATTTTTGTATAAATTGTTTATAGGACTTCAGTTGTATTTGTAATATTTACTTAAATTACTTAAACAAATTAAATAAGGATAGAGGAAAAATCCTAAGTAATACACACTGGTATGTGTAATATTTTACACAGTAAAACTAGAAAAATTACATATTATAAATCTTGTATGTAATCCTAAATAGATAATATAGAAACAGTGAATTATCTAGATTAAGTTTAACTTAGCAAAACAGTAAAAATAGGTTAAACATTTACCCAGTTAGTTCACCTATGTGAAAAATGAAAACTAGGGTTAATTGAAATGAAATACTAGCTCTGTAAACTTTAAAAAAGAATTAGGGTTTGCAAAAGATCTGTTCCTTCATAACAAAATAAATTCACAATTTATAAATATCAAAACCTAGCAGTATATTCCAAAAAATACAGGAAAGAGATACATTTATTCAAATTAAGTTCATTTCTCTATTATATTTTCCAGAATTCATTTCTTAATTAATAATTATGCTACTATCAAAGTATTCCGCTGAAAAAATCCCTAAAATCATAATTCATTTGGAGAAAAACAAATTTACTAATAATCCACTTAACCTAAACCCTAAAAAGGTATTAACAATAAACATAGCTAAATAATCACATTACATAATATAACATCCAAACAGAGACACAGTAATTAAGTTTAAGTTGTCAAAATCCCCTTAAGTTTCAAATAAAACTGAACAGATATAGTCTCAACCTACGGCTTTTTTACATCACCATTCAAGACTTAAAAGCCCGAATAAAAATATCTTAATACAAACAGAGTTCACTTAAAAACAAAATTTTGTTTCAGTTATAAAAACCCTTCCAAAAATAAGTTTTGTAAGAACAACCATTAGGTTTTTTAAACCATTAAACAAATCCTTTAATAACAGCTTAAAGCTAGTATCAAACAACATCACTATAAATTAACCATGGCTGAAAAGGCTCAAAATTTAATTCATTAAGTCATGACTATGAAATCCCACATCCTTTCTTTACAAAACAACCACTAGGGCTTTGAAAACAAGCAGACAATCTAAATAGCCACGGTCGAACCAGTAACCATCAATCATGCCACAGAACCTTCCTAAAACTGCCATATATCTAGTGCAGGAGAACCTAGGTGAAACCGAGGCTTACTAATTTGATTGTCATTATGGAAGATCTATTGGTGGAGTTTAACAAAATCAATCCATCGTTGGAGAGCCTACACAAAATCAAAACCACGATTGTTATTTACACATTTTTCGAAAAATATAAACTTAATATTGTGCAGAAGAGTTTTAAACAATATCATTTCTTACTAAGGGATCATTGCAGCTATTTGGAAGTTGTGAGCTAACCCTAGCCTCCTTCATAGAGCATTATCAAAAGAAACACAGCTCACAGTGTCCAAGTGAGAAGTCTCAACCCACGATGAAGAAAGGTGCAAACCCACTCTAGGGAACAAACAGTAAAAACATTGAACCAGTTACTCACTCGTAACTCCTTTTTTACAGTCAAGAACCAAGCTCACTCCATCAAAACAACTATCACCACACCGTGTTAGTGAAAAGCACTCGCAGAGTCAAATTTATCAGTAAAACAGATGATGGTGAAGCTAGGATAACAATGTCGAAGAGTATCACACTGATTCAGTTCATAAATTACATAAAACCCTTACAAAGTGAAGGAACGACCCTGGCAAAGACGTTTACACTCAATGGAGTGACAGTAAGTCTTGGGGCCGTAAGCCTGTAACTTCTCACTCCACAACATTGAAAAACAAAAGAATTGTAATATGATTTAGGGTAAAGGACAAGCCCTTCATTGCCTCCAAATTCAACTAAACCCTAATCATCGAACACCAACCACGTGTCCTCCAAATCATTTGTGAGATATGGGTTTTAGGATATAGTTTCAATTCTCATTTAACCTGCACTTAATATTTTAATTAAAAGGTCAAAATCATATAATTGTAATGCCTTAATTTCATAATCTATGAATTTGGGTTTTAATTGTTTAAACCATAAACTTAAAATATGGGAAGTATCCATGAGAGACTAGGGTTTCAAAGTAAACTTAGAACTTAGCTATTGATTATCCATATTCCCACTCCTTTAAAATAATGTTTTCTATTGGTTGTAGTAAGACAACAAAACATTGGAGGATGAACCAACATCATAAAAATACTTAATCATAGAAATTTTGAACTAGGACTTAGTCTATTCATGGATTAAAACTATGAATATATTCCTTGTTAATAAAAACACATATAAAATGTGAATTTTTATATAAAGGGATATAAAATACTAACACTTGGGTAAAGGAGAATCATGGGAAGAAAATAATTAAAGTGTTAGAAAGAACTTGAATAATTATATACATTAATATGTACCAAATACTTACAATAAATGTGCCTCTCAAGCCACCCACATCCCCCTCTCATCCACTCATCTTACCCATTGAGCCATAGCTCCTCCATTGCTGAGTGAGATAGAGAGGTCCTTCCTCCAGCTAGGGCATTGTGGCCCATTGCACCAAAGAAGAGGTATACCACTGTTTGTTTATGTGTTTTATTTAGTAGTTTAGTCATTTTCCTAACCCATATTTGCTTGCAGGTTTGATTTCTAACATGTTTTGCAGGTTTATTATTGTTTAATAGTTGTTTGGAGGTAGCTAGAGCCAAGCCCTAATATTGTTTACAGAGGGGCTTCCAGTCATTTCTTGTCTTTCTATTTTGCGTTTGCTTTCTATCCATTTATTTTCAGCATTTCCACACAGGAACCTACCCTTCCATCCTATAGACGGAAGGGGGCCATTCCTTCCCTTGTAGCAAGGAGAAATCCTTACTACAGAACTCACGACCATACTAGGTCGCCCACAGGATCCCTGGTTCAGTTTTTTAAAATTTCAAGTTCATTTTAGTTTATGCCCTAGTTTTAAAATTTCTTTTCAAATCTCGTTTAAATCCCGTTTATTTTCAGTTTTTGTTGTTGTCGAAGCCTCTACAAGGAAAATCCGATTTTGTTTGGCCACAGTACAGGTTACTATCAGCCGAATCTGACTCAGGATCAGAAAATCCCCAAATCTGGAGCAAGTCACACTTATCGGGCCTCACAAGCATGACCAGGTCACCCTTTTTCCCCTGAAAGGTGTGACTTCCCTTAGAAGGACATACCGCTTCTGTCTATGAAATCTGTGCGACCCCCTCACCTATTTTAGGAAAAATTTGGTGACCCCCTTGCCACATTTGACCCGAAACATGCAGTTTGTCACTCATAAGTTAATTTTTAGTTTACTAAGGACTGTTAGTGCGTCTTAGCCACCTCTATCCAACACAATAGTCCAATTTTTGTTTCTGTTCTAGTTTACTGCAATTTCATGTACAAACAAAGTGTAAATTCAAAAAAAAAAAATTTGGTTAATCAACATAGCCTAACTAAAACTAACATAAAATTAATAGTCTATCTCACCCTTCCTCCTCTACCCAGTCATCACCCTTCGGGGTATTCTGGGATATGACGAAGGGCACAGCTCGTATAGTAATAGGCCCTTCACCCAATATTGTTCAAAACCATTAAAAATGGATGACCGGGAAGGTAGAGGGGGTAGAGAAGGAGGGCTTCTCATGGCACTAGGCATCCTCCTTGTTGACCAGCCTTACATCTGGGAGGTGACCTATGGATCTATAGATGGGATTAGTCCCATTGTGTTGAGATCCCAGTCCCTTTTCCTAGTTGAAGAAGAATAGGTGTAAGGTAGTCACCTAGTTAGGCTATCACAATTCAGGGTAAAAAATGGTATCTGTCTACAAAATTTATGTTTATTTACTACTTTCAACCACAATATGATGAAATCTGTGGAATATTCATAAACCATTTGTAGCCACCAGATAACAAAAAAACAAAAAGACATATACACCATACCATGTAAATCAACCCAACTCAGTTCATGATGCTAAGAGAGCCACTAAAATTTATAAATTTACACTAAGTTCAAAAATCTACAGTCTTTGAGGACATAAGTCTTTGACTACCTTAACAGTGGGAAGTACTTGGGATCAACCCAGAAACTCATTGTGAGGAGCACCACAGGAACCCCGAAGTAGCTGGCCGCTGAGAGGAATTGCCAAGCAAAACGGGCAACGATCCCCACCGATTGAGTAGAAAGCCTATGAGGAAAATTCCAAGAGCTGTCTTCTGGAAGTCTTTGTGGTCGAGTGACCACCTACAGCCAATAGGAAGCCATTGAAACTAGGGTCCAAAATATTATTCCACCATTTTGATACACAAATCTAACACAATTGATCCCTCACGCTCTTCCTCGCTCCTAAGAGGTGAACCACCACAATTTAGGTCATTGAACCAACACTTTTGAGACCATTCTTAATGACCTATCACACCATCAAAAGGCCACACAGCTTCTGATTCAGATTCAAACCCATACTAGTCTAAACCAGACTTGCACATAGCACCATCAAGCCCCATGGCTGGTGCAAACCCGGATCCATTTTCCAGCATGGAAATCGCTAGTGGACCCATGTCCACACCATAAATTATCACCAACAACCCTATAGGTGACCCCATCATGGTCATGCAAACTGTCATTAGTTAGCTACCACCACCCATAGTAACCACTCAAGCTGTCCCACCTACAGCACTTGGCTACAGTGGACCTTCCACATACACTGCCCCTCCTATCACACAGGGGGGCAATGCCCCTTCCACATACACCACCCCTCTTATCACACATGGGGGCAGTGGCCCTTCCATCCACATTGTCCCTCACTCCACACTTTGGGTCATTGGCCCATCTACAATGGCACCATCAGCACCACATGCAGGTACATTATGCACCTGCAAACCCCATCACTATACCTTCCTCATCTCACATCAACCTAGGGTCAAATATGCCTTTCATGGCTCATCTTAACTTGCCTATTTTGGCTTGATTGAAAATTGACCCCATTGTTATAGTGGATTTCACCACTCTAGGTGAATCACACTTTGTATGGCCTTCCCTTGTCCCGCTCCAGACTCTTTAGACCCCATGGACCATATTTTCTCCTTTGATGTTTCCTTGATCATCCCTAAAAACTATATAAAATATGATATACGCGGCTTTTTCCCTAATAACCGCGTACATACGCGAGTTTAACCCCTATATCCGCGTACATCGGGATGTGTGCATAGTCCAAATCCTTTTGGAGTTTTCCTTGACATGGATCCGACTCTTTCAACTCCTGGCCTTCCATATGCCTTGAGATCGCTCGGATTCAACCCTTCATTATCCCTTGTGAAGCTATATAAGGAACCCCTTGGTACATTGAAGGCATATAGAGAGATTGAAAGCAATGAAACTATAGTCCATTGTTGCCAGAATTTATGCTTGGGTCTGCATCCCTTTGTCCCTTTGGAGCACTATTGTGTTCTTCCCAAGCTTGCCCTTTGCTAGTGACCTTGCTATCATGAGATGGAGGATTGAGGTGGTGGAGGCCCAAGTGGGGGATTCAGTTTCTCCGATTCGCAGACGTGTCGTCAGAGGTTGTATCTATCGTGTAATCTCTGATTTATATTAATAAGAACTATCTTTTCCTGTCCAATGACGTGTATTTGATTGAATATTGTATCCATTGGAATATGTCAAATGATTTTACATTATTTGTTATATATGGTAGAATAGATCTAAAACCATGATATATAGTATGCTTGTATTGTTTACTTGTTGTTGAGGAAGTATTATATCAATTCAAGCTGAAGATTGGAAATCTCAACGGGGATCTACTTCAACCGTCTGGAATAAGGTACGAGGTCTAATCCTTTAGTGTTAGACATTTTATTTCTATTGCATATTGGGAAAGATTGATTTCTGGAGTCAAAGCTATCTGTTGTGGTACCCCAAGCCATAGGAATTTCTCTCCGTAACAGAATTGGCGACTCTGCTGGGGATGTTCCTTGTTTTTATTTGGGGGTTTTTATCAGCACAATGGGCTTGATATTATTGACTTGCTCTTTCTTTCTCTTTGTTTATGTGTTGCATGTTATAGTATCTTCATCCATTGACACTCCCCTTTATTTGTTTGACATGTGGCCTACTTTTTACCACTGCCTTCTCTGTATACGTAGGTTTTTGGCCAAAAGTCCCATATACACGCGGATTTCTAGCCAAAAGTCACGTATACATGCTGTTTTTTGGCCAAAATCCGCGTATACACTCAGGTTTTTGGCCAAAAGTCATGTAAATACGCAGATGTTCTTTGTATAGTCACGTACATCCTCCCTTTTGGTGAGTTTGATGTTGTGGGAAGTTGCTGGGTGGGTTATGAGTGTGGTTGGGTCTTCCTTGGGTCTGATGTTGTTTGTTGGATGCTTCTTTTGTGACCAGAGACCGCTTTTTCATTGATTTTTCTTTGAAAGTAGTTTATTCATTTATCCTTTTTGTTTTTCCATTAGTGCATTACTCTTTTTGTCTTGGTGTCTTGCTAGGCTTGTCTTTTATACTTGTTGCAGAGACTGAGAGTTTTAGATGACTTTTATTGCATTTTTCATTCTTTTATATTGAAAAATACAAAGTAGTTGCACTCTTAGTTGCATCTTAGATATGGATTTGAGGAGGTACTTCCATTGGATTGCTTGGATGACAGTTGTTTTTAGGCTTTCATATAGGAAGGATTGCATTGACATTCGGAAAGGAATATATATTTATGCATCTCATGTAGTGGCATACCCTATTTTTCATTTGACAAAGATTGCACTTTGCATTGATTATTATGGTGTGCATTTTACTTCTATTGCGTCATAACACCACTAGTTGCACGACCATATCCTATTTTTGAGTAATAAAGCCAACTAAAATCAATGCTAATTAAAATGAATTACACTCTTTTCTTTTCTAGGGTGCACCAACAAGCTTAGGTTTTAGGATCTTGGAATAGTTCATTGTAAGTCAATTCTCCAAGATCACTAAACAACAACATCTAAGTGTTTGTCCAGGGAGAGTGTGAAATCCTTGGTATAACCATCGTTCTCAGGATCCTCCTCTCAAACAGGAGTTAAGCACGAGGCAGTGTGAGCGTTTATTGATTGGGATGACCCCTAGTCATAACTGAGTAGCACCAGAGATATTTCCAGGATTGTATTTGTATCTAGGGGATCTTTTGAGAGTTTCAGGATTTGCTACCCTTCCCATACGGTCAATCCCGCCTGCGACTGTCCACCTAAGCTTTGATTATATTGAGGTGACCTTAGTGACCTTACCTATGATATCAAGGAGGTACCTGTAGAGGTTATTCTGCACGTGTCCCGGCCAGGTTGAGGTCGGACAGCACAGTCACTTTACGCGTTGAAGCTGAGGGCCACTATAATTGGTTACATACCTCCACTTGTAGTGTATGGGAGTTTCGAGCCTCTCCTAGGTGAGACATACCTACTGCATTCGGGAGCTCACATATCCACCCCTTGGTTTGCTTGTATTTTGGCTATATATTTTCTTAGGAGTGTGCTCTTTGTGCGCTAGTTGGCCTTTGGGATCGTGGTTACTTGAGTATATTTATGCTCTATTGAGTTCTGGTCTTTTTATTTTTGGCATGCCTAGTATCCTATCACCCATCCTTGGTCCTAGTGCGGACCCTAGTGTCACACTTGGAGGCATCATAGCCCCTTACCGTGCTCATAGATTTGGGAATGGTCATATTCCATCCTCTACTCCATTTATGGAGGATTTTTGTTCCCTTTGCCCGGTGTTTACACCAGTGGTCACCCTTGCTGGGGTGGTAGTGTATGCATGAACGTTGGGTCTACACCTTAGTTTCCTTTTTATGTCTCATCGTTCATCGCATTGTTTCCTTTGAGTGCTGTTGTCATGATCATTCCTCCCTATATCTTATAGTTTGGATTGTTTATTGACTATTTTGGGTTGTTTTTGACTAATATGGTTTTCATGTAGGGTCCAACTTGGGTACACTCTCTCCGAGGTTTTGACCCGTTCGTGCCTATCAAAGGTATTATGTCTGAACTGGCATATAGGTTAGGATATCACATCCACTTGCACTTATGCATTGACTTATGACCGTTCCATCTTAACCTTATGTACGAACCCACTCTATTATGTCACGGAACCTTCTTGCTGCTATAGAAGTGGCATGATGTGAGTGGTAGAGCTTCACCTTACATGGGTACCCTAGTTAGCGCCTCATTTGCATTTGGTGCCCATGCCGACGTTTTCTCCTTTAGGGTGTGGGAGTTCGTTGTATAGTACTGCCATGACATTTAGCAAGAGCCTCATACTCCTCTTGATCTTATGCTAGCGTGTTTCCCTCCGGACTCCCCTTATGTAAACTTGTGAATGCATTATCATGAGCTTTGCCTGCCTTATTGAGATTTATGTCGGCTCCCCTGACATTGTGTTTTAGCCATATAGCCCGATCTTGTCTCATGTCTAGCCATGCAGAGCCATTCTTATATACTTCGCAGCTTGATTCCCTTTTTACCGGGAGGGGATTTTCCCCCGAGTGTCGATATCCTACACATGTATCCTTGCATTGAGCATAGGTATGTTCCACTTCTTGGAACTAGTTTGTTTTCCCTTATGACACTCGAATCCTCCTAGTTTGTAAGTATAAAGCTAGTTTATTCTTTTTTCAAGCTTTTCAAATAATTGAAAAAGTCCAAAAAACTAAAAAAACCAAAAAGTCGGACAAGAAAAGATGTTATCTTTTGGAAGCCGTCGAGTCGTGTCGCCTTCGAACAGAGCACTGTATATCACATCCATTGGTTGGGTTATAGTTTGACTTAGGAGCTGTACTCGTTATCTGAGTTTATCTCCACCGACTGGTTAAGCTTACAGTCCCCATGGAGCGTCTGTTGATGCCTCCTATGTCACAGAGATGTCCCAGTTTGTATATCGAGTCTATGCTACCTTCATTCAGTCACCATACGTCATTATGCTCTTGTTCAAAGTAAGTTGAAACCTGTGTTGGCCATTCCTCAGTTATCTTGACTTTGCATGTCGTCCATTCCTGGTACAGTTACTGGTTCATGCACTTTATGATCGAGTCCTTCCACATTAGATAACTTTGCTGAGTACCTCATGTTGGACGATGGGGGATGCCTTAATGCCCTCCTTCCAATGGATTTCATACCATCGACTTCAGATCATTTATTCTGGGATTGGAATCTAGAGTCCTTTTGAGTGCCTTGAGACTTGCAGTCATTAGTGGTAGGTTCTCTCTCCATCGACAGTTTCTTGGGAATACATCAATGTCCCCTGATCGATGGATTCTCTCAAGTGTTCGACCTCAACACATCTATTCACACTTGTTATTTTGCACTCTATTACCTTGATTCCCATTATCATTATCAGTGGGTAATCTCACGTCTGTTAACAGTATACATCGATGACCGATAATCAGACGATGGAGTACTATGTTTGACCTTGACACCTCTATTCGCATAGTAGGACATGTACTCGTAGCGGTTGTGTAGAAGACCTTCCAGACTGGTGGCATCTCTTATATGCTACCTCCTTGATCGTGCCAGTGTTCATGAGATTTCAGCTCTCGTGACTTGATTCCAGTGTATGTCAGACATTTTCAGCCACTATGGAGATCTTAATCTATTGTATATCTTCAACCATTTTGGAGATCATGTTCCTTTGTATATCTTCATCATGGAGATTCTGATCTATGTATATTGTACATGGCGATGACCACATATGTGATATCATGTATTATGCCTATTCATGGCCATTGTACTCTTATGTATCCGAGACTTCTATATGTACTTGCAGTTGTATGCAGAGTTGTATCATTGTACTATGTTGATTGGGTGGCTGGTCTTCCATTTGGGATCCTTCATCACTCCACTTCTGGGAAGGAATTATAATGTATTTCGGCCATCGTATGACCCCTCTGACCTCACACATTAGGGGGCATCTGTTATAGTGGATTTCACCACTCTAGGTGAATCACACTTTGTATGGCCTTCCCCTATCCCTATGCAGACTCTTTAGACCCCATGGACCATATTTTATCCTTTGATGTTTCCTTGATCATCCCTAAAAACTATATAAAAGATGATATACGCGGATTTTTCCCTGATAACCGCGTACATACTCGAGTTTGACCCCTATATCCACGTACATTGGGATGTGTGCATAGTCCAAATCCTTTTGGATTTTTCCTTGACATGGATCCGACTCTTTCGACTCCTAGCCTTCCATATTCCTTGAGATCGCTCGGATTCGACCCTTCATTATCCGTTGTGAAGCTATATAAGGAACCCCTTGGTACATTGAAGGCATATAGAGAGATTGAAGCAACGAAACTATAGTCCATTGTTGCCAGAATTTATGCTTGAGTCTGCATCCCTTTGTCCCTTTGGAGCACTGTTGTGTTCTTCCCAAGCTTTCCTTTCGCTAGTGAGCTTGCTATCGTGAGATGGAGGATTGAGGTGGTGGAGGCCCAAGTGGGGGATTCAGTTTCTCCGATTCACAGACGTGCCATCAAAGGTTGTATCTATCTTGTAATCTCTGGTTTATATTAATAAGAACTATCGTTTCCTGTCCAATGATGTGTATTTGATTGAATATTGTATCCATTGGAATATGTCAAATGCTTTTACATTATTGATTATATATGCTAGAATAGATATAACACCATGATATATAGTATGCTTGTATTGTTTACTTGTTGTTGAGGAAGTATTATATCAATTCAAGATGAATATTGGAAAGCTCAACGGGGATCTACTTCAATCGTCTGAAATAAGGTACGAGGTCTGATCCTTTAGTGTTAGACATTTTATTTCTATCACATATTGGGAAAGATTGATTTCTAGAGTCAAAGCTGTTTGTTGTGGTACCCCAAGCCATATGAATTTCTCTCTGTAACACCCATTCACTATCAAACCTTTTGGCCTCCCATGCCAACCAAGCTGCCATCAAGCATTCCCAATTTTGAAGGGAAGGGAGGGGAGTGTCCCCAAAATCACATCACGACATTTCATTTATGGTGCTCCTCAAATAGAATCATAGATGACTCGATCAGGCTAAGACTGTTCCAACGCACCCTTACAGGTGTAGTAGCCAAATGGTACATTAAGCTACCACAACCAAAGTACCCATATTTCAACACCTTAGCTTTCATGTTCCTGCAGTATTTCCAACTCCCTGTCAGATATGACAAAGGGGTGGAAATATTGTTATCTTGTTTCCAGAGCACCATGACACATATAACTGACCACATCCATGAGTGGTGGCAATGTCATAGTTTGTGCAAGATCCAACTTGACGATAGGATCTTTTTGGATTGGTTTCTCAAAACCTTGTTCTCGCCCATAGTAAAGGACATCGCATCGGAACATCCCCAATATAAAGAGGAGGCCATACTGAAAGCCTAATAGTTTGACGTGATCTATGTGCAGTCCGGATACCTTTACATTGTCATTCCAAACTCTCATCATCTGGGCACCTCCTACCAAGATGCACTAAGGGCATCCCATGTTGCAGATGGCATCATAGGCTCGCTTTGCCAACATCCATAGCATCATTCGACACCACCTGTAGTTCCACCACAGCCAAGCAACACTGCTAGTGTTTCCTACCAAAACCAAACTCTGGACTATGCAAGAATGATGTCCCAGTCTAGAGCAATAACTTCTTACACACAACCTGCACCACCACAGCAGGCTCAGGCCTTGCAATGGAAGACATAGCAATACATAGGGAAAATGCCAACATTTGTAGCATAGCCACCCACCCAAATTTATTATGCACCACCAGTGCAAGCTGTTCAAGCCCCTGCCCCTGCTCCACCTGCTCCGTTGGGACAAGTATTTGGACAACAAAACCATCCCAGCCAGCCAGACCCCAGTAATCAATAAGGGAAAGCTAAGAATAACTGGCCCTATAACCAAGCCAATAATCAACCGCAGGGAGGTGGTCAATAAGCTAACCCTCCCAACAATGCCGCGGAAAACCAACCCGCCCAAAATCCTCCATGACCAAATGCACCAAGATGCAACACTCCATTGGGTACAAACCAACCATGCACACTCTATGAGGTCTACGAGAACTACACATTTGAGTGTCCCTTCATGGGTTGCATGAAGCAGGCCATTCAAAATGAGGCTCAACATGCCACCAACACAATGGACCAAATGCAACCCAACCTGGAACCATGAGGACCTCCTCCTATGGTGCTTCAGAACCCATTATCAGTCCAAGGATTGGTTGCAAACGCACCTGCTCCCCAACCCAATCCCAATGCTTCGAGGGCACCACTCATAGCCAGAACAGGTGTCCACCACCTGCTAGCCATGACGACTGAATAGGTGAACCTACAAACCAGACAGAATCAATACAAAACCACCACTGAACCCACTGATGCATCAGTGGCATCTATGTCCAAATCACTCAATGCACCTCTCCAGTTACCCCCTTTCCCCTACCCCCCCATACGTTGAGGTCCTAATAAAACCACGGCTAGAGCTGCGGTTAGCTATAGCATTGTGGATGATTTGGCCCAAACACCAACAGCCATGTCTGCCTTTGAGGTACTCAAAATGCGCCCAATGCAGTAGAAATCCTTACTAGCCTCCCTTGGAGTTGTAGACCCCTCTGACGCCAAGTTTATCACAATAAACATGGAGAGTGGAGAACCACAAATTCCATCCACCATCGTCTTCCAAATATCGGTGTCTATTTGGAATTTGGTTGTGTACTAGTGCATAGTAGATGAGGGGGCATCTATGTGCGTTATGTCTACCCTAGTCTGGCAGAAACTTGGATCGCCAATTCTGCAACCATCCTCCACAACTCTGGGGTCTTATGATGGCCATCCTACTAAAGCCCAAGGAATCCTCCCCCATGTCCTCATCACATTAGCCAAGAAGATAGTGCTGATCAACATAGAGGTTTTCAACGCTCAACTCGACTATAACCTTCTCCTCAAAAGAAGTTATATGTATGCCATGAGAGTTGTCGCATCAATTGTCTTCCATCTCATGATGTTCCCCCACAAAGGGAATATTGTGATGGTTAATCAAATCCCTTATCACAATCCACAAGGGTTAACAGAACCCGCCAATGTTATCCCTACCATCGACACCATTGAGCCAGAAGGGATGACCACACACACCAATGTTGTCCCTGCAATCAACACCATGGCTGACAACACACCAGCCTCCCCATTGTTGAATGTAGGTCCTAGGTTGTTTGTTGATACCACCATGATGGATCATTTCCCCTTAGTGTCACCACCATCGACACAAAATGATACTGAGAACGTGTGCACGCTCTCATCTAGCACCGCTGCACCCAAACAACAACTGCAACTGCAGCCCCAACCGCAACCACAACACCTTCTGTAGTCACAACATCAACAGCGACCCAACATAATCCACAGTTGCAACATTACACATAGTCACAACCACAACCGCAGCCTCACATACAACCAGCAAGGAGTTATTTGGGCTCCTCTCTAGTCCACACAATTTCCTTCCTCTTTCCCCCACCTAGTGTCATGAGTAAGCCGGTAATGGCCACCCTGAACCTACCCAACTTTACATTGGGAATTCTTGTGTGGTATCTTTATCCACTAGCTCAACCATCGATACCCTAGGTATTCTTAACACCTGTGCAGCCCATTGTGATCGAGTCCCATCCTCCACCCAATCCGCAAAACCAACCACCGCACCTGCACCTGCACCACCCCACCCGAAAAAAGCTAGGGGCAAGAATGTGAATGCTACCGTAGAGCCGTGAAAAATCTTTCCTTGGGCCATTTGTGAAGAACAAGGCCATCCAACTCAGAACTGCCCCAAGATTCCCATAATCTGTGCACATTTGGATGCCATGGATACAACGGAAAACATCCTTGTGGTTGAACTTCCCTGCGGGCCAATAATGAGAAACAAGTCATTGAGAACAAACCATGCTTGCACCCTCTGTAGTTTGTATGGACACTATTCTCACCACCACCAAGACTTACCCAAGTTTTGAATGGCTTTAGTCGACCTTCATCAACATTCCCTTGAATCCGAGATCACTCTAATCGAAGAATTTCACCCCCCACCTCCTTCTTTAGACACCATGTTCATTTACATGATGTCTAGTTCTACAGACCCTCTTGTCTCCACCATCACCGACAGTTCAGCAAACCTGTCTCTTCCATTGTTTCCACATCCACAGCCACAACCTTAGTTGCAACCTCAGCCTCAGTTACTAGGGAAAAATTGGGGTTCATTCCCACTCAACATGATCCTTTTCCTTTACCTTTTCCTTTTCCCTTTCCTTTTCCTACCATCCAATATCATCAGCAAGTCTATCTTGGCAACCTACAATCTATAGGATTTCACACTGGGAGATCTTGTGTGGTACCTTGAACCACCTACCCTACCTCTAAGGCCCCAGGATGTGTTGACTCATATCCATCCAATTGAGATGATTTTGCACCTACCTCTAGGTCCATCAAAGAATCCTCCTGTTACCAGGCCTGCCCCTCTTCCTCCAATAGACACTCGGGGAAAAGCGACAAAAAACACAACCAATACCATTTACATCATCGCTAGCACTAGTTTCCCTTCCGTCTCGTCGGCTGTGGAAGATCCACCTGATCTATCTCGGCACCACTTACACGATGACGGAGATATATGTAAGACCACCTTCATGTTTACCCCATTCCCTTTAAACCATAGTGTGGAATCGGTTCTTCCCATAAAAGACCAGATTTCATCATCCTACCTTGCCAATGAACTTCATCTCAGTAAGGGGGAATACATCTTCGCTGAATTTGATGGACAAATCTTGGAGAACCCCCACAACTTATTCTACCTTAAGATATTTTACGCTTAACATCACCAATGAGTCGCTTCATTTTCTTTTCTTTTTTTTTCAGCATTTTTTAGCACAAGTTAGGGGCAACACCATCAGCTACTAATCCAAAGTCACCCATAACTAGTTAGAGATACCTCTCACACCTTTGATCACAAATTTCCATCTTCTTATGAGACCATCATCTCATCTTTAACAAATAAAGTTTGGGACCGCTTCCTAGAAGCTACCTCTATTTATGAGCCATAGCATGGCGATGCAAGTGTCTGTGGACCTGTACTTGCATCACTCTCCCCTACTGCTATTCATGCGGGTTTTCAGGCCACCACCCATTAAGGGAAACCATTTTTAGTTTTGATTTGTATTTTAACACATAGTTGTCTTCTCCATCCACCGCACCTTACACGGACCTCTGGACCATTTCCCACAAAACAATTTATTTTTCTTGCATGAATTTGGCATATAAGTGCCCCCAGACTTGCACTCACATCACATGTAGTCATTTCAGTCCACCGCAACTCACACACAGCTCTCCTGACCTTTGTCCAAGAGCCACCTTGGTTTGCATGCTTCTACCACACTGACTTGCGATCCTCTGCTGCGATTTATCCCATGGATGTATTGGTATGTTTGAGAGCCTTCTGCTCCATCCATAGTACATTGATGACCTTTGGACCACTGTCCACCATCCCGAAATGGGGCACTTCCTGTGCCACTGCAATCGGTTGACCACATTGAAGTTTTGTTTAAGCTCTTTTCTGACTCCCAAAAATAATGAAAATATAGTTGAGCACAATTGCCTCCTCTCTTGCTCGCTAAACTATAGGAAAGGGCATCTACATCGTTTCATTTACCTCCTTTTGTGGGCCATGTAGTCCTTCAAATGAAAAGGACCACCTTGGAATATTCAAGCCAAGACTATTCCCCTCTGCATAATTTTATGCTTTCTCGGGCAGAGGGGCCACACTTTGTGAAAAATCTCACCATGGGCTATCATTAAGCTGTTTTCCATCCTTCTCATCAAGAAAATATTGCCAGGTAAACTTGGTTTTGTTCATGCTCGTAAAAGTATATGAATGACCGTCCAGTCAATATAGGTTTAACCTTTTCTGGCCTGATTGGACTACCAATGGTAAATAAGTCTCTCATCGCCTACAGGATGGGTGAGCTCTCCTATGTATACTTTTATCCATTTTTGGGCATAAGAGACTACCAATGAAAAATATCCCCCATTGGAGTCTTCTTCATGTTTTCAGACTCTCTAAAATTGAAAGCACCATCAAGCATTTACCTTCTCAGGATCACCAAAAATCCACGAGATCATACCACAACGGTGTCTCTAGACACCACCCCATAGAAAAAAAATTGGCAGCATTTCCCCTTTGGGTCACCTTTGTTTAGAGTACTCTGCAATGTGTCTTCATTGGATCCCATCAATATCAAAAGTGTCCACCTCCCCCAAGTATTTCCCATCTACAGAGACATTCCTGGTATTACAGCTATGATCCCATTCCCATGAGTCAGTTTCATTCGCTGCCTGGTCCACCCTACCATCATACTATGAACATAAAAAGTTTGAGTTTACTACACTCCCTTGCCCCTGTTCAACTCTTTCCCTCCCCCCAATTAAGTGGGTCAGTCCGCAGAATGTCTCACATCTTTCGGCTATCTCCCTCACACCTCTGGTCAAGGAAACACCATTACCTTGACCTAGGGCAGGTCTCCCTCTGTCGAAGAAAAAACACATACTCCAGAGGATAGACCTAGAAGTCTATGTACCTTGGTTTCATTAACATCATTGATGAGTTCCTTGGACCACTTGAGAGGAGTCCTTAGCGCCTCTCTGGATGGTTGTTTCTCATGTGCTTGACTTCAACTACATCATTGCACCGTTGAGATTCATAGAGGGTTTGGTCTGTGAAGTATTTGGTCAAAGACCTCAGATGTGACTTGACTCTAGCACATTGATGAGTCTACTTGAGGGACCTAAATAGGTTACGTCCCTTGTGATTTTTAGTTTTCATTGGAGATAGTGTTCAGAAGCCCCAACACTGCTTCTATATAGATTTATGATTGATGCAGCATACTTATACCACAGAGACTCTAACTTTCCATTAGTGAGTCTATACAGCTATGTACCATTCCAGATCTAGCAGGCCATCAGTCAAGAAGATATAGCATTCCATGAGAATGCCATGGGTCCAATGTAGAAGTTCTTCAGATCAATATTGTATTCAACCTCTAATTGAGGAAACCATTGTTATATCATCAGTTGTCTATGATCGGCTCTTGTATTTTAAAGCATAGATCACATTATTGTTTNGGATGCCCGCCTCGTCCATATACATGTCACACATTATTTGTATCTCACCCATTGATGGGAACCATATTAATACAAAAACCAAAAGCCACCATGCCCCAGCCTCGAAAGCACCACCTCTCCGCAACAAATCCTATGATGTCCATCAACCATACGATGAGCTCCTACCCTCACACATTAGGGGGAAATATGTTAACCCAAAAAATCTTTCACTCAGCTCTACATGGCCTACACCACCCAAGGACACCCATTCATGACATTCGTAACACCCCATTAGACTCCCCACACCCTCAAAAAGGCTTAAAATGAGTAAAAGGGCTTAAAAACTCCAAAAAGGAGCCTAAATAACTCTCATAGGGGCTAAAGCCTCCAAAAAGGGGCTAAAACCCCTCAAAGGAGCCTAAAACCCTAAAAGGAGCTAAAGATAGGGCGAAAGGGGCTAAAATCCCAAAAAAAGGACTAAAGCCTTGACTAAGGGCTTAAAACCCTAAAAATCCCCAAGAAAGCTATAAAAGGAGGGGTGGGGGTCACTCTCAAACAACTCTTCCCTTGCATACTATTATGCTCCCCTTGGATGCCTTAAGAATCTTTTCCTCTCAAGGCACCCACATACCCCTCTCATCCACGCATCTTCCCCATTGAGCCATAGCTTTTCCATTGCTGAGTGAGATAGAGAGGTGCTTCCTCCATCCAGGGCATGGTGTCCCATTGCACCAAAGAAGAGGTATATGACTGTTTGTTTATGTGTTTTATTTAGTAGTTTAGTCATTTTCCTAACCCATATTTTCTTGCATGTTTGATTTCTAACATGTTTTGCAGGTTTATTGTTGTTTAATAGTTGTTTGCCGGTTCTTGGAACAAATCCCTAACCTTGTTTGCAAAGGGGCTCACGGCCATTTATTTCTGTTGTTTGCTTTCATCTCTGTCTAGTTCCCTTTCTATTTTTCTTTCATACATTTTCGCACAGGAACCTACCCTTCTGTCCTATAGACGGAAGGGGGCCATTCCTTTCCCTGTAGCAAGGAGAAATACCTGCTACAATCCTTTTTTAACAATCGCATGAAACCATGTGTCTTTTCAGCATAGTTGCAGACGAAATGACGTAAAACATTTTCTTTCCCTTGCAAACTTTGGAGTTATAGAACATTGGTTGGGGCGAGTAGAGCCAAGATAGCTTCAATTTTCAGAGGGTCGATACTGATTCCATCCTTAGACACAATAAATCCAAAAAATCAGTCGGTCTTGACAAAAAAAACACACTTATGTGGATTTAATCGAATGCTAAAATGGCAACATCTAAGAAAAATGGCTCTCATATGATCAATTTGGTTATCCCACTGCTTGGAATGAGCAGGAATGTCATCAAGATAAGGTTCCACAATGTGTTTGTTGTCGTGGAAGTGTATGACATGGAGAATTGAAATGTAGCACCAACATTTTTCAAGCCAAAGGGAGTTTTCGATAGGAAAAGGTCCTCCATGGGAAAATGAAATCTGTCTTGTGTTGGTTTGATGGGATTATTTTGATCTGATTATATCCGAAGAAGGCATCCATGAATGAAAAGATGACATTCCCGACACAGTTGTTGATAATTTAATTTATGTACAATGTAGGGAAGTTGTCCTTTGGACAAGCCCGATTCAAATCCTAAAAATTGATGCAAACTTTAATAGTACCCTTCTTTCTATTCACATGAACTATGTTGGACACCCATTCAGTGAATGGCAAGGTAGTAAATGAAACCACCCATAAGAATTTTTTCAACTTCTTCCTTGATGGATGTTGCTTTCCTCAGATGGACCTAGTGTAACTTTTGTCAAACTGACTTGGCACCAGGATAGGTTTTAAGCTCATGAACTACAATAGAGGGGTCTATCCCTGGCATTTCTTCATAGGTTCAAGAAAGAACATCTATGAATTATTTAAATAAAGCCGTATAAGACTGTATCTCTGAAGGTGGAGATTTTTGTCCTATCTGCATGTTCTCTGAAATACCAGGTTTCACTGATATATCAACTACAATGGTTTTGGTAATATTGTGTAAATTACCCTCATATTTGACATCATGAGTGAGGATCGGAGACAGAGGATCAACGATTATATCAGAAGAAACTGCTAATGCAAATTGTTCTTCAACCATATGGAAAGGGGGAAGGAAATAAGATCAATGGTGATGGTATTTCTAGGGCATATCATCTAGGGACATAACTTCCATGATGGATTCATCATAGGGGAGTGTATGCAAAACATAATATAGAGATGGGGGGGGTTCTAGCCAATATGGTAGGTGATAAGGATCTGAAGACACCAACAAATGATCATTGATGGTGGGGTCACTGGTGGTTTGAATAACATGGCATATCTCCTAAAAAGGACTCATTGATGTTGACTCAGAAATGGACTTTCCTTTATCTATGATACAAGTACAAATGATGTTCATGGATGTTGACTACTAAACAGGAGGAGGATTAGATAATGGGAAGATTCCCATGAGTGAAGAATCATTGATGAGACCTACTCCAATGTTCTAATACAGTGGGGTAGTCAAAAGTGGAACGTTGTTCATAGTATTTGAGATGGTATTTGGTGAAATGAAATCTAAGTGATCTATCGCAACAATCTTCCCTTGGAAAGGGAGCTAAACTATCCAAAAAATGGATGAAGCAATAGGTTGCCTAGCATAAAACCTTTTGCAACCTAGGATAATATTGTATTCCAAAGGAGTGTTAACAACTTCAACATGAATGGAAACTGATTTCCCCCCCAGTTCAATCTGGAGAGAGGTAAGTATTCCATAAGGTTTAAATCCATGACCATCAAAGACCTTTAGTGTTGTGGGTGAATGATTAATTTCATGAGAACCAATGGCTCTCCAACAAGACAAAGACATGACCGAGGTAGAGGATCCCTCATCTAATATGCTACGATGGATGGTCTATCAAGTAGCTTTTTTGGACAACTGGAAATCCAATTGGTGTGAGAGCCTAGTTTTGAAATCATCCAGCTTGAAAGAAATGATGTTGTTATGTTTAGGATCCAAAGCTCCAAGGTTCATTAGAAAATTATTTCGTTGTGTAGGAAATGTTTGGAGTACCTTGAGAGCTGACATAGCACAAGGTGCTTGGGCCATATCTTCTACTATATTATAGTACTGGGAATCACGTGCGTTAGGATTAAGAATGAAATTTAGAAGTGTACTCTTCAGTGGGCGAATAATTGCATTAGGAATAATTTTTCAATATGAAGACCTTTCCTCGAAGGAGGGGTAGGAACTAAAGGTTTATCAACTAGAACATTATCAGTTTTCCTTTTTGGAGGAGGGTCATAAATTTGCAATCTTGTATTAAGGTGAACTGTTTCACTTGACATCATTTTTTACTTCATCGATGGAAGATGAATAATTCCCATGAAAGGATTAACAATCAATCGATTGTTCTTGGGAGGGGAAAGGGTTTGTAAGAACTGTTGGGGTGGGGGAGATTTTCAAAATTTTACTAACTTCCTCTAGACGAGGACACTCTTCAGTAAAGTGATCACCTCCACAAATTAGGTAGGAAAACATTTCCTTTCTCTTATTATTAGAATCAACATCATGGTTTTGTGTCTTACCTTCCTATTCATTATCGAATTTCTTAGATTTATTTTTACCTTTCTTCTTTCCTCCCAAATATTCAGCAGATTGAATCACATTTACATCGGTGGAAACAATAGGAGATGATGTAGTTTTGGGTGGTGGAACGAGTTGGATGGTTGGTGTAGAAGGTTGATTTTTCTTTTTCATGGATTTTTCCATCGATTATGGTTGAACTGAACCAAGAATTCCATCAGCGGGTGGTTTAGTTGCAGGTCTTGAGGGGTCTGATTTAGGAGGAGGTGCTTGAGGAATCAAGTCATATGAAGTGTTTGACTAGGAATAAACCAAGTCTAGGTACTGAGCACAGCTAATAGCCTTCTCCTCTGTAACAAGACCTCCCATGGAAACATCTCGAGAAATGGTGGGAAGTAAAGATTTCATAAACCAATCAACTAGTAACCGATCTAGAATGGGAGCCTTAAGCAACCTACATCTTCATCTCCACTCATGTATATGATCAGAGATATGGGTGGAAGTAGTTTGGAGATGTGATGTTAACAAGTATGTACCTATCTTGTACCAAATTGGTAACTGAAAATGGGTTAAAAATTCCATTGCTAAGGTTTTAAAGTCCCAAAAGGAATTCTCAAGTAGCTCAATATACCATTTTGCAACTCCATCGATGAGGTTTCTCTGAAGCAATCATAGACGGATTGAACCATCCATAGAATAATTTGATGAGCACCACAAATGAAAGGTCATCACATGGTTTTTAGGATCCTTGCTAGGTTTACTGTCGAATTCAGGTATGTATGAGGGTAATTTAACTAGGATTGTTGACAATGAGGGAACATGGTGTATCGAATTGTTGATCAATTTGGACAAATCTAGCATATCTAATGTAGCAAGAAATGGAAACTGTTGATTAGGTTGAATATTTTGGTAATACTGGTATGGAATCTGCAGACCAATATGACCATAAGAATATTGATAAATGGGCATAGATGATGTCCCCATGACCGGTTGGTTAGGTGGTTGATTTCCAAAAATCCACTAGAAGCTCCTCCAAGCAGGGGGGAACCCTAGGGAGGGGGTCCTCTAGGGGGTGTTCCTCTAGGGGGTGGGCCTCTAGGAGGAGTTGGTGGTGGTGGTCCTCTAGGTGATGGTCCTCTAGGTGGTGGTCCTCTAGGCAATGGTCGTCCCTAAGGTGGTCCTCTAGATGGTGGTCCTCCATATGGACCAGCAAGTCCTCCAGATACTCAAGGTCCTTAAGGTTCTCCAGGTCCTATAGGGAGTTCTTGTTGCACCTATAAATATCACATTGCTTATCATCATTTAGGAGAATTTCACATTGCCTTTCAACCTCCCCAGTGGAGTTGCCAAGGTCATCTACCATAGGGTATTTGTAAATATTGTTTATAGTTTGTTGTGTGTCTTAGCTTTGATAAGTGTGTCTTTTGTGTGATTCAAAATGTGTTTTTTCATAAAACCCTACTTATGCATGTCTTTTTTCTGATGGATAGATGACTTCCTTCATTGGTTTTATTGATGGTGCTAATCGATATACACTTAACCTTGCATCAGCAGCTTGGGTACTCTAATATCCTACAAGTGAGCTGATGAGTTCATGGTGTATTCTTTTAGGTCCCTCCACCAACAATCTGGTGAAATATCAAGCCATGATCGGAATGTTGATAGAAGCCCTAGCTAATGATGTAAGTGAAATTAGGGTTTACCTAGACTTTGAACTAGTTGTCCAATAGCTTAATCAAGTCTACACCATCTGAAATCCCCTGCTTCTTCATACTTCCCAAAGAGTTAGGTTGTTAGAGAGGCCTTTTGAGAAAGTTACATATCAACTCATCCTAAGACATTTAAATGTTGTGGCAGATTCCCTAACTAACTATGTCTTAGATTGGCATATTGCTCATATTTAAAAGCCCATTTGAAACATAAACAATACATGTAAATTCATAAGTAGATGATAATTTCACACATCACATTTTCCGTACACACAACTATAAATATAAAATTTTGTCATATATAAAAAAAATTGTAGCACCAAGATACAAAATTGGGTTGAAGCATCTCTAGCTTTCAGTGCCCTCAAAGTTCATGACTATAAAATTTTGGAATACACATATACATACGAAAAAATATGAAGCTTCGAAGATTTTAGTAGCACATATACAAAAAGTGAATATCAAAGAAGACTAATCCTCATGATGCTCATGATAGCATGCGATAGCCTGGGCCACTCTGCGGAGTAGCCTAGAGAACTGTCTAGAGACACCTACAGTCTAGCATTGATAATGCCTAGGTACCTCATCCGTAGTCATATGAGGGATACCCATAGTCAAACGCTATAGGTTATCCTTGAGATATTCGAGCTCTTCATCAGCTTTGAAGTGATATAGAATCATGTCGCTGGTACCCACTCACCTAGAAATAGGCAACATCCCTGCTGGATGGATAGATCCAATGTATGTGTGAAAACATTTTTTATCTCAGTACTACAAAATAAAAATGAAATAAATACAAAAAAATTTATAAAAAAAAAGTGGATAATGTTTTTTCTCACCTCGGTCATCCCATACTTCTCCCTTAGGTAAGATAAGCTCAAGGTCGTTTTGAAAGTCTACCCCCTCATAGGAATAGTCCTCCACCATAAGTAATTAGTTTCTCAACCAGCGAAATAATCCAGACTCGTAATTGACCTTAGGTCCTCTGCCACCAAGGCAAGGCATGGATATGACCTATGCAATCATCCTGGGATCCTCAGACTCAAGGTTGGTAATGGTCACATGTGGTCTCATGTGAGGGACCTGCTGTAGGACAAAACACACTATCAATGCTCCGTAGCCAAATTTCTTCAGTGTTCCTCTCTTGCATTTTTTTAACTATTTATTTAAACACACCAACATGCTTTCACACCATTTAAAAATAGTGGGCTTCATACACTGCAAAGCATATAGCATATGTGACCTAGTGGTAAGGTGGGAAGACCTAGTTTTTGCCACCTTGCCAATAGTATACACCACTGTCGTTAATGGGAGATCTACTATGGACTTGATCCGTAGCTTCCCAGATTAACACTCTATACCTAGTGCATAATGCTAGTCAATAATATCATCCAAGGAGGTCTCTCCTCCTCGAGCCCCAGATAGAAATTCCCCTCATGGATAAACCGGTAAAAAATAGATATTCTCAACCTCTATGGGTAAGATATGGACTCCCACCACAAAATTCTCCTGGTTAGGATACCACATCCCTATGATGTACTCTAACAATAGAATATGTGCTTTCATACCGGGTACCCAGAAGTATTTCAGAAGCCCACAATTCTGTAGGGCCTCAATAGTGGCTGGATCATTAGCAGCTTGGTTGTTTGGAACTTCATGTTCTCTTTCCATCCAAATCACTATGATGCACCTATAACATGCAAATTTTGTAATTAGAAAACGTATCATGGTTAAAAAGAAGAAAAGCATATAAAATGACAAATTGTGAAGCAAGAAGAAAACATAAAAAAATTGTTTTTCAGTGGATTATGGTTTTTGGTTTTTCATTTTCCTTGCAGCAACACTACTACCCTTCACCCATAAAGCACCGCGGTGATGTTGTCTATGGCTCACAGAACGCAAACCACCTGTCAGTTGTGGAAAGAGAGCTTGAGGTGCCTTTGTACCAGCTTGATAGAGCGCCATTGTGTGCTCTGGCCGATGGCCAAAGACCCTACAGGGTGAAAAAATTGGTTTTCCAAACCAATCAAAATCCCTATTGGGATGGTCGTTTTCCCTATTTTATCATTTCAAATTCACAGACTACCTTAATTCTTGGCTTTAAAAAATCAAAAATAATTTTAGAAACATGAATTTAAACAATAGAAAAGAAGTAAAATGACATTTGTTGAGCATGGAAGGGGAAAAGATTAAAAGAATTACCTTTTCCATGAAGAATGGAGGAATAATGAAGTGAAGCACCCTTGCAAAATCACCGTGGAAACTCTTGCTGTCAAATCCAACTACCAAAAATCACAAATGGTAATAAGAAAATGGTAAAAATATTTTACCTACTCTTTCTATTTATAGAATATTTGGAGTTTTAAAAAATTCATTATAATTTATTTATTTTGAAATTCGAATTATTTCAATAAAAGTGGGTTTTTTCTCTTTTTACTTTATATAGTTTTGGTAAAATGACCTTTAATGGTGTTTTTTTGAGTTTTTTCAGGTAAATGTTGGGTTATGGCTATGATGTAAGCTATTTTTTTCTTTTTCAAGCTTAGAGCAAGACTGAAAAAGTATCGAGCGTCGTCTTACACTTTTTACATGCTCGTTAAAATTCTAGTAGAAAGGTGTCAAGTCTACTTTTTCGCTTTTTCAGACTCATTAAAAGTGGATTATGAAAAAGGAACCTAGTTCAGGAGTTATATTTAATATATTTTCAGTCTCCTCAAAACACAAAAATATTGCCAAGCGAACTTGTTACGTTCACGCTTGTAAAAGAATCAGAATGGTCAACTAGTTGGGGTAGTGTTAACCCAAAAAATCCCTCACTCAGCTCTACATGGCCTACACCACCCAAGGACACACACACATGACCCTCATTTGGCCCCATTTGACCCCCATGCCCTCAAAAATGCTTAAAAATGTGCAAAAGGGATTAAAAACCCCTAAAAAGAGCCAAAATAGCTCTCATAGGGGCTAAAATATCCAAAAAAGGGATAAAACCCCTCAAAGGAGTTTAATACCTCTAAAAGAGATAAATATTGAGCGAAAGGGGCTAAAACCCCAAAAAGGGGACTAAAGCCCCAACCAGGGGCTTAAAACCCTAAAAGTCTGAGAAAAAGTATAAATAGAGGGGTGGGGGTCACTCTCAAATCATTCCTTCCTTGCATACTATTATGCTCCCCGAGTGAGTGCCTTGAGACCATTTTCCTACCATTTTCCCTCCCTCTCATCCATTCTCCCATTGAGCCATAGCTCCCCCATTCTCAAGAGAGGTGCTTCTCCAAGCTAGGTAATGGTGGCCCATTTCCACCCATAGAAGGTATAATCTCTGTTTTGTGTTGTTTATTTTATTTTTTCTAACATATTTTCTTGCAAATATATTGCTTAACATATACTTACAGGTTTTAATGGTTTGCTTGTACGTCTTTGGATGTTTCTAACAAGTTGTATGCAGGGTATTGGAGCTCAACCCATAATCTTGTGTGTAGAGGGGTTTTGATTTTTGTTTTCTGTATTTTCCTATCTGTTTTCTTTGCATCCACTACCAGGAACCCTATCCTTCCATCCTATAGACGAAAGGTAGTCATTCCTTTCCTGTAGTAAGGGAGAAATACCTACTACAGGTAGGTTATCTCTTTTTCGGACTGACTGGCCTTAATTACGAAAAAGGACCTTTTGCTTCTTAGTCTTTTCAGACTCTCAAAACATGAAACAACAAATGAATTTGCTTCCATGGGAATCATAAAAGAAAATGATGAAAGACCCTATTTGGGAATGAAACCCTCCTTTCTCAGGTTCGTGAAAAATATGAGAATGGACTCATCATTTGATGAGCTTTAACGAGTTTTTGATACCCTCTTTGGACTCGTAAAAATGAAAAGAGGCACTCACCTTTTGAGGTGGGGAAAATAAAGGAAAGGGGAATGGTTTTCATTTGTTTTTATGGAATTAATGTAAATTCCACCTTTGAACATGGCACTTGTCTGCATTTGCATATTTGAACAGTTGGGTTTTCATCTTGTCTCCGAGTTGATCCACTTTTGTGAGTCACATGACTCCTTTGAGTCAATTCAAAGAATGCTTTGCCATATTCCTTGCATTACACCTGGTTCTATTCTCGTTCAAGTCAATGCTGCCAAGTCATGTGTCATGCCATCAAAATTGTTCAAATAATGTCTCTCCCAGAAAAATAACTCATCACTAACTTCACTTGTCCTTAAGAGTCAGTCATGTCTAATTCAATCCCGTTAATTCAAATCAATTTTTTTTCCTAGTTTCATGTCACTGATGTGGGAATCATCATGGCCCTCCTGTGACAAGTATATTTGTTGGAGTAGGGTCCCGTAGCTACAAGAAAAGCTGCTACATCGGGACAAGGAAGTCAAAAGAAGATAGTACCTAAGCGGCTGAGAAGAGAGAGCTCAGCCACTGCACTTAAGGCAGCGGCGAAGACAGGAGGGATTAGCTACCCTCATAAAGGAAAAGGAGAAACGAGTCAAGGTATTGAATACAAAGGACAATAGGAAGCGGTACCCATACCCATGATTAGCGCTAGGAAGCTGTGGTGTGACGGTAAGCGGCAGCCCACAATACAGACATGCCGACTGTCACAGTTAGGGTTTTTGGGTTACTGTTGGGAAAGGCCCATAGTTTTCTAATGGTGAGACCTTCAGGCCACCTATATAAGCATGTATTTTGTAATGTAAAAGGTTATACAATTGGGTAGCTGCTTAGACAGTCAGTCGTGAGGTAGCTTCTGAGTTAATTAGCTAGCCAAGTGTCTCTAGAGTCTCAGTATTGTAAGAGTTAAGCTCTAGTTCTTTTATTCAGTATGTAGTTATCTTAATATAACCAGTAGCTATTTATAAGAGCATGTATGTAACAATCTGCATGGATTGAGAGAGAGAGAGAGGAGGAGTATATTGTAAGAAGGAAATATAAGAAGGACAAGATATCTAAGAGAGAAGGGCTCCCGATTGTGTGTGTGGAGTTTCCCAGAAGATCTCAGGCTGCATAGTAGGTTGCAGTGTAACTGTGTTTACCCTCTTAAGATATAATATAAAAACCATTTCCCGTGGACGTAGCTTCCCCCCTGGAGGTGAACCACGTAAAATCCGTGTGTAGTGCGACTATTTCATGTGTTTGTGCTTTACTTATGTGTTATCTGTTACCTGTTACATGAATGTTGCTTATCAGTGATGAATGTATGTATGTTATGCTTCATTTATAGCACATAGAAGGTTCACTGCAAGTTGAATGTATCAAGTAGCTTGTATATGAGTTTATCAGTGCTTGGTTCATGTTAGTTGACAGTTATTGCGTTAAGTGACTCCGGTATATGAGTTCCGTGAGTTTAGTATAGTTGATGTTAAGCATATTAGACTATAGGAGTCATAAGTGAGGCTATTAGCTTAACTAGTATACTAAAAAGAGGATCCTTTGGACTGTGAGAAACATATTGAAGCCTTACCAGAAAGGATATCGCAGTATAGAAAGATGATATCACACTGTCGGAGGAATCGCGGTGTGAGATATCGTAGTATAAAAGGGTATCCAAGGAGATAGTTTGCACATCACTCTAGAGGCAGCGATGCGATAACAGACTGCTCCCTCCCAGGGCCAGCGAGTAAGAAAGGTCCTCATCATAGAGAAAGATCCCGCTACAGAACCCGGTTGAGGACACTTGAGTCTTCAGCCACGCCATCTAAGATCACTTTGGGTGAGACTTCAGGCTGCTCTGCAGTCTGTCACTGAAAGGGCCAGTGAGCTAGGGGTTTTGTTGGTACATAACAAGTAAACCCGGGTCTGCCCCAGAGAACCAACAAATGGTTCTTTTGTCGGCTTTGAAAACATTGAAGAGCTAATGTTCTGTTGGCATCCTACTAAAGAAGAACTCAACCAGTGGGTTGAGTCTAAGGAGAAAGAACTTGCTGAAAAAGAAAACAAGAGTGCTAGACTGAGTACAGAGGACTGGTTACAAAAACATATCTTCACTAATCTACATACAATATTTTTTGCGACCTATGCAAATGAGTTGTATGACTAGTTATCAAAGTTGACAGATCAGAACATATTCAAGAAGAAAAGGAACATTGTCTGGACACTGGCACTGATTCATACCATGAAGAGTATAGACAATCCCATTTCACGGGCAGTAGAATTCTGGCTTGCGAGTTTGTTGGAAGGCTTCATTACAGAGTTTGCAGTTGATCAAAGAAAAAGTTTCAGTGAAGCAGAGAGGTACTTCTTCAAAGGCTACCATGGTAAGTACCTAAGCTCTTTAAACTTGTTCATTAATATGTTATTACATCAAAAAGGAGTAATGGATTTATTCTCAGATGAATAAGCTAAGTCAGTGTAATGTCACAAGAGTTTGAGAGTGATTTTGATGAAATTGGATGTACACGTAGTGGTAAGAAATATAAACTAGATTTCAAATCTTCTCTCTTTGAAAATAGTTTAGAAAGCACTAGAGAATAGAGTCACAGTAATACAGAGAGACCAGTAGGAGGTATCGCTTACCACCCTTATACCCCACAGAAAACAACCAAGACTCAAAGTAATCCCGTAGGAATGACATCTAGTAGTTCACATATAGTACATACTACCGCTACATCACCTACACCTACACCACCGAGTGGTAGTAATACAACAAATCAACATCCACCACGTAGAAACAGAATGGAGGATGACATGAAGTTACCTAACTTCAAGGGTACAGGGGAAGAAGACCCAGAACAGCATTGGTTCCTATGTGAAGCCATATGGACCATTAAACAAATCCAGGATGATAACATTAAACTTGTCCAGTTGGTCACTACACTTAGAGACAGAGCCTTAACATGGCATATGAAGTATACAACAGCGCCAGCTAGAACGCTCGTATAGATCAAGACCGCAATGATTAAAGAATTTAAGAAACCTAAGTCTGATTCATAGTGTATCACAGAGCTTAAAGACATTAAACAGTTACCTACAGAGTCAGTATGGGACTTTGATCAGAAATTCAAAGCTCTCATAGAACATGTTAGCTTTGATTTTGCACCAGAGCAGCATAAGGAATGGTTCATCATAGCACTGCTTCCTCACATCAGACTTCCATTAATGCAACAGAGACTCCATACGCAGGATGAAACGTTGGAGATGGAAATGAAACTAGAGGCTTCACCTCTAGCTGAGACCAGTATAGGAATGACAAGCTTACATAACCAGTTAGCCAATCTCACGTTATAGATGCATGAGATTAAGAAAGGAAAAGAGATTGCACAAGAACTATGGTGTATAAAGTGTAAAGGACAGGGCCATACTAAGGATAACTATCCAGTATTTGTAGAGTATTTAGCAAGTGGGACTCCTAACCCCTTATTACAGACTCAAGGGTCGTGGTGTGAACTCTGCAGAACAAGAGGACATCAACCACCAGAATGCCCTTTACTTCAGAAGTATGTACAAACCCATAAGAACTTATATTGTAACTTCTGTAAGTCAGTAGGTCATGATGAACATAATTTCCTAGCTTATGATCTTATGATAGAAAGAAAGCATGACTTGTATAGAGTCTAGTTAGGAACAGCAGGTCCAGCAGCAGGACCACAGCATGAAGAGGCTCATGTTGGTCGTGGAGGAGGATTCAGAGGACAAGGCCGTGGAGGAGGCTTTGGCCATGGAGAAGGATTTGGCCGTGGCTGTGGACCTATTACTTGTTACAATTGTGGAATTGTAGGACATTATGCTAGGGACTGTCAGAACCCTAGTATGACATGTAAGTATTGCAAGTCCTATGATCACCCTATAGAAGAGTGTTCGATCTTGATAGCCAATATTAGGGAACCTAAGCTAGAAGTACACCAAAACATCTATCTTATTGCTGCTGTGCAGAAAGAGGCCGAACCAAGAGTCAATATAGTGACTCGTAGCGATGCTTTACTAGTAGAACATTGCAGGACAATATAGAAAAGAATACAGGTCCACAGTGGGTGCGCAAAGCGACTAATAAATCAACACCACTCGACCTACAAAAGAACAAAGAAATGTTTCACCAAGCAAAAACTTTCTTTACTGAACCTACGGCATTAGGATTGCAGGTAATACCGTGCTGAGGCATAGTGCAGCAAGAAACTTGTGGCATTAGTCTTGTGCAGATATCGCAAGCTACCACATCAGCAAGATGCGAAGAGGATGAGTCGACAGGAAGTGTACAATCCTTCCTGCGGAGCTGCTTGAAACTCGTTAGAAATAAGAAAGCTATCAAAGAGATTCAGCGCATCATAGATCAGTGTCAGCCATCTTCTTCTTTGAGTAGTGCACAGTGTGCTGTTCATAATATTATGGGACATACAAGAACAAGAAGAGAGATGAGACTCACAGCACAAGTTGGAGAATTTGAAATGGATGAGGTAATCCTAGATTTAGGATCAGAGGTAAATGTTCTGACTAAGAAGACATGGGAACATATGGGTATCCCTAAGTTATCCAGATCACCTATCCATCTACGCTTAGCCAATTAGCAGTGGGTATCACCACTAGGTCTATTACCGCAGGTACCAGTTGATATTGACGGAGTTCGCAGCTTTGCAGACTTTGAAGTTATAGAAATCATTGGTGATAGTATACCATACCTATATTTACTAGGGATTGATTGGGAAATCAATAACATGGTTGTTATTGACTTAAAGAAAAGACAAATGACCTTTGAGGATAAGCAGATCTGGGTCATCGCACCGTTGGATCCTTTCCAAGGTCCTCACTACGTTGAACCTATCAGGGCAGAGGAGGAGGTGCACAACATGGAAAGCCTTTATCAGATGACTAATAATCAGAGTGATTACATCAACCCTACTGTAGAATGAAACATTAGTTGGTGATCCAACAACTCATGCACATCAGACTCGAATGTTGGTCTAGAGAACTGGCAGAACAGACTTTACAAAGTCTCATCTCGTAGATGTGCGTTTATGACTAAGTCACTGCAATGGATTGGCACAGAGATCATTGATATTCCGTCATTTCATGGCTTAGCGGATGTCAATGAATTTTTATAGTAGTTTGAGTAGGAAATTCCTCAGGAGCAGAGGATGACAACTATGGACCTTACAGTAAAAGCCACACCTGCAAGATGGTGGCATGCACATAAAGAACATATCACATCATGGGATGATATTAAGAGACTAATGGCGATCAGATTTTCTAACGAAAAGGGGCCCTTACAGCAGAAATACACAGGAGAGAGTGACCCTAGGTCACATATTCAGATTTTGCAAATAGAGTTGGTCGGATATTCCAGAGGATGAATGGGTTCACTTATTCATTGAACACACTTTAGACACAATTCCAAGGAATTGGTACACTAAGACAGAGTTGCGTAGAGGAACCATCACATGGCCACTTATGATAGACAGCTTCCTACTCACTTTCACTTTTGAATTTGAGTATCCAAGCATCGATCGGGCTCTAGATGTAATAAAGACTAAGGTATTTGATGACTGTACCCTATCAGTTCCTGCTCAACCTGATTGGGCTAGCCAGTTGGAACATGCGCTAGAATGTTACAACTTCGCTGCAGAACTAGATGATGAGGATGAGAATCCTCGCAGTGTCAACATTCCTGAGTCAGAAGGGACTCGCAATGTTGATGGACCCAGACTATAAATTCCAGCTATCACAGAACCTATCAGGATTAAAAAGATCAATATTGGTACAGAAACAGAACCTAAGTTTTCCTCTATTGGAAACTATTGGAATGATGAAACAGTAGGACACATCGCAGATCTCTTACATGACTATCAGGACCTATTTCCCACTAAGTTCACAAATATGAAGGGAATAGTAGGATATTTCGGAGTCATGCGCATACCATTGAAAGAGGATGCTAGACCAGTTAAGCAGCGTCCATACAGATTGAATCACCGCTATAAAGAAAAAGTTAAGGATGAAATTGATAAGATGCTAGCAGCAGGAATCATTGATCCAGTAGAAGAAACTGAATGGGTTAGTCCCATGGTCATGAAGGAAAAGAAAACCAAAGGAGAAATAAGGATTTGTGTAGACTTGAGTAAATTCAACGATGCATCAGTTCATGACACATTTCCGACACCTTTCACTGATGAAGTGTTAGACAATGTGGGAGGACAGGAGGTCTACTCCTTCACTGATGGATTTTCAGGCTATCACCAGATCAGAATCCATCTAGAGGATCGACACAAGACCACTTTTGTGATAGAATGGGGCTCATTCCAGTACATGGTAATGCCCTCTGGTCTTAAAAATGCACCAGCTATCTTTTCTAGAGTAGTAGTTGCTGTATTCAAGGAATACATCCATAAATTCTTAGAAGTCTATTTTGACGATTGGACTGTATTTGGATTAATTGACAAGCACATAGGATATTTAAGGCTTATGTTAGAGAAATGTAGGCAATATCATATTTATCTTAACTTGAAGAAATGTATATTCTGTGCACCATTTGGTATTCTGTTGGGTCATATTGTTTGCAGACAAGGCTTGATGGTAGATCCTGCAAATATTGCCATCATTGTACATCTCCCAGCACCCAACTCAATCAAGCAATTGAGAACAGTTCTCGGTCATACCGGGTACTATAGAAAATTCATCAAAGGTTATGCAAAGATCACAACACCTATGGAAAATTTGTTAAAGAAAGACATGAAATTCCTATGGAATGAGGAATTCCAGAAAAGCTTAGACACACTTAAAGAGAAGATGGTTACAACACCCATCTTAGTATTCCCAGATTGGAACAAGCCATTTCATGTACATGTGGATGCATCTGGCATCACACTGGGGATCATCTTAACACAGCCAGGAGAAGGAGGTATTGATCACCCTATCGCGTACTCAAGCAAAAAGCTATCTACCATGGAAAATAACTACACCACCATAGAAAGAGAAGGATTAGCTATGGTGTATGCTCTACAAAAGTTCAGGCACTACCTATTGGGTGCCCCATTCAAGATGTGTACCGACCATTCTGCTTTAAAGTATTTGGTCAATAAACTAGTATTAGGAGGAAGGATTTGTAGATGGTTACTCTTATTTCAGGAGTATGATTTTGAAATCATTGTAAAACTAGGAAAATTAAATGCCAGACCTGATCATCTATCGCAGATCGATTCAGGAAAAGAACCAAGTAATTTAGAGGATAATATGCCAGACGTGAAATTATTTTCTATCCAGATCGCAGATGAGTACTATGAGGATATTATCCAATTTCTCACTACAGGGTGGGCACCAGTTGACTTTACTAAGCAACAAAAGAAACCTTTAGTTGTGAAAGAAGCAGACTTCACTTTGATCACATGACATCTATATAAGTTAGTTCCAGATGAAGTCCTACGCAGATGCATGATACCGCATGAAAAAGAGACCATTATCAGAGAAGCACACTTAGGTACCATAGGAGGTCATTTCACAGGAAAGCCGACTGCTCAAAAAATCCTGACTGCAGGGTTATGGTGGCCTACATTGCACAAATACATGAAGGAGTTTTGCAGATGTTGCGATATCTGCCAGAGGGTAGGAAAACCTTCGCGGAGAGATGAAATGCCACTGCGACTACATATTATGCTGCGAGCATTTGAAAAGTGGGCTATAGATTTTGTGGGTCCTATCAACCCACCAGGGAAACAAACTGGTGTGAGATACATCATCACAAGAATAGAATACCTCACCAGGTGGGAAGAGGCTAAAGCAGTAAGGAATTGTGATGCTGCTACAGCTACACAGTTCATTTTTGAAAACATCATAACTAGATTTGGATGTCCATTAATTTTGATGAGTGATCAAGGCACACATTTTCTGAACTGCACTATTGAGGCCTTGACGGAGGAATTTTAGATCCAGCACCATAAGAGCACTCCCTACCATCCTCAAGCTAATGGTACGGTGGAGGCATTTAACAAGATTCTAGAAAATGCTCTTACTAAGATCTGTGATAGCCAAAGAAATGATTGGGACCTCAGGGTTAATGCTGTATTATGGGCTTATAGGACTACATGCAAGAAACTTACAGGACACACACCTTTCAGCTTGGTGTATGGACAAGAGGTTGTTATGCCTATGGAATATATTATTCCCAGTTTAAGAGTTGCTCAAATTACCAAGATAGCTGATATAGATACGATGAATGAAAGGCTAGCGCAGCTGCTTGCCTTAGAGGAAGATAGATTCATCGTAGGATTTCATCAGAAAGTGCAGAAGGCATGAGAGAAATCTTGGCATGACAGGAACATCAAGAGCAGGAGTTTCTAGATAGGAGACCTAGTGCTCCTATATGAAATTAAGTTTGTTAAGTTTCCAGGGAAGTTCAAGATGCATTGGTTGGGGCCATATCAGATTCAGTATGTTACAGAAGGAGGTGTCGTTCAGCTCAATAAACTGAATGGGGAGCTTCTTCCTATGTTGATTAATGGCAGTAGGCTGAATCTCTATAGTGACAGCCACTCCACCCCTCCACCCTAACCCAGATAGCTTTGAGTGTGCAGATGCCCAGTGTAGTTGAAAGGAGGCATCGCACCGGTAATTAGTCTACACCGATAGGTAAAGAGTTCTTGTTAGAATAATCAACCCATAGTTTACCCATTTAGACATTAATTTAATTATTTCTATCTTATTATCCTAGTTCATGTGTCCCACCTTGTCCAAGTTGTCATTTGCCTATATATAATGGTAAAAATTGCCTTATTTGACTCATGTAGTGCATGGGAGAGCTAAAGGAATCAATTCTACTTTATTCCTGGCCTCCTAGGTGCCCTTCTACTTTTTCTGCTTTATTCCCTGCTTTTTCAGTGTTTTAAGGCAAAAGGAAAAGCTAGACTAGTCGAGGTTGACTAGTTTTTTGTCCTAAACATCCTCCTCTATTTTCTCCATGCAAAAGCATGTATGAGCTACCATTTCACCACTCTTTAGCTTGTCTAATCCTTTTTTCCAATTCATGAGCTCCATGACAAATTTGCGATCAGCTTTTTACACCTATGGGGGATTTGCTTATTTTTGGTAAGCCTGCTTTATGCTAGATTCGAATTACTCCTCATGCATTTGAATCCCTGATGTATGTTATTTATTAAGCAACCTATTATTTTATAGGGTTGGCTATTGTACACTAATTTAATACAGTTTAGTGTTCAGCTCCAATTTTCAGTCTCTTTGTGAGTTATTTTGCATGATCAATTGTTACTTGTTGTGAGTAAAATTAATCTATCACCTAGTTCAAATTCCACATGGTATCAGAGCCATTGTAGATTGTTTCTCTCTTTCAAAAATTGTTTTACAGGTTTGACATCAGTGACTAGGAGCCTTCTACTGACAGCTGGGACAGATTTTCTAAGCTATGGATCAATCACAAAAAACTATCTTGACTCCCTTCAATTTCTTTGAATGGAAAGAAGAGATGGAGATGCTGTTGGAAGTGAAATGCCTCTACAAGGTGACTATGGAAACAGAAGCAGAGCCCAATGTAGCTGCAGAGAAGATAAAATGGCACAACAGGAGGGATGAGGCTTATGGCCTCCTGTGTCTGAGTATTTCCAGAGACCTCCTTTTCCATCTTGATGGATTGACATCACCGAATGAAGTATGGGAGAATCTTGCTGATCTTTTTGGAAAGACAGATGAGATGAGGGGACATCAGATTGAAAATGAGCTGATTTCTCTGAGTCCAACGAGCTTTGAATCCCTGCAACTATATTTCTCCAAGTTCAAAGCACTAGTTTTGCAGCTGAAACAGTGTGGTATTGAAAAGAAAGATGATCAGCTCGTACTGGGCATCCTCTCGAAGATGGGCCCTGATTATTCAGTGTTTTTTTTTACCTTCTATGCCACAAAACTGACAGCTCAAACCTGGAAGATGCCTAGCCTTGCAGATTTCATGGAATCTCTCACACAAGAACAGGATAAGCTGGTGATGATGGGCACCATCAAACCATCCAAAGATCAAGCTTTGATTGCTGGATATTTAAAGGTGGATTCAAAAGGCAAAAAGAAAGATAAAAAGCCACTTGAGAAAAAGAGAGACAAGAAACAGTCTCCAGAGGATCCACAAGGTCCCAAGAAGAATTACCAGAAGAAGAAGAACAAAGGTGAAATGAACAAGTGCCCAGTGAAATGAACAAGTGCGCATACTGCAATAAGGGAAATCACTCTAAAAGCTCTTGTATGAAAAAGCAGATAGACATGCTAACCCAACTCCTAGAGAAGAATGGCATCTCCCTTCCAGAAAGCTCAAAGAAGAGAGAAGGAGGATCAATTCCAGATGACAGAGAGAGAGTTCATGCTCTAGTTGCTGGCACATCAAGCTCACCCAGTTTTATCATTGATTCTGGAGCTTCAAGACACATGGTTTCAACTAAGGAGGCCTTCTCCTCACTGGACATGTCAAAAGGACCATCTATTGTACTGGGAGATGACTTTCTCACTAAAAGTAAAGGCAAAGGAAGGATAGATCTTGATAATGGTCAGTTCAGCAATGTGTTGGATGTGCCTGGTCTCACCTCCAACCTTCTGTTAGTGTACCAGATGACCGAAATTGGG